>JAQFVV010000003.1:23123605-23533605 GCA_028023455.1 Epiperipatus broadwayi | reverse complement strand
GCTACTTGTGCTTACTATATTAAAAACAGTAATTAATAAGCATAATTACTTGTATTGAGAGTTTTTCCTGTTTTCATAATTAATAAAGTTTGCTAATAAATTTTGCCTCTTAATTTTTCATACTATACAAAATTGATTTGCAATATTAAAAAAAAAATCGTTTCCTCATATAAAATAAAATTCATGGCAGTATAATAATTTATAAATTTGTTATTTAGCATTTTTTAAAATTTATGCAATTTTTGTAAACATATTAAATAGTTCATTGTTTTATTTTCAAGTAATAATCGAATGGTTTATTTCTCTGAAGTTCATAAGAAATTCGAACACCAGAAGTGGCGATCTGGAACATCTGTCCACTACTACATTAAATTACACATAGTATTGTTTTATGAAGAGGGGAGGGGAGATTTGTAATTTCACCTATTAAGTTTATACTCCGTTAAATGAATTATATTTAAACATACTTAGTTTGGTAATTCAATTTTTAGAAAATACCACAATAAATACCACAATGCATGGCATTTTGCTTATTATCTATTTTTCCGTTTTAAAATATACTTAATATTTCGAAATATGGAAGTAGTAATAAAAGATAATTATATTTTATTTCTTATAAATTGGATGTCCAATCTCTTGGTTAACCCATCTATTTATTTCTCACACCATTCTTGGTATCAAATGAATTCATATACTCGAGGATCTACTGTATCTTGTTTTATTTATAGACATTTAGTTTTAATGCAATAGTTCATCCAATTTTATTTCCCTTTATACATTCTAACATTGTTGCCAAAAAAAAAAAAAAAATTTTGAAAAATAACTAACTACACAATCTCAAATAGTTTTTTTTTAAAAAAAAAAAAAAACAGTACTGTCAACACAAATTAACATGCGATTTTTTTGTTAAGAAATTCTATTGGTATTACCCCCCCCTCCCCAGGCCTCTCCACCAAACCACCTACCTATCACCACATACGCTGTCAGCAATATTTAGAATTTAAATGCTTCGTCTTGCTAAGTTCATTTCCCTGTCTAAAACTTATTAAATTTATATTGTTATGAAATAAATTATAATAATTATATTTAATTAATTCAAATTTAAAATCTACCCAATAATGATAAACTTCAATAATTCGCTTTTTTTTTTTTTTTAATTAACTATAAGTTTTTACAATGATTGTTCACATATATGTGTGTCTAAATGCACATGTGGAGAAGAAGGGAGGGGAATATAGCTATAAATATGGAAGTGTACGCTGTTGAATACACATAGTAAAGATTGATTAGGATTGAGAAGCAATTTCAAAAGTCTCGGGGGTGTTTTTGTATTCTTTCTAAGTTTTGTCAAGTATGTGCCACCTAGAGATTTTAAACAATCAATAATGTGTGGGTGTTGTACAATAGTAGCACTTCTATTTTCCATGATTATAATGTGGGTTCGAATTCGGATCATATAGAGACTCGGATTTTTTGTTCAAATAGGCAGTCCTTAACCAACCCAGCCAACTATCCACCTAGAGATTTTAAACAATCAATAATGTGTGGGTGTTGTACAATAGTAGCACTTCTATTTTCCATGACTACAATGTGGGTTCGAATTCGGGTCATATAGAGACTCGGATTTTTTGTTCAAATAGGCAGTCCTTAACCAACCCAGCTGGTAATTGAACATTTAAATATTCTTGACTAGAAAATAAATTGAAAAACTAATTCAAATTCTCATCACTTGTCAATTGATAAACCTACTGCATATTACCTTTTCCTTCATTGTTACTCTCTGAAAGGCTATTAGAAGATCTTTGCCCTGCAATGAGATATTTCAAAGCTGTTTTATCTTTATTTATATACGAGTGTGTTTGTTGATACATGCAAATTTAGAATTATAGTGGGAATAAAAAAATTGGGCATGAACATCAAAAATCCCCTTTCCCTCAAATAAAATTTTAACTTTTGCTCCCATAACAATTAAGATATATCTTAATATCCATATATTTTGTGATCATAGAATTCTTTAATATATTTTCTAATTACTAAATTTAAATGTTAATTAACATGATAGATTTAAATTTATTTTATTCAAAGTTATTTTAAGATTTAAGACATTTTCAACTATTTCAATTACCTAAAAGTCTCTGTTAGTTTAATCCAGTTTAACTTATCCATAGTTTCTCTTCTCAATAATTCATTAATAAATTTCTTAATCACATTCATTCATTTCCTTTGTGATCTTTTTCTACTCCGCCCCTTTTTTTTCTTGCAATGTCTTGGGAAATGATATAAGGCTTCAGTTATTCAATATCATGTAACTTCATTTCAGCTTCTTAATTCTTGCATTATTATCAGAAATATTTGTTGGGCTTTCTCCTCCTTATAATTTATTTTTGATTTCTTCTTAATTCCAAAATGATATATCCCTCAATATTTTATTCTGTGGTCTGCATTTATATATTGCTCTTCTGTTAGCTGACAAAATTCCCAGGTCCATAAGTAAGGATTGATAGAATACATATGTCAAAAATCTTTCTTTTTACTCATGTAAGCATTTTTTTTTTAACCATTTCTTCCATAGTTGAAGTCTATGATCAATTTTAGCCTTAATGTTCTATTTGTACTAATAAACTAAGAAAGGTATTTATACTTGTTTAATTTCTAATTTGATATTTTCTCAAGTCATTTAGATGTTTTAACTTTTAGTTTTATTTTATTGCTATCATCAGATAACTTTTATAACATTTCTTAAAACAATCACATCATCTATAAAATCTATTAATTTAATAATATTCATTTATATTCATTTATTTTTACTTGCATTACTGCCTATTTTAATTCAAAAAATACCCCCCCCCCTCAAAAAATGCTTTAAAAAGATTTTTAGAGATAAAAACATTGTTATTTACCCTTATCAAAATTAATAATCTAACAAGAATCCCTACATACTCTAATAACTACTGCTGAATTTTGATAAATATTTTTCTGAATTTGACCATTATCTAAGTGTAATCTATATCTTAACCATGTCTTGATGTTCCAAAATTAAACTTCTCACTATTAATTGCATACATTTTGTTAAATGTTTTCCACATAATAAATAACTGACTAAAATATTATCAAAGCATTTATTGAATTTATTGACAGTAATAATATATTAACAATAGTTAAAGGAATTTACCATCCATTATGGTTGGTGAGATTTGTATAAATATGTAGTTGTTTCCAGTAACAACGATTAATAGAATGCCATGAGTCATTCTGATAAACTCAAACATTCTCAGAAACTTGCCTTGTCTTGTGAAAAGTCCAATACCATCAGTGGTAAGTGCTCTAAACTTAAACTTGCCTGCCTGTTTTTTTAAAATAATGGTTAACATGCGTCATGATAAGAATAATTGCTGTACTAAATATGTCTTAATAACACCTGTGTATGCATTCCTCTCTCTCAAATGAATTTCAATTTTAAGCCAGTTCATCTATCTTACTATGAACAATTAGATTTTTAGTTGTTTAATTGACTTGTGTCACATGATCACCATTTTTTATGCTTGTTCATAACTGTTATTAAAACAGGCAAAACTCTCTATACAATACTGCCACTCAGTGCAAGCTAGATCTATATGACTATATAGGCTAATGAGCTTAGATTGACAGTATTGTGTTTTCAATTTTAGATTCATAGTTTTGTAGTTGAGATAAAAGGTGGCTGCTGGAGGGTTGCATTAGATCCTAAGCTCAATGTGCAGTGCTCTCAGATCCAAGGCTCCTCACTGATGAAGGCCACAAGCCAGAAACTAGGCTAGGGGTATTGGATGAGTATTCCCTAGATAGGGATTTTATGCACAAGCTTTTTGGCATCCATTGATTACTCTGGCTTGTACTGAGTGGCACTACTATATGGAGAGTTTTGCCTGTTTTAATTTGTTTATGTATTGTTTGATAATTTTTTATAGCCATTATAAATTCATTGGTCAGCATACTATATTCTACATATGATGTAGAGGACTCTATAATTTGGTAAATCCATTACTGAGGATAAGCTTAAGAGAAATTCACAATATTGACAAAATATTTTTTGTTATTACAAATCCAATGCAATGTGGCAATTTATATTCATTGAACTTTTTTTTTATAACTTCTCTTAATATCTAACTGTGACTTGCTATGCTACAACCACTTTTAAATCCAGCTATGTTCTTCAATTGGCATAAGTCAAAAATTCTTTGCAAACAATTTTGTAATAATTCTAGTAAACATTTTACCATAAAAGTGTATAATTTTTAATATCTTTCTCAATTCTCTTAAATATTTATTGCACTATTGCAATATTGTAAATTATCTGGTACATTAAATGTATTATAAATACTATAATGGTTCTGTATTATTTGCACTGAAGGAAGAGACCACAAGCACAATTAGTTTATTTTAGTATTCAAAGGATTTTATTCAACAAAGTAATCTAGATTACACAATTTTTGTTCACATACTTTTGGAGTGACTGTTAAGAAAACAGAAAATAATAATACAGAAGTTGACATATTCAAAGTTTTGAAAGTAAGAAGAAGTTCACAATTAAATAAGCTGGTTTTCATTTGAGATATTGCAATGGTATCAAGTGGGACCTTTTGCTTTTCATTTCAGATTTATTATTAATCTTGAGAGTTAATTTCTTTTTGTAGGCTTGAGCATAAATACAAGTGAGACCAGGTGTCAATGAAAGTTTTATGATTTATTTATTTTTTCTCTTTGGCATATATTATCCAATTTGTTTTTAAAAGTATTTGGGTGTCTTCTTGGTTTCACCAGATGATAGAGAAGACTTCTTTTTAGAATAAGTCTAACAGGCTAATTTTATATTTCTTTTTTTATTTTTGAAAAATGTATCATTCAATAAATATTATTGAGGACTTGCTATGAAAAAAAAATGTGATCCTGTGTTTCTGAATCTTTGTGGCAAAAGATGCATCGATGATCAAAATTTTGGTAGTTTCTTTTAAACCTTAGGAAATGTTGTGCAGGTAATAAATAAAGATTAATTTTAAATTAAAAAATCAAAATAGTTTGGTTCAAGTGATGAGATTTTGAATTTATGGCAAGGTTGTTTGCTAGTGATATCGAGTGTGGTTTTCTCAATATCTTATAGAGATTGTAAAAGTGCCTGGATTTCCCAGTACACTTGAATTTATTTTGAGGTTTCTTATGGACAATACTAGAGCAAGTAGTGTCTACAGATATCTTTGACTAGGTAGTGATTTGTTTGTGGGAGTGATTTCACAAGCTGTTTCTAGATTTGGTAATTTTTTTGTATATACTGAGATTATAATAATAGTTGTTTGGATTTTGAAAGTGAGAAATAAATGAAGTCCTAGACCATTTTGTGAGAATGGATTTTCAAGACATCTTAGTGATATTGCAATTACCTTTTTTTCCCCACAAGAGTTTTCTGCATAGTGAGTCTATTTGATTTGAGAATACTTTGGTGTAAATTATTGCCGAAGTGTAGTATCAGATTTTTGTCATGATTAGCATGTTAAAAAATGATATCTTTATGTAAAGTGATAGGTAGAATTTTGTTAGAAAGTTTATTATAATTTCTACTTTAAAGTCTTTTTTGAATAAGCGATTGCATTGGTAAGGTTCAGGTAGAAATTAAATAAAGGAATGGGTTATGTATGTCTTTTAAATATTCTGCTATATTATTATCTGTGTAAATGTACCAGGTACAGGATTTTTCCTGTTGAAAGTTAACCTATATTTGTTTGTATAAGCTGAAAGAATCTTTAGAAGTTTGAAGATATGTCTTTTAGATGGCAACAAGACTAAGACATCATTCATGTAAGCTATACATGAAAATTCATTTATTTTATCAACAGTCAGAAATAATAGACACATACCAGAGTATAAGGTTGCTTTCCAGGCCACCTATTAATAGACATAATATTTTAATGGCTTAAAATAGTTTAATATATAAGAATTTCTATAAATTGCTATCAAGGAGTGAATGAAGATCTATAAAATCAGTTCAAATTTTATTGTTCCTTTTGTGATAATTGCTAGGATTCAGCTCTAATATTTAGCAAAATCTTTATAGCCTTCTCACTCACAGGCAATAATTATAATTTGTAATAGTTGAAGTATTCTTGTAGTCTGTCTTACTTATGATATGCTGCTTTTATAATTCTTAGATATTAGTGATTTCTTGCACATTAGTCTGTTGTAAGTGGATTGTATATCTCTCCAATCGCATTGCTTTGTTACCTAATTATTTATAAGATTGGTTGACATAATGGTTATCACAACATCCTATCATGTCACAACTAACCCAACTAATCAATCAACTATTGATATTTGGTAAATGGTATCTAGTTGTCATTAATTTACTAGTAAAGGTCCTAGGTTTAAGCTAGTCAGGTTAGTGTTAATGTTCTGATTATAAGAATAAAAATTACAATTGTAATATGTGGATGTCATTAATGGAAGGGAAGATATCTTTCTACAGGTCCTGGTCCCATGATTCTATGTCATAATTTGGTGCATCATGGCAAGAAAAATGAAAAGATAATAATTTAACTAAAGATAATAATAATATGCAATTTCTTTTTTTTAAATATTTTGAAATGCAAGAGGTTTCTCATCCTATAAGAGAGAAGAATTATTAGCTGTTCTTAATTGCAGTATTTTCTAATGCAAAAAAGAAACACCTCCACTGCAGGGAAAAATCCATGATAGTTAATCAATGGAGGAAAAAGCATTCTTCATCAAACTTGTTAATTTGACATAAGGTGTAGATTTTTCTTTCTCTTTTGTTCTCTAACTTGGAATAGCTAGATATCTATTTACTGACTAATATGGATGAAAAACTGATTTGACAATGGACTAACTATTTAAAAACAAATCCTAATTCTGATTGGAATCCAAAAAAAAAAATATTCAGTATTATTCAGCCTAAATTTGAAATTGAATTAAGGCCCAAGAATGTGTTAGCACTACAACATAAATCACCAATATGCAGAAACAATTAATAAAACTTTTTGCATAAAGAATATTCAAAATATCATACACAGTAATAATAATAATAATAAGTAGCCATGGTTTATTACTTAAGAGTTTATAAGTGATTCAAATATTGGAAGAGCTAGACTGAGTTACAAAATCAGTCATTTTTGCCCTTGCACCAAGCCTCAGAGAATGAATATACAACAATAAATAAGAAATTTTTATAATTTTAGTTTTTGATTTAATTATAAGAAATGAAATAATAATATATTTCAAGGAAATACTCTAATTTGAAGAAATGGATTGCCTAATTACTCTCAACAATTCTTCTATCATTTCTGTAATGAACTATAAAAATAGGTGTGATATTACCATTAAGTAAGTCTTTTAAACAATATTTTATATATATTTCTTTAAAATATAAAGTTATATTATTTCTATTGCAAATTCAATGTGATGATTAAATTTTATTCTTTCTTCCATTTGTAATTGAGCAGGAAAGAAAAATAATGCACTGTATCCTGTTCATCATCATCAACCATTATCAATCCACTGCAGGATGAAGGTCTCTCCAAGTTCAATCCATCTTCTCCGATCTTTAGCTTCTCTTCTCCACATCACCCCTGCACACTTTTTCATCTCATCCATCCATCTCACATGTGGTCTCTTTCTGGATCTTTTACAATCTCTTGGAATCCCATTTAAGACTTCAATTGTCCATCTGTTATCATCTCTTCTAGCAATATGTCCAGCCCAACTCCACTTCAATCTTTTAATTTTTTCATTGAGGTCAGTAAAACAATCTATACTACAAAATTTGAAGATTTCATATCATATGGAAATCTGTTCATCAAATTAACTACTTTGAATATTATTAGTATACAAATTCAAATCCTTTTTGCTCATATTTACACATATCCTACATTAAGACAAAAATATGAAACATTAATAACTTTACAGATATAATAAAAAGAACATTAGGGATTCTATGTATAAATTTGGGATGTAACTAAACACTCTCTACTTACATCAAACAATTACATGACCAAAGCATCAAAACTTGCTGAGTATACATTTAACATCTATTAATGCCATCTTCTAGAAATATGAGTAATCAATAATTATATTAATTAAATCTCTGTACTAGTTATTGATTATTAATTTCACCAATTATAAGGTATTTGATTGCATACACACTCAGAAATCACATGAAGTTGTTGCAAACTACCTAAATTAATGACAGTTTCAAACATCTTAGAGTGTTGAACAAGAGCCAATTTGATTTTATAAAATATAGATCTCACCCTACAATGGCAACTATATATTTTAATGGATTTAGTTACATGTTAATTGTTAGCACTTTTAACATTTGATAAATATTCTCCCTTTTAACAAAGAATAAGGGAAATCTATAGTTAGCATATAAATAAGGTCATTAAAGTATATAATTTCTGACTAAAAATCAAATTTATATAATTATAGAGGCAGATTAGTTAAAGTTCAAATCTTAGAGCGTTTGAAAAAAAAGGTAAAGTTGGCTGCTGGATATGTATGTGCAAATCCAATACTCCTTATTGATAAAGCAAATAGGAAGACACTAGTCCACAAATTAGATTGAGATTATAATCTGACATTCATTGATTGTGCATTCTTATAGTAGATGGCTCTAGAATAGGAAAATAAAGTAGATTATTTCTGTTAATGCAGAATTTTCATCTCATTGACATTTTTATTATATGTGTTATAAGAATGATTCAATAAGAAGTTTAAACATTTTCTTTCACATTATAAACTCTCTATAACATTCAGCTAATTGATAAAAATTTAAAGTTATTCAGTTTTATAACCACTTTATTAACTTGTTTTATTTTAATTCTCTTGTAATAAATCCTTTTATTTGCAGAACTTTTTTTTTATATTCAATAAAAAAATTGTATCAATGATTTAAAAATTTTTTATTAAACATTTATGTATTGTATGTAATTATATGGTAACTCATTTCCATTAACTAATTGAATTGAATGTTTTTAGAAAAATTCAAACTTTTTTAAACTTTTCCAATACTTTTAACTGTTAATAATAATACATAGATTAGTAGACAACACAATATGTTGAGTGTTATTTTTCTTCTTTCTTTAGATATTGATGATTTGACTACTAGAATGGAAATTGAACCAGTAAACATTAGATTTGTGAATATTGAATTTAAGCTAATGTTTTAACCAATTAGACCAGCATGTAATGAAAGTAAAATACCATTATCATAATCACTCACATAAATATTATGTTGCAATAATTGTAGTAATTAGAATTTTTTTATGTCTGACTTAGCTTAAAAGTGATTTCAATAGCTTCACATTAGTTCACTGTAATATATGTCAACTACAGTCCACCACCTTATACAGTTTAGCACAGTGATACAGTGATAGATTGAAAAAAAAAAAGATTTCCAAATCCAAATTTAATTAGTCATTGTTCTTGAACATCACATGATTTCTTGAGTGACTAACCTTTCATTATTACCTATTATATATCAAATTGTTTCAATTATCATTTTAACATTGATTATGAATAGAGAAAGTTTAATGCATATTAACAAAATATATATATATATGACTATTTATTTAGTTCTAATTTACTATAACAATATTTCTAAAACATTTATTCTTAATATAATATACATGAAATGTTCAAAAATATTTCTAGGAATAACTGTGTCAAGCTAGCTAATGCTTACTCTCCATTTTCATAGTATTTTAAAGTTGTAATTATAAATTTATTAAGCGTGTATACATTACATAAGTAATATTTTATTAAGGCTGTGAACCTTAAGAGTATGCACCTAAAAATGTGAAAATAGGGACCTCTACAGGTCTTAAACACAAGCTTATGGCTTTGGAAGAAAAGAGTGGAACCACTCTTTACTTCAACCTATTTTCTATATGAAAAGGCAAAACTAAAGCATTTAGATCTAAGAGCATGAAGCTATTCAATACTTCACTGATTAAGTCCACAATTCCTATTACACATTAGATTTTGTGAGTACTAATGTGTAATAGGAATTGTGGACTTGATCAGTGAAGTATTGAATAGCTTCATGCTCTCAGATCTAAATGATTTAGTTTTGCCTATTCATATAGAAAGTAGGTTGAAGTAAAGAGTTTCTTCCAAAGTCGTAAGCTTGTGTTTAAGACCTGTAGAGGTCCCTATTTTCATTAGATGCATACTCTTAAGGTTCACAGCCTTAATAAAATATTGTCGTATTTTAAAGTAAGAAATATTAAAATTTAAAACAATAAACAAATTAAGAATAAATATTATAATAAACAACTTATGAGAATAATTACATATTTGATCAAAAAAAAAAATAATTACATAAATATGAAAACCAAAACATCATAAAATTTTCATATTTCACATGTAATGTTATAACTGACTGATATATACTTTTTATTTTTTCAGAAGAAAAATTAGTATTTATTAAAATAAGTTTTTAGAAGACTAAATTGGTCTCAAAGATGGTCCTTATAGACAAATTGTGCAATGTGACAGGTAGATAATTTCTACAACTTAATTTGCAAATCCAATGGCATTTTACAGCTATAGAACCCACATACAAACTATTTCAAGAAACATTCACTTATAAAAAAGATATAATTTCTGCAAAAATTAAAGTGATAACTTCATTTTAAAATTAATGCATTTATTACAGAATTTAAGTTAAGAGAAAAATTATCAGAAATTTCAAAAACAAAACTGTAAAACAAATAATAGGAGAGAACTTTTTATGATGACTTTTCCACTAATAAACCAGAAATCTTTCATCTCTATAAATATCCTTAAATATAATGATGATTACAATGTAAACTAACACAGCTTAATCTTGGTCAACAATAATTTTTCTTCATAAATGATTTGTATGATGAAAGAGAGAATTTCTATACCTTGATTCTGCAAAGATTTGTGACACAACTCAACCTGCATCATCAAAAACCCTATTGAAATCATTTTATGTTCTAATGAAGCTCTCAAAATCTGTTTTCTATCCAGATAAAAGGGTAGATATAAACCATGAGCTTCTTTTCTATAAATACCAATTATTTTACTTGTGATGAAAGTTGTTTCATATTTAATTATCCATTTTTACAGTGAGCACTCCAGCATTCATTTGACCAGTCCATATTAATGTAGGTTCTTTCTCTTTAGATAATAATAGTTACATGGTCATTTATTAATCACTACAAAAGTTTGTAATGAATTTTAGTTTTTTTCTTTCAAAATTATGTGAATTAATAAATATTTTGGGAAACTAGACTTGCAAGTAATTTATAGAGATAAAGGTTTAGGTACTAAATTTCTTAATTTGCATAATAAAAATATACAGCCTATGAAGTCAAGATATAATATAATAAGCTGGAATCTTAATGAGTATGTCCTTACAATTTAAATATGTAATATAGCTAGAATTTTTGATTCCACAAAATTTCTAAAAAAAAAAGTCCCTTTTAGTATTTCTAACATATTTCTAACATTTTTTGAATATATTGTACTATAAGACAAAAAGGACTCTAAGATCAAGAGATCTATAGACTTCATCTTAGTTTGCTTCATGAAAGCTATGCCACTGAATGTGTAGCTTATTTTTAATTTATCATATGATAATACAAATAAGTGATTAGATGAATGTATGTGTGTTGAAGTTTACAGATTTAATAATTATTAATCATTATAAAAATTAAGAAGTTAGCTCAAAAATGACTTGTATAATACCTTGAAGGGAAAATGTTGGATGGCTAGTAATTATACGTATAAAAAATAATTGAATATTGTTCAGAAGGTCTGTGATAATCAATGTCAGAAATGATAAACTGAGCCTTGATCTAAAAACCTTTAGCTGTTAAATCCATATTGATCTACCATTGCATTAAACTGTACAGTTAACAATTAAATAGTTAATTGCTCAGGGGATAATATGATATCTGAATGCTAAAAACCTGCATTAAACCACACAGAAAATATTATGTGAGCATGAGATAGTGAAAATATGTACAAAAATTTTGACTTTAAATATTATATTTTCAATGTAATGTTAAAAATAAACTTGATGGTTGTTTTGTTTTTTAAAGTTTGTGATGAAGACATTTTACTTGTGTCTATGCATTGGAATATTTCCATTGTTAGATGTCTTGGGAAAAATTCAAGTTTATCTAAACTTTTTAGTCATTCAACTATTAGTAATAGTACAAAGATTATTTAACATGTTTAGAGTGGTATTCTTCTTCTCTCATCATGGGTGTCACTGATCTGACCAATGTCAGTCCTAGCACAGGAATTGAAGCTGGGAATTTTAGATTCATAAATAGTAAATTTAAAGTGATACTAAAACCAATTAGGCTATCCTGACAAAGGCAATAGAAATTTTATATGCTTATCTATGAGATTCTACACTTTTTGTTAATAACAATGGCTTACAAAATATTATGAATTGTTATACTAGGTTGGATTATGAGATTATTTGTCACTGTTATGTGAGTTTTTTTTTAAATTTTCTTATATTTTTTTTCTCTCAAGAGAAATACTTTACTCTTAATTCTCATTTCCAGAGTAGTTTTTGTTTTTATTAATAAGGATTTAGAATTCAAAGCTGAAACCAATGCAAATGCATCAGGCAATCATTTTTAACTCTTTTTCTACTATCAAGTTATGAACCTAAAATTTAAAAATTTCTAATGCTTAAACCCAAACCAAACTAGATCTAATGTAAATACAATATATCCACTCTGAACACTCTTTAGCAAAAACCTTTTATTGACCTATATTCATGCATACATTTTGACTGTCCTGCAATCATTCTAATATAAATACAATTTATCCACTCTGAACACTTTTTAGCAAAAATCTTTTATTGACTTATATTCATGCATACATTTTGACTGTCCTGCAGTCTTCTTCAGAGCCACTTTTATTTTAATTTTTTTTATAATTTTTTTTAAAGACTTTTAAAAAAAATTAAAATAAAAATAACTCTGAAGAAGACTGCAGAACAGTCAAAACGTATGCATGAATATAAGTCAATAAATGGTTTTTGCTAAAGAAGTGTTCAAAGTAGTGGATAAATGGTATTTATATAAGATATTATAGCAAAATAAAGGAAGTGGCAAATTTGGTAATAGTTTTAATGTATGGTAGTAAGCAATGAATAAAGGAATGTGATTTTATATTAACATAGTATTTTTGTTTTTTACATTATTTGTATATTCAATAAATGCATATATTTCTCTAACTATTTTATTAAAAATTACACTTTTTTTAGAGCAATTTTTAAAAATATTGAGTATATATATATAGTTTTGCAGGCAATTCACATTAAACATTTAAGGTTTATGTAATTATAGATGCTTCCTTTTTTTCTCTCCTTCCTCGATTGTACACAAGTAAATTATATTAAATTATTATTTAAATTAATTGTATATATATATATTGCTATTAGGCAACTTATTTTAATAATTTAATTTTAAATCTTAAAGGAAAATATAAAAAAAAATCATTGATATAAATATTTTTGCCTGCAAGCAGATTCAGTAACTAGGCAACAAAATACTATAAAGACATAATTATCACTTGTTGATCATTATTTGTACCATCCTCTAAATTCAATTTTTAGCATCCCATATCTTAAATTTATAAGAGCTCTTTGTATCAATAAAATACATGATATACATAATATAATAAATATAATGCCCATTACATTAAATGGATAGGCGCACATGCATACACAGAAAATTTTAATCCCAATTAAATTAACAGGAAAAACTTTTAATACTTTCATATTATGGTGCTAATATCTCTTTTCAGTTATCAACCCTTTTCAGCTAAAACAATCTACTACTAAAAATATAAGGGTCCAGGTTCTTTCTCATGCTAGTATGGATACTGGTCAGGCCAGCAATATTTGAAGAAGAGAAGAGAATAATACCTCTCCAAACATTGTGCATATACTAACCTGTGTGCAATTTCTAACAGTTGAATGTATTCGAAATTTTTAAATAAAGTTAATTTTTTTAAAAAACATTCAAATTTATATTTGATGATGGAAATAGTCCAATATATAAATACGACTAAAATACTATCATCACAAACCTTCAGGAAAATATCATAGTATATGCTTTATTTAATTTGAACAAATTATTTATATAGTCATAAATAAATGTATGCATCTCAATAGTGTACACGGTTTCGTTAAAATTTATATTAAAATAAATCAAAGAGGTTGGTGAGCAAAGACTACATCGCTTAAAATAATTTGAAAAATACCGTCTAATATATATATAGAGAGAGAAAAATACATTGCAAATGTTTTAAGAATCATTTGAAACAACCAATTACAGTATACAGTTTAAATCATCCACTTCATAGAAGTAGTTCCTAATCAATACAGAAAACAAATTATAAATACAAATTAAAATACCAATAAGTCCTCAGAAGCACTTTTTATTTTTTTACTATACAGTGCTTTTCAAAAAAATATAACGGCAATTTAAAATTTACTATATTTAACTAGCTTGGATTGAAAATTGACATTAAGCAAAAGCATTAGTGCACGCGTCAGTGTGTGTAAGAGTAACTAGTTAATGATTAAAAGTTCGGCTGAGTTTTTACTTTTTTTTAAAAAAAAAGAGTTCAAGTGAATATTTGGGATGAAGCTATAATAATCAGGTGCGCTCTTTACTTAGAAAAGCAACAATTCAGATGGGAATGAATTGACACAAGTCTTGAGTTAATAGAATATCTTAAATTTAGCCTCCCCACTCTCCCCGCATTAAATATTCTCCCGAATACATATTTTTAATTATTACAAACTATACTTCGCGGATACACGCACAATATCAGATTGGGTGTCCGAACATGTGTGTGCGCATTGATATTGCTTTTCTGTATACTATTTAGCATTTAATCGCATATACATGTTATTTATTTATAACGATAATATATTTTTAAAAAAATGGTCCAAAATTTTTCTGTGGGGGGGGGGGGATATCCGGCATAATAAAGAATTACCCATCTTGGATTCTTTTTGTTTTTTATTTATCCTTTACCGACTATTAATAACTGAATGAAATTGTGCCAACAAATTTGCTTCTCACATTCTTCTCCATCATTCTAATCCAACTTAACTAGTTATATCAAAATAGAATATTACTATAAGTTAGGAAGGAGATTAACTATTTTTTAAATTGCCAAAAGGAGAAACAAATGTTCTTTTTTGACATCATAATAATTCAGCAGCAAATTACGAAAGTTGTCTGCTTTTTTTAAAAAAAAAAAAACATAAGGAGCGTAAATTTCAGCAGATGGGAGGTGGGGAAAGGTGAAGAATGTTTAGTAAAAAGTTTAACCTATAAATTCTAATGGATTGTCAATCAAAAATGTATTCCTATTAATAATGACATTCGTAGAATTTTTCATTTTCAAGTACAAATATTTTATATATGTACTGTGCACACATGTATAAAATATTTGAATAAAAAAAATCAACTTAGGGGAATATCTGTAATATATTACATAAAAACGAAATGCAGGCAAACTATTAAAAAATACCGGTGGATTGAATAGGAAGTCGTTTTTGTGTGCTTAAGACTGTACAATAATTTCATTATTACGCTTACTTACACCGATTAATAATATATACATTTTACAGACGGTTTATATCCTTTTACAATTAAGCCATTACTAAAAGAAAAAAAATCCTCATGAAATTTTATATTAAAGTGGGTAACCTAAAGCGACGCCTATTAACAAAAAGACCACGAGCAAAATTAACTCTTTTCTTAATAAATAATAATTCCGATAAACTTTTTGCTAAGTATATTTACAACAAAGTGAAAAGTTCACAATTTGCAATCTCTCCTGGATTTATTTCCGTTTCTGAGCATTAATTAAGTCAGAATATTTTCTATTGTAATTAGGAACTACAGAAACCATAATCTTATCACGGGGTATTAAAATATTCGATCTGAGACTAATACTTACAAAATGGTGGTCTCCGGAGGAACTTGTGGTATTTTGTCCAAGTGAAGGAACATGCAGCGAACGGTAGTCCGAAAGCATAAACAACGACTTGGGCACGCAGTTGCATTACTTGTTATAAAATAAAGCAGAAAAATGAAAAAACTTTTCAAGCCCATGGTCCGATCCATTCATAAGCCCACAAGGCTATACTGAATCCTATCAGACGATTTTACCACACTTCGCGGCAGCGCTGCGACCAGCGTGGTTAGCAAACGTATCACAACGAAATGGTTAGATTCTCGCTGGCCAAAATTTAATCCCAAAATAAAGAAATGAAAATTTTCTTACAATATAACTAAATATTATGTAATTCCAGCAATAAATATATCAGTAAACATAATTTCTAAATTTAGAACAAAGTAACTTTTAAGTTCATTCATTCGTATTACAAAAAGTGCGGAAGGATTTCCTAAGAATTGTAGTTTTTTCTGTTAAGAAAAAAGCGATGGGGGAGAGGGCGGAGAAGAATAAGTTTTGTTCCCTTCTTTCTTTTTGTCTTGGAGTGTGTGTTTGCAAAACATTAAATTTATTGTCTAATATCTATTTCTAAAGAAATTGCAATTGAAATATTTTAAAATAGCTCCTATAATCTTTTTTTTTTTTGTTCCTCAGCTAAGAATTAATTAAATTCTTAGTTGAGGCAAATCCATAATTTTGATAATGGCTTAAAAAAATATGAAGTGCTCAAACCATCGCCCCCCCCCCTTTCATCTGTAATAATTTTATAAATAATATATATTTTTAACAGTTACACTATTTTGAATATATGAGACAGATGAACAAACTGAAAAAGATGTGATCTGAATTATGAACGGATCAAGAAGAAGAGGATGACCAAGATTATCGTAGTTGAATAATATCACAGAATGGATAGGATTAACCAAATTGGAAGCATTCAGAAAAGCAGAGGGAAGAATGAATTGGAAGCAGTTCATCCACACTCTCGCACAATCATCAAATTTGATGCTGATAATTTGAACATTTATAAAATTCAAATGAGAAAATCTACTCTTTTAGCAATCTCTCTAAGGAATCCCGTATTATAATCAGCTATGAATATCTCTCCTCACTCTCAAAAATCTTTCTACAAATATTTTTTATAAGCTTCTTTTTCTTTTCTTTTTTGCCCATAGAATCTAGATTTTTTTTTTTAATTTCATCACTCATCTTACATAAAATCATAAGACATTTTCTATTCATTGGTTTCCAGTTGAGAACTAGTTCTTAACTCTGAGAATTATTATCTTAAACATCAATTTGAGTTTTTGACTGAAGTAAAAGATTTGAGAATATTTTAGGGTATATGCAAGGTTAATCCAAAATAGACACAATTGTTATTGATATTCTGTTGTTAATAAATTGACTTATTAAGATTAGAGATTGCATTACAATTTCACCAGTAAGGGTGAAAATGTATTCCGATAAAATTACTAATAATTTTGATCTATTAATGGTATTTCAATTTTTTTTTTTAAATTACACTTTCCATCTATCTAAGGAGTTAAAAGTTTGCTGTACTGTGTTGTTATTGTCACTTTATAGTGGTATATATAATGTGTATATCCAACTTTACTACTATTAATAGATATAGATAATTCTCTATCTTCATTATTTCTTTATTGCTTATTTTAATATAATATTACAATTATTAATTTCAAATACATTTTACTTTTATATTTCAAATGATTAGTTGTAATATAATCAAATATTTCCAAATCTCTGCTGAAGATTAAAGTTCAACTGAAACAGAAGAAGATAAAATAGTTTTTTAAAATGACAATATCCAGAAGCAATAATTGCATCAGCATGCATATTCAAGGATTTATCTCAATTTATGTCAATTCCCATGCAGACACTCCAGTTAACATGTGCAATGAGTAATTTATTTGATTCTCTTATCCACATCTAGTCAATGCAAAAAAAGGATACCTATTAACCATTAAATTGTAATGTCAATTAATGTATTATAGATGAGATAATGAGTACAATGAAACATAACTAATATAGAAATTAATGGATTCTAAATATTTTTCTGCTTAGAATATATTTCTATTTTAACCATTTAAAACAGTTTTGCTTATTTTCAAATGTAATTTGTCTCAGATCCTATACCCATTCTTTAAAAAATGATAAAATATTAACTTTTCATGATGAATTATTTATATCTGAGTACCTGTCACAACAAAATACAGTTATTGGCTTCAGTACTAACAGAAAATATTTACTGCTTTTGTTTAGACAGTGAATATTTTCAAGTCACTGAATTTGTATTTAAAGAATGCATCCTTGTGTACTTAGAATGAAGATATGTGTGTCTCTTATCCCATTCATCAACAAGTGCTCAGCTACATACAGTGCCTTGTTGTGAAGAACTGATGCTCATTTATAATAATTATATGCATATAAAATATAATCTATTCTAACTTAATGTAACATGGAATTACCATTACTTTTTTTAATTCAGGCAGTCACTCCAAAATGTCTTTGTGGGACATTACTAGACTACAATCAAATCTTGCCCACTCATGATTTAGAACTGTATATGATTGCATGCCACACTGGCACTGTCTTCTTACTCATATCATTTTATCAATTTTTAAAACTATAAAAAGCTATCTGTTTTTTTCTTAAAATTATCTATTCTACTCTTTTAACCAGTTAGTTAAGAAGTTCATAAAAAAGAAAAATTCAAAATGATGTATTAAGTTTATTTTCTATAAATTTTCCATCTCTAACACATCTTAATTTAGACAAATTCATCTAAATTTGTAAAAATTTTATATTTTTTATTCTAGAGCCATCTCTTCTTGGTGTGGGTAAACAATAATCAATATTTATTAGATGTTAATATATTTTATTAATTGATATCACCAAACAGATTTTTAGTAACCATTAATTATTCAAGATTATACTAGATAGCACTAGAGTAGTAAAATGGGAAACTTTTTTTCATTGAAATAAGGTGAAACAATTAATTGATGTGCTGCTAAAAACCATTGATGTTTTTCCCAAATGATTCTGCAACATTTAGGTGAATAATTTCTGATAATCTAGAACAGGGGTAGGCAAGATGCTGATTGCAGTCCACTAGTAGACTGCCAAAACATTTTGAAGTGGCTGCCTGAATTAGAAAAAGTAAAAAAAGTAATGGTACATTAAATTAGATAGCTATATAAAAAGAAATCATTTTTCACACACAAATAGTTATTATAAATTATAAACATCCTTCATAATCAAGATGGCTGTATGTAGTCAGGTACTTACCAATGATTGGGTCACATTACATGTGCACTTTCATTCTAAGTGCATGATGATGTACACATTGATTACAAATTCATCAACACAAAAACATTCACTATACAGGCGAAAGCAGTGAATATGTTCCATCAGTATCGAAGATGATGACTGTGTTCTCTTCATGACCAATGCTCCAAAAAAATTTATCATGAAAAATTAATATTTTATCATACTTTAAAGAATGGTATATTGTCTGAAACAATTTCCCCCCCCCCAAAAAAAACAGGCAATTTTAATACAGAATGGGGAAGAAAGTTTATCTTTACAAAGAATTTTAAATGTATATGTTAAATATTTGTGTCATGAAAAAAAATAAGAACACATTTTTAGAACTATGCATGTAATATATAAGTTTGGGCTATAACATTTGAAAAAATTTACAATTAGCTCTTTCCTAAAAAGATGAGCTCATTCCAGAAAGTTCATTTCAAGTAAACTCAAAGTTATGTTTAGTTTTTAAGCGCATATAATTTATTTATGCTTTCTAACTTTGTTATCTCAGATACAAATAAATTATTCCACTACTGATGATAACTTAAAGTTTTATTTTGTCTTCTGCAATCAATTATATTTGGTGCTAACATGCAAAAGTGTTTGTATAAAACTGAAAATAAAAAACTCATCAAATTGTCATCACCTAATATTTGGTACTACCTTCTTCACTATTTGTCTGTAAGAGGTTGTTGGAGAAATCTTTTTTCTGTGACAGCTATTTAAATGCTGTTTAATCTTAACCTAAAAACTTTTTAAGGTTATATTAGATTTATTAAAACCTACTTATTTTTACTTTCAGCTCATCAAAATTTATCTGACTCGCCCAGCTTATTTTGTGATTATCACATCAATTAAGAATTACTGGTCAATAAATTGGATGATTAGCAGAGTTGTTACAGACTTTGGTGAATTTTAGTGAGTACTTTTTGCTAAAATCAGACTGTGTGAATCTACGATTGTTTGCTATGGCCTTTAAAAGTATTAATCCAGTTTCACAATAGATTCAACTATAATATAGCTGTATATTATAAGCATATACACTTAATCACATACCAGTTTTTGATTTTTCTTCTCATTTACAAAGAACAATTTTATTCATGCTTATTGTAGTTATTTCTAGGTTAGAATAATACAGTGTATTATTATTGTTAATGAAATTGTTGAGCAAGTCGTGTGATACTTTGTTCAGTGTATGCAATAAATGCACCAGAAATAGCTTCTTCTTTTTTTAAGTTTACTTAGATCAACTTAACTTTATTTTTTAGTTTACCTTTTCTAAAGCAACATTTTTTTTCTGTACAATTTTTAGTCTAATGAATTCCATAAGGTTTAGACTCCTACAATTTTTTACAATATGTCCTAAATATTGGTAATTAAGCTTTTAATGAAATCTCAATTGATTTATTTTTTGCAGCCTTTTATCTCCTTTATATTCCTTTGAAAGTATCTCTAATTTATGTTTTATTCATTATTTTAAATGCTATATAATTTTATTTTTTTATTTGAAACTATTTTCTTTTAAAATTAGCCTTAAAAGTAGATAAATGATAATCATACTACAATTGATTAAGAGGTCTTGTGATATTTGAACAGCAAGGCTATGGGTTTTGCACAGTAGTTCATTCAATAGAATTATTTTTATTCAGTTAAAAATCAATTCAGGAACTTTTAGCTCTTCAGCATAACATTGTGTTAAACTGTTTAGGGCCATGGCAAATTGTTAATATTGTAATACAAAAACAGCTCTTTACTATAGTGTCATCTAACATACATTCAAATAATTACTGATTGCCAGATGCATATAAAATCCCTTATTATTTAAATCTCTATTCTAAGATTGTTTTCTGGCTTTTGCCTTCATCATTGAGAATCCCAGGAGTTTGAAGTTGGGGCTTCAAATATTCAAAATAGGAATTTTATTTCATCTGATAATCACTGATAGATGGCATTAGTGCAGGACTGCTCTTTCAATTAATATTTTGATGAGTTGTTGCTATTAAAAGTATTTTCTCATTTTGAAATGTATTGTCACAGACTTATAAAATATTTGTTCCTATTTGAAATCAATTATTATTTCTTCAATTTTTCATTAGCTTAGACTCAGTGAAAAAAAAAATCATAATAAAAAGCATATCAGTTATTATTAATGTACTTTTAAATCAGCAGCACAACTTTTTTGCCTTTAACATATGAGTGGTTTCAGGTTAAAATATGTTTGAGAGATATTACACCAATGGTAATTGTAATGCATATTTATGGATCTGAATTTTTCCTTAAACTTCCATTTTAATCTCATGAAATTTTTTATTAGTCACTCCATTTGTAGCGTGCAATAAATTTTGTTTTAAAAATCTTATTAAAAAATTATCAAGTTCTGTAATTTTTTATACTTATTTCACGTGACAAGACTATAATGAAAAACTGCAACACTTTCTCATTGGTTCTTTTTGTAGTCATAATTTCTGTTGTAAGTATTCAATACAATCTTCTTTATATACAAAGAGGACTAATAAAAAAATGACTCATTTTTTTATTACAGTATTGTCTTATTCGGAAGTGAGCATGTGTATTATTTATTATAATAGCATTTAAAATGATTGTATGTAATGTTTTTGTTATATATATATTATTCCTCTACCAAATATTCCAAAAAAGTTGCCTCACATAAAGTATGTAAAAGTTAAGTAGATTGGACTTGTTACTCATTCAATATACAGTTTTACTACCTAAGACTTATTTCAAATTTTAAAATATATTCAACCAAGAATCTACAACCAAAAACTTATGTTATTAAAAAAAATGTATAAAGTTCCAAATAATTTTTTTCCAGATCCAACTGTAAGGCTAATTGGGTATTAACTTTCTAGACATAACTAGAATACCATCGATCAACTCAGGATAACTCATGGTTATTACTTTCATTTGTCTCATAATATGGACTATACAATTAATGACTGTCAAATTTATAACTATAGAGTCAAAATTGGATGACACTTATGATTTTAGTTCCTAGTTTGAATCTCTACATATTTCTTTATGGTATTTTGATAATATTTAAATTGTCTAATAATAATAAAATCTATATGCTAACTAATTTCTGGTCAAAACTCTGTTCAGTCTAGCACAGAATTAGAATCATGGAATTAAGAGATAAAAGTTTTCAAAGTGAAACTTGACGGTTACATTCTACACTTGAATGTCACATGACCTCTTAGCAACATATGATTATTGATCTGTGTGTATTAGTGCAGCCATAGTGTGATGAGTTTAGAATCAAAAGGTTTTTGAATTAGAACAAACAGACAATTCTGTTATTTCAACTTCATATAAGATTCCAAATAATTAACCATTTAATTATTTCATTACAAATAAATCAAGTCAGAGGTCACATGACCTAATTTAAACAAGATTGTAATACAAATGTTTTATAAAGAGCTCGCAAATAAGCTCTTAACAAGCTTTGCAGAATATTCTAAACCCCAAAACCGATTTCTACTACTGGCTCTTTATAAAACATTTGTAACACAAGCTTGTTTAAATTAGGTCATGTGACATCTGACTTGATTTATTTGTAATTTTATTTTTTGCTATTAAGGCTTTGGCAATTTTATATTGCTAAAGCTATTAATATATGGTGTATCTGAAGTTAGTTCAGTCCCATATGGCTATTTAAATAAGATAGCTAGATTGGAAGACATATGGATGGCCAAAAAATTCAGATTTTCTACTTAATAGATAAAGTGCTGGGCTTGTCCTAGTATTTTTAATCTAATGCTTGAATATCCTGACACCTAACTGATGATGCCTGTAACAGAAACAGATCTGGAGTTGAGGATATTTCTGTAAAGTTTGTTAAGAGCTTATTTGCAAGCTCTTTATAAAACATTTGTAATACAAGCTTGTTTAAATTAGGTCATGTGACATCTGACTTGATTTATTTGTAATTTTATTTTTTGATATTAAGGCTTTGGCAATTTTATATTGCCAAAGCTATTATTATATAGTGTATCTGAACTTAGTTCAGTCCCATGTGGCTATTTAAGTTACATAGTTAGATTGGAAGACATATGGATGTTTGAAAATTTCAGATTTTCTACTTAATAGTTATCCATTAAATAAAGTGCTAGGCAGCCTCATTGATGAAGCCAGTAGTAGAAATCGGTCAGGGGTTGAGGATATTCTGCAAAGCTTGTTAAGAGCTTACTTGCAAGCTCTTATGTAAAAAATTTAGTTTATTTATTGTAAACTTAGTTTTAATTTTTATTTGTATATTGTTTAATATTTATTTATATATTTTTTAGACAATAACTATGATACTATTAATCTAGGGCAATAAATTTGCATATCTTAGAAAAATTTCAAAATATCAATTAAAACTATGTTTGAGGAACCAAGAACTAATTGTTTACATTTAAAAATTTTATAAGATATATATAAAAAAATATACTAATGGGAATTAACCTCTGAGATACCTAATCTTTAATAGATAACAGAGCAATATATATATATGTCCGCTAATATCAATAATACAATAACAAAACTTAAATATATTCCAAACAACGGTAAACAATTTATAATACAATATAAATAAAAACTCAATAAAAACTCATAAAGAAATATTTTCGATTATATTCATAATCATTTTCAACTCAACTTTCAAAATGGAATCATGTATTACCAACCGGAAACACATGTCGATTTAAATATCCCACAATTCATTAATCCTAACATTTGCTGACTGTCTGTTTATTATCGTATTTTTATACCTACTAATAAAAACTGCCTCTTTAATTTTTCTTTTTTCATTATCTCTCTCTTGGCCTAAAATTTTTATTTTATTTATATCAAAATTAAACTTAAAATTACAATTTCTATCATGATCATAAAAAACAGATTCAGTATATAACTTGACTTCATTACTATTATCATTACATATCTGTACATTTTTCAAAACTCTTTTATATAACAATTTATGTTCTTTAATTCTTTTCTCTATATTACATCTAGATTCCCCTACATATGATAAGTTACACCCACAAAAAATTCTATAAATTATATTACTCACGTTATTTTTTTCTAACTTATCTTTTGAATTATTAACCATTCTATTTAAATTACCTGATCCATAAAAAGAAACATTATATATACCATTATAAACTTTTTTCATAAATTTTACTTGATTATTATTATAAAAAGGCAAAGAAATCCACTTCTTACTCTTAATTTCTTCATCACCAGTATTTCTATTAATTTTCTTACTAAATTGACAAACCACTTGATAAATTTCTTTTATATTATAACCTACACTTAATAATTCACTTACATAATTTTCAATATTTTTCTTTTTATCACATGCATATTTACACAAAATATTATTTCTATACAAAAAGACCTAAAACCAGCCATTTTATAATTATGTGGCACTTTAGATAAATAGGGAATATACCCTCTAGTTTCAATAGGTTTAATAAACAATTTATAGTCAATCATATTATTGTTCCTTGAAATTATCAAATCTAAATATTTAATACTGTTATTATATTCTTTCTCCATAGTCCAGAAATAAATTAAAAGGTCTTATTTGGACTATGGAGAAAGAATATAATAACAGTATTAAATATTTAGATTTGATAATTTCAAGGAACAATAATATGATTGACTATAAATTGTTTATTAAACCTATTGAAACTAGAGGGTATATTCCCTATTTATCTAAAGTGCCACATAATTATAAAATGGCTGGTTTTAGGTCTTTTTTGTATAGAAATAATATTTTGTGTAAATATGCATGTGATAAAAAGAAAAATATTGAAAATTATGTAAGTGAATTATTAAGTGTAGGTTATAATATAAAAGAAATTTATCAAGTGGTTTGTCAATTTAGTAAGAAAATTAATAGAAATACTGGTGATGAAGAAATTAAGAGTAAGAAGTGGATTTCTTTGCCTTTTTATAATAATAATCAAGTAAAATTTATGAAAAAAGTTTATAATGGTATATATAATGTTTCTTTTTATGGATCAGGTAATTTAAATAGAATGGTTAATAATTCAAAAGATAAGTTAGAAAAAAATAACGTGAGTAATATAATTTATAGAATTTTTTGTGGGTGTAACTTATCATATGTAGGGGAATCTAGATGTAATATAGAGAAAAGAATTAAAGAACATAAATTGTTATATAAAAGAGTTTTGAAAAATGTACAGATATGTAATGATAATAGTAATGAAGTCAAGTTATATACTGAATCTGTTTTTTATGATCATGATAGAAATTGTAATTTTAAGTTTAATTTTGATATAAATAAAATAAAAAAATTTAGGCCAAGAGAGAGATAATGAAAAAAGAAAAATTAAAGAGGCAGTTTTTATTAGTAGGTATAAAAATACGATAATAAACAGACAGTCAGCAAATGTTAGGATTAATGAATTGTGGGATATTTAAATAGACGTGTGTTTCCGGTTGGTAATACATGATTCCATTTTGAAAGTTGAGTTGAAAATGATTATGAATATAATCGAAAATATTTCTTTATGAGTTTTTATTGAGTTTTTATTTATATTGTATTATAAATTGTTTACCGTTGTTTGGAATATATTTAAGTTTCGTTATATATATATGTTTTAATAAATGCAAAAGAATAATTATATATAGCAACTAAGCTTTAAAAAATATCTAACTTTAATAAGCTCAATAATAACATATATGTTGGCATTAGACTACAATTATGATAAAAAGTAGTATATAAATATATGTGGATAAATAATTGAATAATTAGTAAAATGTCTGAATGTCATGTTTTAATGATAATGATTATAGGAAGATTATTTTTAACATATCCCTTAATTCTGTCATTCTGCTTTGCACTAAACTACAGAGAGTGACATTAATCATGTAGTTAATACTCAAGAGATCATGTGATAAATATGCAGCAGACAAATGCATTTTGAATACTATAGTTCCATTTATTTGATCAAAATGAGTATGATTTGAGTTTAAAAATTTTGTTTTGCTTTTTTTAATTTCAGACTTTTAGCTAATTAGCAAAAAAAAAAGCCCAACAATAATAATATCTATACCGATTTCAAATTTTTATTTCCAAGTCCTCATTGATAAAGATAAAATTCAGAAATCAGTATGAGGTTGGGATTAAAATATATTATGACTTGAGAAACACTGAAATCTCAAGCTTACCAAAGATGATGCTGAAATATGCAGAAAAGAGGAATGCTCTCATCAATTCTCTAATTAAAAAAGTAAATAAATTTCAAAGTAATCATTGGTTTTGGATGGATGGCAATCTTCCTGTATATAACCCTTACTGCAAGTAGCATGCTTCTACATTTCCACTTGAAAACTAAAATGTACCTAATGATAAATTGCATAGATAAAACAAAGACAGCAAATTATGAAATTCCAAAACAAAGTATTTATTATAAAAGTGTATTTAAAGATTTCTTACAAAGTGTATCACTTGTCTTAAAAAGTAACTTATACTAAGGTACAAAGTTTATTAAAGATAGTCATGTGACTCTGAATAGTGAAAAATTGTAAGAGTAGAAACACTATCAATTTATTGCATGGTTGATGAATTATTAATGCCAGATCATAGCACTCACTTACATCATTAATATACTGATCAAATGCAGATTTGAAATGTATTTTTAAATAAACTTTAATCTTAATTTTATCAGAAGCACTCATTGCTTGATAATGCAAAGAAATCATTCTGCTCTGACACCACGCTGTTTTACCATAGTATGTTAGAGCATATCATTTAGTATGCTTCAAAGGAAAAACTTCACAAACACACATACTGATTTTCTTATTTAAAATAATTTACCAACTTCATCCTTTTTTCTTACTAAAAATAAAATAATTTGATAATCAGCTGTTTGGGAGATCAAATTATATTCAGATGTCAAAATATCAAACTGAACTAAACACTTCCATTCAACTGACTAAATTTTTTTTTGCTTATTATAGTCATTTTACAAAATATTTCTCTGATTTTTCTAATAGTTCTTCCACTTTTTTGAATTTTTCAACATTATTTTTTTATTAATTCTGTTCCATTCATCTTTTTCATTTTTAAACTTATTGAACCATACATGGGCCTAATAAATAAAACTGTAGTATTCAATTTGTCATTTGAGTGATTATCGATCACATGATCTCTGAATGATTAACCATATAATTATAATTAGTTATGTAGTTTAGCATAATAAAATAATGATAAATTTAAGAATTAATTAAAACCTAATGAATCAATTTGCAAATGAAAAATGTAAATAAGTAGAGATAAAAAAATTTATTAAACACTTTTATTTAACATGCACTAAAAAGCAAAAAAATAGTTGTTTCTTCAATCACAATCAAAATAAAAGCAGGGGAATCCAGAAATGAATTAAATCAATCCTTTGTTATAAAAAATAGGAATTGACTCAATTAATTTCTGGACTTCCCATGCTTTTATTTAAAGTTTTTTGACTCTGCACTTTTATTTCGAGTTAAATCTATAAACACTAATTATGGTTGAAGAAACAATTATTTTTTGCTTTTTAGTGCATAGTAAATAAAAGCATTTAATATAAAAAATATCTCTATTTACTTTAAACTTTTTAGTACTGGAACAATAAATAAAAATGTAAAACTATATTATACTCTAAATCACTAAACATCACATGATCACTATCTCTTAGGCACTCCTGTATAGAGAGTTTTGCCTGTTTAATACTCTAAATCAATTATAGTTTATGTATATATCATATGTAGTATGTGTACATAAAATGACTTAAAATATAAAAATATCCTTTTAAGTGAAAAAGTGTTTGACATTTTTGGTTTTGAATAAAAAATTTTTTAAAAAATGCTTATCAAACTTTATTGTAAATAAACTTCTCTTAATATGTATAATATACTTTAATTTCTGCCACCTAAAGTAGATCACTTAATTAAAATATTATAGTGTCCTATCATTTTGACAGTGATTTAGAAGAAATGTATCAAATTTCAACAAACTATAATGAATTTAAATCTATTTAATCTAAATTTCTAAATGCTATTATAATTTTACTCAAGCTTTCAATTTAAACAAAAAATATCTATATTGCCTGCTTGTGGTCTTACTTAAAATATATTGAAGTTTTATGAATGACTTTTAAATTTGATATCAAAATATTCTACATTTTTATAGTGCCCTATCATTTTAATAATGATTGCAAAGAAATATATCAAATTTCAAAATATATTGAACTTAAATCTATTAAACCTCAATTTTAAAATTTTATTCTAACTTAAATATAATAATGTTTGCAAGTGTTTACAAACAAACTAACAAAACAAATATAGTAACTTAAATAAAAGCATTTAATAAATATATATATTAGTTTTATTAATAGGATGGTAAGTCTGCTAAATATTGTATAACACTCCAAGCAACAAATAATATTTAAAAATATCTTCAATGCATTAGATTTTTTTATTATTCCATACAAATTTATATTTGATAGATCAAATTTCCAATAATACAATATTTTATCCATATTTATAATCTTCATAACCATGATTTCACTTACCCACAATTAAAAAAAAAGATTAAGAAATTAGTGAGAGAGAAAAATTAAATCATTTTAAGGCGTTCAATTTCTGTAAATGGACTATAGACATAGTAACATTTTAGAGCTCTGAAAAAATTAAAAATGATTATTTAAGTTAAGTAGACATTTATTTTATATAGTGCGATGTTTTTATAAACAGTAATATTAATAAGCTAATGCACATGCACTTTGTAGATTTAACTATATAAATGAATACTCCCACTTTCCAAACACAAGATAAAGTCTTTGTGAAAAGATAGATTGAATCCATCTATCTTTTTGACCCAAATGTTTATGTATGAGCAAACCTTAAGTGTTTGGAAATGAGAGCATGAAGATGTTAATTTATCTCTTTAAATTATTTTTTTACTATGTGAATGAATGACACTTGCAAAATTTTTAGAATTTACAATACATCATTCTTATTAAATTAAGCATATGTGAATAAGACATTTATTTTATATAGCATGATGTTTTTATAAACTGTAATATTAATAAGCCAATAAGCTAATGCACATGCACTTTGTAGATTTAACTATATAAATGAATACTCCCACTTTCCAAACACAAGTTAAAGTTATTGTGAAAAGATAGAATGAATCCATCTATCTTTTTGATTCAAACATTTATGTATGGGCAAATTTAAATTAATGTAACTTTTTTATAAAAAAATGAAATTTACAATTGTTTTTATTATGGTATTTTCTTCTGTTTACATCCTTGTTTAAAGTGCAGATCAGTTTGTTCACTGTATTCTTTTCCTAATTAACAATTCAATGTAATGTATTTTAAAAAATTGAAAACATTTTTTTTTTAAATAGAGATATTGGACTAAAATAGAAAAGATCAAAATGGCAGTTTATTGTAATTAGGCTATTAATTTATAAATATTTATCAAACTTACTTTTTTGTTGTTAATTTTATTTTTGAATATATGTACTGTACTAGTAATAAATTTTATTATATGGGTGTGTACTATATACATATTAAAACACATGTATATATTTATTAGAACAACTGCACATATTTGTATTTAAAATGAACATTTTATAAAATTTGTTACTAACTGTGAATTTCAATTTCTAACCAGACTACTGCAATAAAATTAGAACTATATGTGGATTAAACTAAATGTTTCAGCATTTAATGCTTTGAATCAACAATAAATGTCTTAAAAAATTACTGATATTAATTATTCTTTAAATATTTTTCATTTTTCAAGTAGATATAACATTGTTTCTCTATCATGAAAGAATGATTCATCAAAGTTCAAGCTGAAAGATTAGTTTAAAAAAAGACTTGTTTGGAATGTCTCATACAGGAAATCAATCATGAATTTTAGATGCATTTGATATTTTCTTAGAACTTGAAGTAATTTCAATATTTTGAATGCACTATTTCCTGAATAAATCTATGATATTCAAGTTTTTATGCATTTTTATACTTAACATTTAATACTATATTCTAATTAGATTACTTACATTATTGTATGCAATAACCCAAATCTTTTATGTGTGAATTTCTTGATTTTGGTATGAGTAATATGATAGATATATTAGGTATTAGTATATTAAATCCTTAGCATTATAACATTATCATAGAAGTTCTATATATATATATGAATATATAAAATATGTATTTTATATATATTACATAGAGTATGGACATGTGAAATGTAGAAATAGACAAGATAGCAATAGATGGCAAATAAAAAGAGTGATCAGATGTATATGCTTTTACTATACTATTGGTTTTATTTACCATTTATAGGGTTATATTAATCCAGGAAACATAACTCTTCCATGTTAAAGATTATTAAAATCTTGTCTTAAATTTAAAATAATTGGATTATTTTATATAATTTTTATATGCTATACTCTTGTCTGTTTGGTAATATGCATTTTATGGCTATTGTATTGAAACTTTTAATTTAAATAACAGTATATTATGAATGCTTCTATATACATATATATTTATATATTTTGGTGCAGATTATGGTAAAGGTTCCTGGTTTTAAGCCCCAACTGCCACTTTAGTGCTTGATTATCTCAATATAACTTCCCAAACAATAATTATTTATATTTTTATTGTGATTTAATAGTTTCTTTGTTATTATCTTGGAAATATTAGCAGTACTCTTGTAAAAACCACAGAACTAGTTTGATACCCAATGGCACATTTAAGCCCTATTGTTAATTGTTTTACTACTCTTGCATTTGTAATCAGCCTATTCATTCAGAATAGGATTTTTCCAATCCATATTCATCCTCCACTCCATCTCACACAACTGATATATATGCCTACATACATGTGGAAAAGATAGATGATCTCCAATATACATATTTCATGCAGAACCAGCCCTCATCAGTTGGGCCAGATCATAATCTCCCATATATATATATATATATATATATATATATATATATACTAATATATATATATATATATATATATATATATATATATATATATAGTTTCCAACCAGTAACCACCTAAACATTCACAGTAAATATAGCAACCAATATTTCTAACTGCTGTCAAGGCAACCTTCACACCTTTTAATATATATATATATACAATCAGTGTTTGACTTATATTAAGATAGCAATTCCTTAAACTTTAATAGACAGACTTCTATCTTCTCATTCTTCCAACTATTCAGCCATTCACTTTATTGAAAATCCAATGATAGAATGCTCATGGGTATGACTACAATATTAAATCCAATAAGAGCCTTGAGCATTCCATCATTGATTTTCCATTGATGGATGGGTGTATAAGTTGGAAGGTGAGAATATTGAAGTTTGTCCATTAAAATTTCAGGAATTGCTATCTTAATATAAGACAAGCACTGACTGTATATCTGTGTGGTTAGTCTGTCCCAATTGGTGAATGCTGGTTCTACATAAAATACGAATGTTGGGAATGATATATCTTTTTCACATGTATGTGGTAATGATTATCAGTTATTTGAGATATAGACTGGAAAAAAATTTAAATTCAAATCGCTCTATTTACTTTTGCATTTGTTTGAATAGATGAATCATTAACTTTTTGAAATTCTTCACATATGACCTTAACACATGATAGGTTTAATAATAAATCATCAGAATACACTCAATGTTCTGAAAACAATTGAGTGAAATTCTTATTTTATTCTTGTAATTAATGAGTTAATATATATTTCTAAGCATATGGCTTCCAAATGGTTCTATTAAGATTGTTATCTACTTAAGAGAATCATATACTCTCATATCCCATAGTTTTGTCAGTCTTTTATTTTAATATACAGCAATATCACATAACTTTCTTATATGTTTATTCATATAGTTTGTTTCACTCTATTCCAGAGCTATCTATGAATAAGCTTGAATAATCAAGGGATATTATTTCAAATGGTACAGTGGTACAATACATCCTTTCCTTTACTCTTTTCTGCTATTTAAGCTAATAGCCTAAAAATATAAAAAAAAAAAATCCAAGTTCACTTGCACGATTATCTAAATCTATATAACTATGCAAGTTCTAAATCTTGATTAGTATGGAGAAGTGAAAGTGGATGTTATACATAAGTGTACTAGTTTCAGCTTTAAATCATCATCTCCATAGATGATAACATAAGCTAGAAACTAGTCTGGGGATATGAACATGATAGCACTATATCATCTATTTTTTATTGATTGTTTAAGTTTATAGAAGATGCATTTAAAATGAAAATTATAATTTTTATATGCTATTCTTCTAGATGTTAAGTAAATGATGTTGTAATAGCATTTTCTTCAGATATTTTATCTTTTTTTTGTATGACTCAGTACTCAAAAAGTTGAGTCATAACACTAAAATTTGCATTTTATTTATTAAATTAACAAATATATTAAGGCAAACATTATAAAACTATTAGTCTTCAAAGTTTTTTAAAGAAAAAAAAATTGAGGTCTACACTTTTCATGAATCCAACTGTGATTTTTTTATTATTTATTTCTTTAAACAATTGTATGTAATTTCCATCTATTCTCCTAATAAAGTAAAAAGCATATAGTGTATTTCTCATTATTATATGCCCCAGATATAACTATTCTCTGTAATAATTTTAATTGTATTTATTACCATCTGCTTTCACTATCATAATTGAGATTCATCACTTAGTTCTCCAAACACTTTCTTCAGGTACACTTAACTTTATTAAAAATATAGAACCTCATTAATTGATTTTTTTCTCTGTCATCTCTTGTTTTAAATCCTATATCTAGGTCTCCTCTGTAAGTTCTTGATCACACATTGGTTAAACTGAGATTATAAGAACTTAATAACAAAATTTTACAATAAATAAACTAATCTAGGATAAATTTACATTAATACTAGATGATATCTCCAATATCATTATGATTGCTAATTATTTTAACTTATCCAAACATTTTTTCAGATTTTATAGTTTTTATAAATGCATTCCTTATCTCATGCCCACCATGTAGTGATCTTCTACCAGCACAGTAAGTCAGACAGCCTTCCTCATTATATGATGATGTCAAGATGAGGAATTCATCCACTAATAAAAACCAAGTGCATTTAGAAATAGTTAGATGCAGATGCAATTTTAAAATTATATCTAAAATATTAATTTACTATTTTCAATTCAAAAGATATACATATATCATATCTCAATGAATTAATTCAGCACATAGTTCTATTTCACATTTCAAAACAATTATTTCTTCAATCCATAAGCTCCCAAATAAAGCTAACTACCCCTGCCTCCTCATTAAACTAAATATTATAATCTTAAGATTATATAGAATTATCTTATCAAAATATAAAAAATCCCAATAAATTGTACTAGACCATGTCTATGCATCAGAGATTCTTTGCTACTTGTAACTAATCCTTTGATTTTCTAAGATATTGTTGATCCTAATCTTACTGTACTTAATGATTAAGCTCTCTCTCTCTCTTTCTCTCTCTCTCTCTTCTGATATATTAACTTCATGGAATGAAATTACTCATAAAATTTTTTTTGCAAGTGCCTGATCCCTTCCATATAGTATTTATAAGTCTTTAAACTGCATTGAGATAAGTTTGTTATAATCAACATATGGCATTGCTCTACTTGGGCTGCCAACCTGCATTATCTATTATCTGAAAAAAGTAAGTTTCAGTTGACAATTTGAAAACAGTTGCACTAAAAGATATTGATCAAAAATTTTTTGCACATAACCTTCTTTAAAAAAACTAAATAAGATAATTCTACCAATGTTAATCATTTTACATTATGTTTTAAAAAAGTTATTTTGCATCCCAAGATATTTTGATAATGCAGGATGTCATTATTCTTGCTGAATCGAACAATTGCACATGTTATGGCATATTATATAGATTTCAAAGCTGCTTATGGTCTTTTGAAGTGGGTTCATCTCATCACCTGTATGTAATGCTTTGTATTTACAATCATCCTAACAATAGAACTATTTGGCTAAGAAACGTTATATTCATCCATATGAAGTATTTATATCAAGAGATCTTGTAAACATTTCAGCAGGTTCTGAGCATATTAAATAACAATATCATTACTGTAGCCAAATAAATCATCATTGTAGCAAGTTTCTAAGGAAAGAGTTTCAGCTGTCTTTAATATTAGGTCACGGATATTTTTATGTATCACATCAATCCTTAAAAATTTAAAATTAAGTTAATGTTTATTAAACCAATTATTGCTGAACAAATTTAATGACAGAATTAGGCCATTTTCACCGAAGCTTTAATCCCCCATATTGAAAATTTAAATCAGTAGGGTCATGATTAACAGTCTGCTTTCTTATTATACATTTTTGAAAAATTTAATGAATATTACAATAGATAATTCAACTATTCTGAAATTACATATCTGAAGTTTTTCTTATTAATTATTGTTAATTAATGTAATTCACAACACATTTGTAAAAATAGTTGAAATGAATTCTGTTTCAAACAATTTTAATCTTCACCATAAATAAAATACATATCTGCATTGAAAAAAGGTTTATTTTAATCCATTAATTTGCTTAAGTTTGTATCTGGGCTAAGAATGGTATAATAATTTTGTAAATAATTAGCAGTAATCTAAAAGCGGTAAATTGTAGGTGCAGAAATTTTGATGCTTAGAGATTAAATTGTAATAATTATATATATATATTACTATATGCTGATGTTGGAATAACTTTCTTTAAAGATTTTACTCTTGATAATCATGATTGAATGTTGGATTACTGTAAAATGTCATTTATAATTATAGTGGAATCTCTGAACATCAGTTTCTTTTGCTAAAACTTTATACAATTCCAAAAATTTTGTAGATTTAATTTCATTATTATTCTTAATCAATCTTCTTCAAAGTGCTATTCCTATTAAATAATAACTCATTTTTAGAATTATGTTTAATTTTAATCTTACATATGCCCTATGCAAAAAGAACCCAGAAGATATATTCCATTTAATTCCAGATATGCACATAATTAATAGATCAGACGTATCATTTTTTATAAAAAGTCAATTAAACTCAAGACGTAATCTCTCTGTTTTTCTACATATTCTTAGAACAATGGGGCAGCACTTATATCTTTGTATTTGACTATAAACTAAATTTATTTTACAGTTTGTTCATATGTTTTAAATGTTTATTTTATTAAAAAAAGCTAAAACATGGCAATTTGGCATCTTCGCGAGTTGCGACCTATCAATCTCTATCTATCTTTAATTTTTTTTTATTTTTACACTTGCTTTATATTTTATTTAATGCTTTTATTTATTTGCTTGATATTTTTTAGTTATACAATATATCCATTGTCCTTTAGTTGCGACTAATGATTTATAAGTTGTAAATTTTATAAATATTATTCTTAAAGTATTTCGTGAAACAATACATTTATAATTTACTATTATACTATTATTACAGTTACAGTGTAATATTATTAAAAACTAAAGTAATTATTAGTTTCTAATTATTCAAATTAATAAATAAATTTCAAGAATGTTTTTAATCTTAAGAATCAATACAAAATAGATTTATAATGTATGCCGGATTTGAACTCAGACTTTCATACGACCCTCAACTCACCGTGCCATCTCATATTTCTGACCCGCCTGATCATACACATGTGGAAAAGATAAGTAATCACCAATATACGTATTTCTTTGCTAATCCAGCAGTCATCAGTTGGTCCAGATTACTATCTCCTCACATATATACAATCAGTGCTCAGCTTTATATTAAGATAGCCAATCTTCATACTTTAATAGACAGGTGGGTCAGCAATATGAGATGGCATGGAGAGTTGAGGGTCGTGTGAAAGTCTGAGTTCAAATCCCGCATACATTATATATGCAGGTTTAAGCCTGTATAGTGTATTAATTTAAAGTAGACTTATATAAATTATTCAAGTGTAATAAAATAATAAAGAGAAGAAAAAAATTAAAAATGTTATCGACTTATTTTGAAATTTTTGAGTGACATTAGTAAAATATATAAAACATTCACTGAGATTTAATAATCTCATCTGTTTTGCTTTAATTTATAAACGGATTTTTATTTTTTCATTTCAAAATCATTCATAATCTGAAATATATATATAAATCGTACCTGATGGAAAAAGTATTTTCTTATATAATTTTAAAAATAGTATAATCACGGCCTCAGGGTGGCCTTTAAGCGTTCCATCATCAGATTTTCAATTGGATGGACGGTTGAAGTGTTGCAGTGTGGAGTGGATTGAAGCCTGTCCATTAAAGTAGGAGGATTTGCTATCTTAATATATATCTGAGCACTTGTAGCATATATGTTTAGAGATGGTAATCTGGACCAACTGATGATTGCTGGTTTAGCATGAAATACGTATATTGGTGATTATTTATTTTTTCAATATATGTGTGTTCAATTGTATCAGTGTTATGAGATAGTGTGGAGAGTGGTGGGTCATGTGAAAGTCTATGCTCATACCCTGTCTATTACATATATAGACACAGGTATATATTAGCCTGTGTATTTCAGCTATTACATATTAGAGATGTCTGCCTATCCCTTGCATATGTATTTAATGGATTATGTCCTGTACATGTGGGGTCAGATTGACCTTAGGTCAACATGGGTGTGACAATAATCTCGGCCTCAGGGTGGCCTTTGAGCGTTCCATCATCAGATTTTCAATTGGATGGACGGTTGAAGAGTTGCAGTGTGGAGTGGATTGAAGCCTGTCCATTAAAGTAGGAGGATTTGCTATCTTAATATATATCTGAGCACTTGTAGCATATATGTGTAGAGATGGTAATCTGGACAAACTGATGATTGCTGGTTTAGCATGAAATACGTATATTGGTGATTATTTATCTTTTCAACATATGTGTGTTCAAGTGTATCAGTGTTATGAGATAGTGTGGAGAGTGGTGGGTCATGTGAAAGTCTGTGCTCATACCCTGTCTATTATTTATATATTTTGTAAATTAAAAAAAAAAACTAAATGTAAAAATAAACAAAATTAATCTTGCGTTGTTAGCAGAGAGGTAACAGCTGCCGTTGGTTGCAGACGGTTGTGGGTTCGCGTCCCGGCCGATGCTATGACATATGGAAAAAAAAAAAAAAATTACACTAAATGTTATTATTTAATCGATGGATTTTGTTTTGATAGCTTAACTGTTATCACAATGTTATAAGGAATGTGTAAAGGAGATAGATTCATTAATGGTTTCATTCGTCCTTTAATTCTTTTATTGTAACCATTACCACTTCTACAAAATGGCTGTTAAATTTCATTTATAAAGCAGATGAAAACAATGACCACAGTTTGTCTTAATTTAATGATAAGATTTCAGTGAATCCTCAAACGCAGTTAGCATTGCCATTGGTTATTGAAAGTAAATTTGTTTGCAATTTTATAAAAAGTCCTTTTTTTTTACAACATAATTCTTTGATTGTTCGAAAAAAAATTTGATTCAATATCCTAAAGAAAGAATTTTGATTTGAAAGGAGGTTGGTGGAACGACAACTTCACTTAATACTAAAGCAGAATTTATTATATCATTATTATATTCACATAGTGAGCTCATTCTTAAATTTAAATACTTCCAAAAGATATAAGACATAGATATAGCTATTATAGATGCTAAAAAAAAAAAAGAATATAATAAATGAAATCAAATTTTATTTTCTGTTATGCCTCAAATTATATCTTTAGTATAAACTCCAGCTTTAAATAGCATTCCTTATAATGCTATTTTCTAATTTTTGGATTTAATAAATAATATAATTCATTTTTTTACTATTGATCTGAAATTCAAAAACATCATACTATATAGATTCTATGCCAACTTGCTTGCATAGTCATATAAATTTGGCACTCAATCAGCATTTATATATTTAGGTATTGTCAGATTTTTAAAAACTGTAAGCATCTATATTTCTTGGTCAGGATCATCATAAAACACCAATTGATCCAAATTCAAAACTCACCACTGATGAAAGCCATGAACTAAAAAGTAACTAATCTGGAAAATGGATGACAGAATTTAGCAGATATTTATTGAACCTTAGCATAATGACGTCTATTGATCACTCAAGCTTTCATTAGGTGACATCATTGAACTGGAAGAAAATGATTCTCTACTTAAAAGTATTAAGTAAACTGAGGTCATATATTTCATTGGTTCTATAACAATACTGACCAAGGAAATAAGTGTTTACTGAGCACACTAAAATATATAGATATTGAACTAGTGTTAGAATTATATTTTTATGTAAGCAAGTTGGCTTAGATTCAAAATGTTAAGATGTTTTTGAATTTCAGGCAGTTAGCTTGATAGCAAAACAAAAAATGATATAAAATGTGATAGAGGAAAGGTAAACTAGATCCCCAAAACTCCAGGTGTATTACATTCAGATCCAAAATCTTCACTGACAAAGTCGTACATTAGTTTGGGGGTATGGATAGAGCAGCATTAAATATGAATTTATTTACAAATAATATCTGGCATGTAATGATTATTCAAACTTACACAAGATGGCAGAATTGGAGTAGGAGAAATGAATTTCCATTTATAATACTTTTATTGTCAAATAAATAAATAAAAAACAGTAAATTGCTGGTGATTTCCAAGATTTAGAAAATAATGATGAATTATGTAATGAGATAAATTGCATATTTCAATTTATATTGAAGAATGTAAAAGTAGTTGGAAATCATGAGTTGGAGTCAAATTTTATTAATTAAATTTAGATTTCATCATTAAAGTTGGTGTCTATATATTATAGACAACACACAGTGTGTATGTTCATAAATAAAAATAATAATAATAGATTTGGAGTTTTTTTTATATTCAGTTTTAAGAAAAAAACTAAACCTAATTTATTTCAGCACTTGTTTAAAAGGTATGTTATAGAAGCAAAAATATTTTAAACAATGTTGAATTATTAAAATTTTAATATAAAGTAGTATATCACAATAGTGGCTGCAGAAAGGAGTTTGCTATTAATTGAAAGGAGACCCTTTGATTCCTCTTGTAAGCCTTAAAAGAACTGAGCAGAGCAAATTCCTATCATTCACTCCACACGTTCTTGTCATTGCAGCTGTTATTACTATGTGATTATTCATATAGTATACAAACATGAATGGGCTGCTCACCAACACACCTTAGCCAGCATGATAAGTTTATTGGCTTTTTACCTCTGAGTTTAAAAATATTTTTTCCAATATACACAATTATGACAGACAAAAATAAATCGTGGCCCTTATTCCCAGGAGGCTGTAAAGTCACCAACCAAGGCAGCGGTTGGTGGCTGAAGACGGAGGGTGCTAAGAATTCCCTGATTGCGAATTCAGGCTGCCATTTGATGACAACTTTTTATTTAGGTATTTACAACTGCAGATCACTTTCAAGTGAAAAAAGATTGCAAGAGTTAGAAGAACTGTCTTATATTAAATGGGACATTATTGGACTTTGTGAAGTTAGAAGAAAAGGTGAAAAAACAACTGATTTAAAAGACAAGTGGAGTACAATTCATTTTAAATAAAAAATGGGAGAATAACATTGTGGAGATTGATGGTGTATCAGACAGAGTGGCAAGATTAGTTTTACAACTTAATAGCAGATACCAAATGCAGATAATTCAGGTTTATGCCCCAACAAGTTCTCATAGTGATGAAGTAGTCGAAGATTTTTATATGGATGCACAAAAGGCTTTTGATCAGAGTAAACACCATTTTAAAATTGTTATGGGAGACTTTAATGCTAGAATTGTTAAACAAATGAAAGATGAAAATGCTGTAGGTAATTTTGGTTATGGTAATAGAAATGAGAGAGGACATACTTGTGGAGTTTGCAGAAAAAAAAAACTTTATATTATGAATTCTTTTTTGAGAAAAATATTAAAAGGAAATGGACATGGAAGCATCCAAATGAAGGTACAGCAGAATTGGATTATATTTTGACTAACAGAAAATACATATTTCAAGATTGTAATGTTCTTAATAAATTTAACACAGGAAGTGATCATTGATTAGTAAGATAAGATACATGTTAATGCAAAACTAGAGAGACAAAAATTATTAAGAAAAACAATATTTACAGTTGATATTCCTAATCTTCAGAAACATTCTAATGAATTTAAATTAGAACTTACAAATCGGTTTCGAGTATTAGTAGATTTTGAAGATGATTCAGATTTGAATGACATTAATAGGAAAATAACTGATACACTTTTAAAAACTGCAACAAAGATAGCTGATAGAAAAAAACAGCAATTGACCAATAAAATTTCTACTGAGACTAGAGAATTTATAAAAGAAAAGAAGAAATATGAGGATATACAACAATGATGCATTAAAAAAGATTGAATATCTCGAATTTTGTAAAATGGTGCGGAAAAGAGTTGAAAATGATATAAGAAAGTGTAATTATGAACTAGCAAGGAAAGCTGTAGATGAGAATTAAAGTCTAAAGAGTGTAAAACAACATTTTGGTATTGGTAGGAAATTTATATCTGCAATAAGAAAAAAAGATGGCATTATTACTAAAAAGAGAGATGACATCATGAAATGTGTAGAAGACATCTATCAAGAATTATATAGTAATAAAGAACAAGTGCCTCCTATACCTATTATATCTTCCAAATTGCCCAGAATTTTGAATGAGGAAGTGAGACATGCTATTAAATTTATGAAAGGGAAGGCTCCAGGTAATGATGGAATTATAATTGATATAATAAAAGAAGCAGGTGAAGAAATAGAAAATATTTTAGCAAAGTTATATACTAAATGTCTAAATGATAAAGATTTACCAGATGATTGAAAGAATGTAGAATTAATATTTAAAAAAGATGATAAAAAAGATATTAGAAATTACAGATCTATCAGTCTTTTATCAGTTTTATACAAAATGTTTACTAAGATAATTATAACTCGTCTTCAGAAAACATTGGATTTCCACCAACCAAGAGAACAAGCTGGATTTAAAAGTGGTTTTAGTACAGTAGATCATATCCAGGTATTCAGAGAAGTTATGGAAAGGACAAATGAATATGAGTTGTCATTATGCTAAGGATTTGTACATTATAAAAAGGCATTTGATTCTATAAACATTTCTTCAGTGATTAAAGCATTGAATCATCAAGGTGTAGATTCAGAATATTGTCATATTTTAAAGAATATTTATAAAAATGCAACAGCAACAATTAGATTACATAATTATAGTAGGAAATTCAACATTGAAAAGGGTGTAAGACAGGGTGGTTCCATATCTCCAAAACTTTTTACAGCAGTGCTGCAAGAAGTATTTTGTGGATTAAAATGGGAAGCTAACGGAGTGAAAGTAAATGGAGATTATTTAAGTCATTTAGATTTTGCAGATGATGTAGTTGTTTTTGCAAATAATGCTTTAGAGTTACAGGAAATATTGCAGGAGTTATCAGATGAAAGTAGAAAAGTAGGACTAAAGATAAATGTTAAAAAGACTAAAGTAATGTTTAATAGATTTTCTCAAAATATGAAAATAAAGATTGATTATGATGAGTTAGAAGAAGTTAACAGTTACAAATATCTTAGTCAGATTATTAATACAGATGAAAACATAAATGGATGAAATTAATCATAGAATTAAACTTGGTTGGAGTGCTTTTGGTAGAAATAACTTGATATTAAAAGGAAATATGCCTATGTCATTGAAAAGGAAGGTTTTTAATAAATGTGTTTTGCAAGTTCTTACTTATGGATCTGAGACTTGGACACTTAACAGAAGAGCAATACAGATGCTTCAGACCAGACAAAGAAGTATGGAGAGATGCATGTTGGTAGTAACAAGAAGAGATCAAAAACACAATGTATAGGTAAGAGAACAAACAGGTGTTACTGACTTCATTGAAAATATTAAAAGACTGAAGTGGAATTAGGCTAGATATATTGCTAGAAGAGATGATAATAGATGGACAATTGAAATTTTAAATGGGATTCCAAGAGACTGTAAAAGACCCAGAAAAAGACCATATGTGAGATGGATGGATGAAATAAGAAAGTGTACAGGGGTGATGTGGAGAAGAGAAACTAAAAATAGGAAAAGATGGATTGAACTTGGAGAGATCTTCATCCTGCAGTGGATTGATAATGATTGATCACAATAGTAAGTTGAATTGCTTTGCTTGATGCTTTCCAAATGTTTTAAAATTTTAATTGAAAATATTTTTTTAGAGATTAAAATAACAACTAGTTGTTATCTATAAACATATTTATTTATCTGGGAAATTAGTAAACATGGGCGATTAAAAGCAATTACTGGCTTGTTTAATTATATAAAAAAATATATGTTTTTCAAATTCATAACTGTATAAATAGGCAGACTCAGAAAATAAAATAAGCTTGTTTTTGATCTTTATTTGCTCATCATTTGCCAGATTTATCATTTGGTTGTTATCATGAATTTCAAGAAACCACACTAAAAAGTTGAAGTCATCAGTATGTGCTGCTAGAAACCATTAAGGAACTTCATCCCAGTCATGGAGCCCATAATGAAGATGTCTAACTCTAATTGCTGAATTAAATCCAACTTTTTGCCAACTAGCTTGATAGATAGATAGATAGATAGATAGATAGATAGATAGATAGATAGATAGATAGATAGATAGATAGATAGATAGATAGATAGATAGATAGATAGATAGATAGATAGATAGATAGATAGATAGATAGATAGATAGATAGATAGATAGATAGATAGATAGATAGATAGATAGATAGATAGATAGATAGATAGATAGATAGATAGATAGATAGATAGATAGATAGATAGATAGATAGATAGATAGATAGATAGATAGATAGATAGATAGATAGATAGATAGATAGATAGATAGATAGATAGATAGATAGATAGATAGATAGATAGCAGCTACAACAGATGTACTTCTCAATAAAGAAAGTTAACCAAGTTTAATATAAACTTAACTCTGAATGTGAAAACCTGACTGTAACAAAATATTTTGAACAGTATTAACCATATCTCACTAATGAAATATCAAAAAGAGCTCTTCTACATCTGTCCAAAGTTAAAATGTACATATGCAAATTTAATTTCCACTTCATATTTAAAATAATCTCTTCTTGGACTTAAGGTAACAATTTTACTTATTATGAACAGTAATAATTTAGAAGGATTAAAAAGTCTGTAATTACTGCAAGCCAATAATACTTACCTATATCAATTAATTTGTACATTTAATTTATGCCTTTTGTGTATTTATTTTATTGTATTACTTTTCCAATGTTAATTTCTGCATTTTATTTATATTTTGTAGTACTTGCTTAGGAGAAAGAGAGTTAAGATGTTATTGTTAAAATAAAAGTTAAAATCTAAGTCAATTTTAGTTTGATGAATTTTTCTCAAGAGTTTTAAATAACAGATAGTTTTAAATAATCAAGATTTAATAAATGTTAAATCTATCTTTCTTACAAAAAGTTATTTATTTTAAAAGATATAAGAAAGACTGGGTTTTAAATGGTTAAGATTTACTTTTACAAAAGTTATCTCTCTGAAGCTATTCAAAATCATTTGGTTAAGGTATTTAGTAAAAAAAAAGATATGTATGGCTGATTCCCAAGAGCATATTTACTTATTAGTAATTTAGTAAGCTGATTTTATTTTATATAGAATTTTTAGACAGGTTGATATTTATTTGTATCATATACTTGTCTGAAATTGATATGTGCATTTATAAAGTGATCTTGTAGATATTTTATCTACTGCATTTATATTCTATATGTATTTGTTTTCTGCCCATGATATAGATATAATTTGCATGCATAAATTTGATTTTATGTGTAATCACTTGCAGATGATCTTGATTTTACTCTGGATTTAAAGACATTTCTCCCAGGAACATATTTTCCCTATTTTTGAATTTTGATTTTATATGTAATTTATTCACATGATGATTTTACTTTATACTCCAGACTGTTAGAGGTTCAAATGCATATTTTATAAGAGTGATATAATTAACTCTGCATTGTAAATGTTTGAAGTTAAGTTAGTCTGTTTTATTGTTGCTTATTCATTAAAGCTAAGATTGAAATGTGTATGTGCACACATCTTGACATAGCTAATATATTTTACAAAATCAGATTAACAATATTATTTTTAAGGAATACTCTTTAGAGGTGATAATTAATTAAATAATAAGATTTTGTCATTGCTAATATTAAAAATGGTTACCTGATGTCAAAAAATGAAATATATGTCAACAAGTAATAGTAATTTAAGTTTATGTATTATAATTGAACTGTTAATAAATATGTTATGTTTGTTATTAAATTAATCTTTCACATTTGTTTACTGTTGTCTGTACTTGCAAATGGATGTTTCTAAAGAGACTCTGTTCTCTATCATTTAGACGCATTAAAACAACTATTAGTAATGGTGTGTAGCTGTATAGGTGTTTTTATAACTTAAGATCCTCATCAATAAAACTTCAATATGGTTCTTGAGAGGACATTCTAAACTAAATCTAGTGATGCCCTCTGTTTTTGAGTATTGACCAGCCTATAGTGAGTGGTTATCCATTACAGTAAATTAAAAATTTAAATACATTTGTATAGGTTGAATTTGAGATTAATTAACTGTTTATATTTATAGAATAATGATAGTCCTATGAATTATATAGAGGATTGGAAGAAATGCAACATATCCTTGAGGCATTTACTGTAGAAAATGTCTGTAGATTAAAATCAAATCATGTTCAGTGCCATAGGAATAAGACAGCTCCTTTATTAGTAAAGGCCATAGTGCTTATAGTTTGCTTTTACAGCCCACATATTAATATTTACTTGACCAAATTAGATTAACTGGTATTTTTATTTCTAGTAATACATTTAGACAGACATTCACTGGGTAATGCTGAATAGCAGAATAGCTTTGCAAAAGGATGATTTTATGGACTATTCTTAAGCTTATTCTCAATAATAGACTTGTCCAAACTATATAGCTCTTTAGATAAGATTCAGAACATAATATGGATAATCAATTAAACAACTGCAATGCAAGCAAATAGGCAATGGTGGCAAAAATAAGCCAACCCAATGACTAAGTTAGTAAATCTAATCATTCACAGGAAGGTTATGCTAATAGGCTATAAAAGTGAAATTCATTTGGGAGGGGGTATTAAATAAGTCATGTTCAAAAGTAATTTACCACCCTGACAGCAACACACATTGCTTATTATTTTCAGGATAGAGTCAAGCATGCTCAAGATCAGAGGTAGAAACTCCTGAAGGCAAATAGTATTGAACCTTTCATGAAACAAGTCAACATGGCTGGAAGCATGAGATTTATTAGAAGATGGCCACACAATTTTCTAACTTGCTGGTTGTTACTGGCAACAGTTTTGCATTGTAATCTGAACAACCAGGATAGGCGATGAAATCTCATAAATAAATACAATAAATGTTTTGATATTACTTTATTCATGTCCGAATATTTATTAGTCAGAAAACATTATTTTCTGGCAGCAAAACATATTTACACAATATTAATAACCTGAAAGAAAGAAAAAAAACAAGCCTGTTAGCAATTGAAATTTTTTACCTCGCCCAGACTTGAACCTCAGGACATGGAAGTAATTATAGTGACACTAAGACATACAGCTTTCACACACACACATACATATATAATGTTATTCAATATTAAACACAGTGATTTTTTTAAAAGCTAATTGTTTTAATTTGTTTATTCACATATAATAGCATCACATATTCGTTCAAAATGTGGAATTCCCTTCTCTAGCCTAGACACTCTTGAAGTTACCAAACCTGATTTCAGAAAAAGAAATTAATATTCAGTAATAAATGATGCAAGTTATTAAAATTTAACAGTAATTAATACACTGTTAACTTTTATAACTTTAAATGTAAATGAATGGTTATTTACTTAGAATTACTCCCTCCTCCCCTTCTCAGAACTTCCCATTTTCACGATTATATCATTTTCAAAGTTAATTAAAATAATATTTTTAAATTAGTTTTACGATTACGTACAAAATTTTTTAAATGTTTCAATGTTAACAAAATTAAAACATTTAATTATTTTTTTGTTATTTCCTGCTCAAGGCATCGTGCCAATGAATTCTGGGAAACCCCCTCTAACATCAAAATTATTTCTTTTTATGTTCTCCTCTGATTTATTCCCTATGGCTTGGTAAAATTATAAACTTTTTTTTGCAAACTTTTATTACGTAAAATTTATACTTATTGCATCAAATACAAGCTTATAGTTTAATAATTTATTAACAATATCTAAAAAAAAACTTTTATAGTTAATTGCTCAAGAGGTTATGTGATATTAAGTGATAAAACGAATGAAGAGATCCATCAATAGACTAAGCTGAACTTCCTTATTAATCATTATAGAGTTTAATAAAACAAGGCAAACTATTTCAATATACATACATGATAATGATAAGAGTTTCCTACTCCAGTGCCTTCTAGTACAATCTGTGATTCCTAGATGCATATTAAATGTCTATCCTTAGGATTTAAATCCCCATCCTCAGACCAATTTCTGATTTTGCTCTTATTTATGATGCCTAATTTCTAATTTTGATTTTCAGATCTCATTATTAAAGGCAAATATAAATTTAAATATTAAATATAGAAATTTTACATGCATCTGATAATCACTGGTTGATTACTCGGGCCTATATTAGATGGCACTTCAGTGAAGAGTTGCTCTTGTCTTATCATATTATTTAAGGTGGGAATTTGGTGATTGTTATTATTATATATAATAAATAATAATTTCATCTCAAAGTTTAAATATATTCAAAATATATCTTCTTAAAAGCAGTTATAATAACTCCAGACAATGTTTTGACACAGTCATTGCAATCAATGGTATTTTACTTTTTCTAATTCATAACAAAAACTATTCCAACATATTATGTTCAAGATTCGTTATAGGTAATATCAATCATGATTTTATATTAGAAATTGTGTTATAAAGCTATAAAATTAATTTTAAAACTTAAAATATTTTATTATATTATTTTCGTAAACTGCCCCCCCCCTATTTGAGCATTCATATTTTTGCATAATGATTACATTCAATTCTATTATCAAAAAATTCCATGTATGAGTTGCTATATTTAGTATAAACAATATTTTTTTATAATAGAATTCAAATATTATTCAAGTTAGGTAGTTGTTGATTATGCGTACTGTTACATGTTTCTTGGTGTTTTTTGATGGTACTGCAGCGTCGCCTAGCGGCCACAGTACACGTAACTGACAACTACCTCAAGGTATTCTTTACGGTAAAATTTCTTGTTTTTTTTTAATATGTAATACATTGATTAAAATTTGTTTATTTATATGTCAAATTCACAAACAAAAATAGGGCAATTATTGTATCTGAAAGATAAATAAGGACTATAACTATGTTTAGCATATTCTTTACTAATATCAATAATAATTGTTATAAACAAAGTAACTCATGTTCATTACATTACTTTGACTGGCAAGACTAAAGATGAAAGTTTGTTTAGTTTTAGATCATAAGGTTTGTCACAATCAAATTTAGTCAAGGATGTAACTATTGGGTGTTTATTCATGAAACTGCAATCTAACATTTTATTTTAATTACTACATTGTTTTAAAGGATTCACTAAATTAGGTGGATTTATTATAGTATATTCTTATGTATTTATGGTACATTTGAATAAACAGTATTTGTTGGTATATTGTTTTTATGACTGAAGTAAATACATTTGACTTTTTGTGATACTCAGTTATGAGGATTTTTAAAATGTTTTCAAATATATATATTGACAGCTGAAGATTTCCATATAAATATGTATTGTGGATCCTTTCATTATGACCAGTTTGTTTATTTCATTGGATGCTTTGTTTTTTAATGGATATGAGAATCAAATTAATGGCTTAGATTTTTTAGTCTGTTTTGTTTAGCTCTGTAATTGTCTGCAGATCAGTTTGTTGGGGTCAGTCACTACATTTATAAGCACTAGGATGACCTTATTATAATTTATAATATAACTCTAAAATTGAAATGTTAGAATAAATTGTGTTAATAGAACATTAAGTTTTCAAAGATTGCCATCAATAATAATCAAATGTTATCATTTAGTTGGGAACTATTGCAGTAGCTACTTTATATACCTTTAAACAGAAAACTTAACACATGCGTATATAAATAAAAACTATGATTTTTATATAAATGTTAGTTATGTTTTTATTTTTTATTGAAAACATTTTTTTTTTTAATTTTCTCGATTTATTTATTTTGATATGAACTTTTTTTTTTTACTGATTCTCTTGAATATGTAACTGTCACTCATCTTTTAATTCATTTTGTTCAAAAAAGTAGAGACTCTTGGATAAAGAACGTCATATACATCTGAATTCAAATCTTAGATTCTAGTCAGGCTTAAGACTTTTTGTCAAATAAATGATCCAATTCCATCTCAGAAAACCATTTCGGAGTATTCAATTACTCTTAGTTAGAGAGTAAAACAAGGATGGGAAATTGCTTAAATTCTTATCATCCAAAAATTGCAAAGTCTGGTGAGTACAGCCTTTTGTTTACTGTATATATCTGAAGAACTACTAAAAAGACTTTTGGTCCATAGAAATTTATTTTAAGGCTACTTTTTATCTATTGAATAATTTTCACAATGAATGTTTTTCATTTGTTTAACAAAGTTAACGAACTGTTATTGGTTCATAGATTTGTTCTAATTTTAATAACTCAAGATTAAAAGAAAAAGAGGGGGAGGGTAAATTTGACTTATGTAACTATAACGTAAGGTAAGTCTCCGAAATTAACTCTATTTTGAATAACAGTCAAATGAAGAACAATTAAATTATAAAAAAAGATTAGTATCACCTCTCATAAAATAAATTAAAAAAAAAAAGAAAAAATAATATTTTATAACAAATTGTAACTTTTGAACTTATTAAACTTTTATTATAATTCTTAAATTCAAGTTACGCCGATTTGATGCGGTAGTAAAATGGGCGATTCTGGAGTTTAATGTCCATTGATCATGGTCAGTTTTGTCACTTCCTGTATTTGAAATTCTTATGAACTCCCGAATAATAAAAACATTTGATTATTTATTTTATTTAATTCAAATTATGAAATTTATTGCACGACTTTTATCTTTAAAAAAACTCTAAAGAAAATATATTTTATACAATTTTATATTTTATAAATAAAAATATTGGTAGTGAGTCTTCCGTGGATAAATGTATTTAATTTACTTTTAAAAATTCAACTTTATAACTGATCTTTAATTCGGTAGAAAACAACTAAAGTCCTTTAATTAGCCTATTCATTCAATGAATTAAATGTTTCTTAGTAAATAGAGGGATTTGAATTTAGGAGTTTCTAGTCTCTGTTCGTCCTCCAATCCATTTCAAACAACCGATACACATGACCATATACATGCGAAAAAGATAGAGGAGTTTGAACTTAGAATTTTTCAATCTTTCTTTTTCCCAAATTTGTGGTCATGTGTGTCAGTTGTTTGAGATGGAGAGGAGGACAAACGTAGACTGAAAAATTATAAGTTCAAATCCCTCTATTTCCTAAAGCCTTAATTTTTTTACTTAAAAAAATAAAATAAAAGTAATCATTTTTGTAACAATTCACATTTATTTCATTGAATATTATTTATGCCACTAGAATTTATAATCTCTTTGTAAATATATACTAGTTTTTTTAAAAAAGAATTAAATAAAAGATTGAATGTTAATAAGACAGCGATTCTGATGTGATGTGATGTGATGTATTTGGCTTCTCCTTAAACGAAGTCAAGAATATCTCAGCTATTATGCCCAGATAAACCTGTTAGCCATTTTATTCTCCATTCCCGACTCTTAAGTCTTCCCATATTCTGCCCCATCCCATTTCCACAACATAATCTTTGTCAACTCTATGGCCTTTATATCTAAATCCCCCTTATCTCTTCGCAAACCCAACATAAAAACTAATAACTCACTTTCTGTATAGTCACTTTGTTCATGTCTAATCTCCCATAACTTCATTATCTGTACCCTTTCTGCTTTCAAGCATTTACATTCAATCAACAGATGCCTAATATTTTCTATACCTTCCTTACACAATTTGCACACTAAATTATCCATGGTTTTCCATTTACATGTATATTCTCTTGTTGCTAAAGATCCCGTTTGAGCCTTAAATAATAAACTATTTTCCTTACTATTACCATAAAATAACTCGCATCCAATATTCTGTTTACTTCTATATATATTTAAACTCTTCTTACCCTCCATAATAGTTCTCCATCTCTCCAACTCCCTATTTTTTATTAATGCTTCTATTCTTTTATCCCATTCCTTATCACTATAACACTCAAAAATCCTCCGAACACAATCATCCCACTTTTTATACAAGTATACTGATATAAATTCTTTATCCAAATCTTTCATATACGACATTACCTTTCTCACCCATCTTGTTACCTGCCATTTACTCATAACCCAATTGAACACTATTTTTGCTATTCTTTTACTATCCATAAACTCCAATCTACCAAACATTTTCATTTTACTTTTTGCATCTCTCATATAAAAACTTGACCATCCCATTTCTCCTTGAATTGCCTCCTTTGCTGTCCACATCTCTGCATCTAATGCATGTCTTCCTACTTACCTTTGTACTTTCTCTAAATAATCTAAAACCCTTTTACTAACACATAATGCATCATTACCATATGTTAATCCCTGGTACTACTCTAGCTACATCATATTTATTATATAAAAATACTGTTAGTTTCTTTACCAAACCCTTTCTTTTCTTTGCTTCATTTACCAATTTTTTCTCCCATTCATCCAAGCAATTTTCCCGATTACATAAGATGATTCCCAAATACCTATATCTATCCACCACACTTAACTTTATATCCCCCAATAAAAATTCTACATCTTCTCTTTCCCCAGTATTAACCATCATTATATTTGATTTTTCTTCACTAAATTTAATCCCCATCTCTATACCCACCCTTGCACATGTCCTCAACATAATTTCCATATCTTCTCTTCTTTCTGCACACAAAAAGATATCATCTGCAAAAAAAAGACCCGACAAAATATATACCCCCTTGCCACCTATTAATGGGATCTCTACCCCTCTTTCTAGTCTTTCTATTGCTTTCTCCATTTCACTCAAAAACAACAAAAATAATAAGTGACATAGGGCATCCTTGCCTTAATCCCACCCCATTTTTAACTTTAACTGATTCTATATCCCCTAACTGGTAAATATAATAATTATTTTCATATAATTTTTTAATAATATTTACTAAAGCTTCATCCATTCCCAAATTGGCTAACCTTACCCATAATCTATTTCTATTTATTCTATCATATGCTTTCTCTATATCTATAAAACTTATATATAATGATCTACCTGAATTCCTACTTATCTCCATAAGTTGTGTAACTACAAACAAACTATCTTCTATATGCCTATCTGACCTAAAACCTCCTTGCATTCCCCCCACTACATTATTCTCTTCCATCCATTTTACAACTCTTCCAGCTACCATATATGAGAAAACTTTATATAAAACAGATGTTACTGTTATTGGTCTATAATTGTTTAACTTTCTATGATCCTTACCCTTTCCTTTAAATAATAATCCTATTCTTGTATTACTCCAACTAACCGGAAAAACTGTCTTCTATGCCATCTTATTAAAACATAATAATAACTTTGCTTTTGCTCTATGACCTAAATTCATTACGATCTCTGCTGCCCATCCATCTAAACCTCTGTCTTTCCACTTTTCAATCTCTTCCCTGCCTCATTCAATTTATTTTTTGTGAACCTAATATTCCCATTACTAACTGCTTTCATTTTTTCTATCACTACTTCCTTCACATCTAACATTTTTTATATCCATTACATATCTATTTAAGATTCTCTCTACCTCTTCACTAAAGCTACACTCTATTCCCTCATCATCTTTAATACTATCTCTCTTTCCCTTACATTTCTCCTTTTAATGTAATTCCCAAATTTTTTACTCCCATCTCTTCCACTTTTATTTATATCCTCCAACAATTTACTATTTAACTTTATCCTCTCTCTATAATTATCTATTTTAGTCAACTTTTTCTTTTCTAAGTACTTTCCCCATTTAGCATTAATATCATTTTCACTTTCTTTGTTCTTAATAGCACACTTATATTCTCTGCATGCTTCTTTCCCCTCTTTTACACTTTTACTAACTCTCATTTTTTTTATTACTTTTATTCTTCTGCATATTTTCAACTAAAACCCTATTTGCCACTTTTTCTATTTCACCACATCAGTCCTTATACTCATCCCCATCCAACTGCTCCATGGTTTCTTCAACTTTTATTTTATATTCTTCCAACTTATTCTTATCATTCACTCTCCATCCACATCTTTCACTATTATTTCTACCTTTATTTCTATCCTCCATCACATTACTAACCATTTCTATTACAATAAAATTATGATCCCTATTACATACTCTCTCTTCATTATCAAACACCTTAATTTTCTGTATTTTATTCATTCCCTCTTTCTCTACCATTACATAATCTATTGTGTGAAATACATTATTCCTAGACCATGTGTATTGTCGCTCATACATATTTGATAAATTCTCAATGCTCAAATTTACTCTTTGACAAAATTCCTTCAAAAACTAACCATTCTTATTATCTACATCAGCAATTTCTTCAATATGTCCATTCATATCCCCTATAACCATTATTCTCTTCCCCTTTTCTTTAAAAATTTGTATATCCTTAACTAGGCATTCATATATACTACTGTTCCACTCCATTACAGTTTGACTATCTCCAGTAGCTATATACACTACAGCCACCATCCATTTTTGTCTACCCAACCTTATTTCAAACCACAAATGCTCTTGACATTTAACAATATTTAAATATTTCCTTGATATAACACCTATACCACCACCCCTTTCCAAAATAGGTTTTTCTTCTTCTCTTAGATGAGTTTCCACTACTGCTAATACTTCCAGCTCTTCATTTTCAATTGCTTTATTTAATTCCAGCCACTTTTCTGGTCTCCTACCACCTTGCATATTCAAAAACCCAATTTTAACATTTTTTTATTTCCTAACTATTCTTTAACAGCATTGATTTTAAATAAATACAGTAATGATTACTATTAATCATTTACTAGTTTAGGGATTGTCTCTAGTCCATATATAAACTTTAAATCCAGCTCTTGAAATCCTTTATATTTTTCAGCTGTTTTTAATCACATGTTCCAAGAATGTGTGATAGAGTTAATATTTTAAATATATCTAATAAAGATATTACATGTGGTAAAAGCAAAATGAAGTTGGATTAATAATTCCATGATCAACCTTTATCAATCCATTGCAGGATGAAGGTCTCTCCAAGTTCAATTCATCTTCTCCAATCTTTAGCTTCTCTTCTCCACATCACCCCTGCGCACTTTCTTATTTTATCCATCCATCTCACATGTGGTCTCTTTCTGAGGTTTTTACAATCTCTTGGAATCCAGTTTAAGATTTCAACTGTCCATTTATTATCACCTCTTCTAAAAATATGTCCAGCCAAACTCCATTTCAGTCTTTTAATTTTTTCAATGAGGTCAGTAACACTTGTTTGTTCTCTTACCCATATATTGTGTTTTCCATCTCTTCTTGTTGCTCCCAACATGCATCTCTCCATATTTCTTTGAGTGGTCTCAAGTCTCTGTATTGGTCTTCTATTAAGTGTCTATGTGTATGTTTAATTAAAAGAAGGTACATTAACCTTTAAGTGATTTTAAAACTTATATTAGACTAGGAATGATATAACAATCTTTGAACTAATAAATGATTAGTAATAATCATCTGAAGTGAATGACGTTTTTAAAATTTAAGTGCAGAAAATTTGCCCCCTATATGTGCTAAAATATATTTAAAGTTTATTTTTATCGGCAAAAATTTTGGTATTAATGAAAAATCTAAAAACCAAATTAGATAAATATAGGAGCCCTATTGGATATCATTACTGATTTTATATATATATATAATTCCTTTTGTTTGCTATTTAACAAATAAGTTATATTTACTTATTAATTAATCTTTGTATATTCACTGCTAAATAACTAATGAAAAACAAGAAAATAATCATCCCAAATTGCTATATTAAATGTTAAATAATTAATTAACTACATTTTCACAAAATTTCACTAAAATAAAAGATTTATCATTTAAGCTGTGGGGAAGATGAAAATAAAACAAGTTTAAAGATGTCAGTCTCACTGGCAGATTATTACAAAAATGAATACATATTTGTAATTACAATGGCAAAAGGCTTAAATTAAATGTAATGTATTAGCATAATTTAAACACAATTTATTAAAGAAAATGAGTTTAAAAAATAATAAAATAAAATAAATTTAATGCATTGTTTGTATTAATTTGATTTAAAGAAACATTGCATTGCTGTGTGGCAAACATTATTAATGTGATAAGTAGCAGCATTTTATATATTGATTCATAAACTGTAAAAATTACCAATAAATATGTGATAATATATTGGACTTATTTCCATTAGTTATTCTTAAATGTTGAATTTCTAGAAAATTTTAAACTTTATTTAAAACTTTTTAAATGCAAACAACTTGTTAGTAATAACATACAAATAGACAACACAAATTAGTAGACTCAATGCTATGTTGAAGTTCAGATGATATAATTACTAACACATGTGATATATTTGTGGCTTATTATTTGACAAAGAATTGTACAAATTTTAAACAAATAAAAATAAAATCATTTGTATACTTTAAATCTCTGTTACATTTTTTAATTCACATTCTATTGATTACATGGATGTTACCTTTGAATGAAATCTAATCTTTTACAATATATGCTTTACAGAGAAATTACCTTTTTTAATATATCACTTGCACTAAATATATTGTTCTTGATATATTTGTGCAAATGATGAGTCTCACTGAAAATGAGCATATATTTTACCAATGTATATTTAATAAATACATTTTTAACAGATGAATGAATCAGGATTAATACTTCAGTTAATTACTTTTAATGCATGTTAGAAGCAGATAAGGTTAATCTAATAAGTTGTAATCTCTGATAGCTTTTTTGAATTATCTTTTGTATACTTTAGGTATGATTGTTACTATTTCTATATTTTATTTGTTATAAATTTATATTGTTCATTGCTATTGATATTGGATTGTTCAAGTACTAATGCTTTTATGTATTTACATTATATATATATATATTGTAGACAGTGGCCAACTCTGGCCATGTCAAATTTTATAAGCTTCATAAATTTAAAATGTATTAATTAATGGAGGAATAATAGGTAATACATTGTCCGATCATCCACACCGCATGATGGTGCTGTTTCTATGCAAAAACATAGTAATATGCTGTTTACAAAGCCATTCATAGATCTTACGACCTTGTAAACTATTCAAACACTTAGATGTTGATGAAGTTAAAACTTTCCCAACATCGCTAGCATGAGAACATTATCAGTGATGTGTTGTCACATTTTATATAGATATTAGTAATGAATAGTTAACAGCATATCATATGAGAGTGTGTGTATTTGTAATCAGAAAAAGTGTAACAGTACACAGTTAACATTTTTTCCTTTTAAATGGAGTGTAATTTTAATGAGTAATTACAAATTATAAGTATTTCAAAAATGTTTCCAATTTCCTTGTTAGGTAGTACAATTTAATAAATGAGGAGTGTACGTCACTATTCGGGAAAGTTCATGTAAAAGTTGTGCAATTTGAGAAACTTTGCGAGATAAACAAAGTGAAATGGCAGAACAACATTCAGCAGAGTTCAAGTTCTTTAATTTACCTGCTACAGAAGCAGCCACAGTGGCTTTCCTTCAGAAGAAGAATATTTTTCCCACATAAAGAACTGTGTTTGTGGTGGTGTTATGAAATTATGACAATGTAAAATTTCAAAAATGGAATGCGAATCACGTCAATGCCGTCGAAACGGTAAATCCAAAAAAAAAATTACCAAATATTCTATGTATTTGTTTATGAATAAAAGTTAATATTTTTGAACCCCCAGTAAATAAAACAAAAATAAATGTTTTTAAAAAATATTCAAAAAATTTCGAATTTTTTAAAAAGAAAAAAAGGCAGAATGTTTTTTTTAGAAAAAAAAAGACAGTATGTTTTAAAAAATAAAATAAGATTGAAGGTTTTAAAACCAAAACTTAAATTTGTTCTTAAAAAATTTTAATAAACCCATTATCAAAAAAAAAAATCCATAAAAAAAAAGTATAAAACACATTAAAAAAAAAAAAAAAGCCCTTAAAGAAATATATTTTTAAAAAGCCCAGTAATGTTATATTTATTTGTTTTTCAATGGAAACAGTGCTATCGAGCAGTGTGGATGATCGGACAATGTATTACCAAATAATAGATTTTATTTTCCCATATTTTTTAATAATAATAAATATTTGATTTATTTAAATATTTTCTTTATCAAATGACAATATGAGAATTTTCAAACATTTTATTTAAACATAATGTGAATATTTGTAGTGTGTTGTAATTTAAAAAGTAGTTGTAAAAATTAGAGAAAATTATAAAATAATATACACATTTTTTTTTATTCTCTCTCTTCATAAATTATTTACTCGTTTTAATGCTTAAAAAGGTAATAAGATAAATAATTTTTTTCTCCTTAGTAAATTATTGAAAAGTCTTATTTTTAACTTTTAAAAGAAATAATATTAAAAAGGTTTTTTTCTTTTTAAAGAAAATAAAAAAAAGATTTATTTTTTGTTAAATTTTGTTTAAATTAGTTAAAGTTAATTTTTTTTCTTTTTACCACTCTCCAAAACAATAATCAGTATTTATAAAATCAGTGTAATTAATTGATTATCTTGTTTTTGTTTTGGTGCAAAAAAAATAACTACAGAATTTTTTTTTATTGTGAGTGAAATTTATTTTTTGTCTATTTTTGAGTTGTTTTGCAATTTTAATCTTGAAGGAAGTAAATAAACTTTTGTAAAAATAAACCCAAATGGTCACTAATAAATTTTGTCATGTAGAAGACAAGATTGTGATTGGATAAACATAGAATTGTTTCAGAAAAATAAGAGGAGTGTGTAAATCAGTAGACCTCACTGTCCTATAAAGAACAGTCAATCATTTTTGATTAAGCTGTTGAAGAAGTCAGTAGCAACAATTATTCTTGAGTGAACTGTTGAAAAAACAAAAGGAATTAAGAAAAACTATGTGCTGAGTTTTAAAAAAAGGCTGAACATCATCAAACCTCAAGCATGTAGCCTTCACTGGGAAAAATATAAAAGGGAAGAATATTCCTGAAGCAATCTGCAGCAAGCCTTGTCTCCATTCAAAAGTATGAGTGTTTCATGTGTTTTAACTCAACCTGGGAAATTATTAGTTTAAAAAAATACATTTACTCTATATAGGAGCTTACAAATATTCTATTGAAAAATTGGAGAAAAATTGACTGTTGAACATTATCCTAGAAATGTGTTAATGGAGAAAACTGAAATTTGCAACTATACAAGAAAAACAAAATTATGGTAAAAAAATATTTTAATATGGACATTATTATTTTTATTTATAATATTTTTTTAAAAGTAACAAGTGGTTGAAATGAATATTTTTTTTAATTTAACATTTTCATTTGAAATGTGGTTTTTTATTCATTTAATTTTCCAGCCCAAATTATAGAAAGAGTTTCTAACTAATTTAAAATTTTGTCTCTTGTTGTTAAAATTTGTTTCCCAACTTTAGTTATTGAAAAGGAAAGAACTTAAGAATAAATAAAATCAATCAGTTAATCATATTAGCTAAAGGAAATTATATTTTTGATAAAATGTATTTAAGTTTAAATTATCATATTATCATATCATTTTTTAAAATTATTGATCAATTAATTTATTAAATAATTGTTTAAAAAGTAATTGTTTTAATGTCTCTATTCCTCCAATTATCTGTTTTATGAATGAGTAGTGTGTGTACAACTTGATTTCATAATAAAAAAGTGTTTTAGGGATTTTTAAATTGTCCCAGTAAAATTATTTAAAATAAAATAGAGTATGATCTTATATTTATTTATCTTTCTCTTGTTCACAGTTATAGTCCTTAGAATCTTATGATTTTGAGCTAGCTCTAAAGAGCAATAAAGGTTAGTTGTATGGATGTAGGGTTTATGTTTGTATTTGGATATCCAGATTATAACTTTAGTTGGTGCAATAGTATTAATTTTAAACTCTATTCACTGCATTTTTTTATTAAGAGAAAAAAATTAATTTATAATTTGTTGGCACACTAATGGTGCCATATGGCCAGAGCATTGACAATGATCAGCATTCCAGGATTATTTTTTTTATTTTGAAGAGAGATAGTTTAGCACATGAAGTATGTGAATCCAAATAAATGTTTGTATATCATGACCTAAGTTTGGCAGTGGCTAAATAATTAGTCTGTTGATAATATATCTCTTTAAAATCCATTCACAAGTGCTGACTGTTGATTATTGACTGTTGAGTGTCTTATTTAATGTTGGGATAGTTTATTGTTATTACTGGTATAATGACTTATTATTAGTCTATACTGATATTCATGTTCCTTATATATTACTTTAATATTTAGTCCTAGATATTTATTCCTTATGATTGCAATACTTGGAAATATTGATATTTGCCCATCATCCCACATTTCCCCCTTATCATTCATATTATTACTATATATATATATATATATAAAAAAAAAAAAAAAAAAAATAATATATAATAAAAAAAATTGTTTTGTTTTTATTAAATAATTATATGAATCTACATATCTATTCAATAATTTATATATTAATGGATATTTTTGTGTAAATTTGAACTTGGATTTCAATTTAGATATTTTCTATCTATTTACATATATTATTATTTTATGTAGTTTGTTTGTAGCATAAAAATCAATTTGAACTTGGATTTTAAATCTTGATCATATTTTAGTCTTTTTTTGTGAAATATTATAGATGTAAGTCTTTATTTTTAATTTAAGTATTCATCAGCAGCATCAGCCATTAACAATCCACTGCAGTATGAAGGTCTCTCCAAGTTCAATCCATCTTCTCTGATCTTTAGCTTCTCTTCTCCACATCACTCCTGCACACTTTCTTATTTCATCCATCCATCTCACATGGGGTATCTTTTTTGGGTCTTTTACAATCTCTTGGAAACCAGTTTAAAATTTCAATTATCCATCTATTATCATCTCTTCTAGAAATATGGCCAGCCCAACTCCACTTCAGTTTTTTAATTTTTTCAATGAGGTCAGTAACACCTGTTTGTTCTCTTACCCATATATTGCATTTTCGATCTCTTCTTGTTACTCCCAACATGCATCTCTCCATACTTCTTTGAGTGGTCTGAAGTCTCTGTATTGCTCTTCTATTAAGTGTCCAAGTCTCAGATCCATAAGTAAGAACTGGTAAAACACATTTATTAAAAACCTTTCTTTTCAAACACATAGGCATATTTCCTTTTAGTATCAAGTTATTTCTACCAAAAGCACTCCAACCAAGTTTAATTCTATGATTAATTTCATCCATTATGTTTCCATCTGTATTAATAATCTGACCAAGGTATTTGTAGCTGTTAACTTCTTCTAACTTATCATAATCAATCTTTATTTTCATATTTTGAGAAAATCCATTGAACATTACTTTAGTCTTTTTAACATTTATCTTTAGTCCTACTTTCATCTGATAACTCCTGCAACATTTCCTGCAGCTCTAAAGCATTATTTGCAAAAACAACTACATCATCTGCAAAATCTAAATGACTTAAATAATCTCCATTTACTTTCACTCCTTTAGCTTCCCATTTTAATCCACAAAATACTTCTTGCAGCACTGCTGTAAAAAGTTTTGGAGATATGGAGTCACCCTATCTTACACCCTTCTCAATGTTGACTTTTCTAGTATCATTATGTAATCTAATTGTTGCTGTTGCATTTTTATAAATATTCTTTAAAATATGACAATATCCTGGATCTATATCTTGATGATCCAATGCTTTAAGCACTGAAGAAATGTTTATAGAATCAAATGCCTTTTCATAATCTACAAATCCAAAGCATAATGGCAACTCATATTCATTTGTCCTTTCTATAACTTCTCTCAATACCTGGATATGATCTACTGTACTAAAACCACTTTTAAATCCAGCTTGTTCTCTTGGTTGGTGGAAATCCAATGTTCTCTGTAGACGAGTTGTAATTATCTTGGTAAAAATTTTGTATAAAACTGATAAAAGGCTGATAGGTCTGTAATTTCTAATTATCTTCTTTATCACCTTTTTTAAATATTAATATTAATACTGCATTCTTCCAATCATCTGGTACATCTTTATCATTTAGACATTTTGTATATAACTTTGCTAAAAAAAAAAAATTCTTCACCTTCTTTTAATATATCAATTATAATTCCATCATTACCTGGAGCCTTTCCTTTCTTCATACATTTAATTGCATGTCTCACTTCTTCATTTAAAATTCTGGGCAATTCAGAAGATGTAATAGATATAGGAGGTACTTGTTCTTTATTACTATATAATTCTTGATAAAAGTCTTCTACCCATTTCATGATGTCATCTCTCTTTTTAGTAATAATTCCATCTTTTTTTTTATTGCAGATATAAATTTCCTACCAATACCAAAATGTTGTTTTACACTCTTGAGACTTTTATTCTCTTCTACAGCTTTCCTTGCTAGTTCACAGTTATACTTTCTTATATCATTTTCAACTCTTTTCTGCACTATTTTACAAAATTTGAGATATTCAATCCTTTTTAATGCATCATTTTTGTATATCTTCATATTCCTTCTTTTCTTCATAAATTCTCTAGTCTCAGTAGAAATTTTATTGGTCAATTGCTGCTTTTTTCTACCAGCTATCTTTGTTGCAGTTTTTAAAAGGGTATCAGTTATATTCATATTAATTTTATTCAAATCTGAATCATGTTCAAAATCTACTAATACTTGAAACTGATTTGTAAGTTCTAATTTAAATTCATTAGAATGTTTCTGAAGATTAGGAATATCAACTGTAAATATTGTTTTTCTTAATAATTTTTCTCTCTCTAGTTTTGCATTAACACATATCTTACATCTTACTAATCAATCTATGTTAAATTTATTAAGAACATTACAATCTTGAAATATGTATTTTTTGATAGTCAAAATATAATCCAATTCTGCTGTACCTTGATTTAGATTCTTCCATGTCCATTTCCTTTTAACATTTTTCTCAAAAAATTATTTTTAATATAAAGTTTTTTTTTCTGAAAACTCCACAAGTCTATGTCATCTCTCATTTCTATTACCATAACCAAAATTACCTACAGCACATTCATCTTTCATTTGTTTACCAATTCTAGCATTAAAGTCTCCCATAACAATTTTAAAATGTTTTTACTCTGATCAAAAGCCTTTTGTACATCCATATAAAAATCTTCTACTACTTCATCACTATGAGAACTTGTTGGGGCATAAACCTGAATTATCTGCATTTGGTATCTGCTATTAAATTGTATAACTAATCTTGCCATTCTGTCCAATAAACCATCAATCTCCACAATGTTGTTCTTCCACTTTTTATTTATAATGAATCCTACTCCCTTGTATTTTCAATATTTGTGCCTTTGTAGTAGAGTACATGTCCACTTTTTAAATCAATTGTCTCTTCATCTTTTTTTTTAACTTCACAAAGTCCAATAATGTCCCATTTAATGTAAGACAGTTCTTTTTTTAATTCTTGAAATGTTCCTTCACTTGAAAGTGATCTGCAGTTGGAAGTACCTAAATAAAAAGTCATCCTCAAATGGCATCCTGGGTCCACAATCAAGGGATTCTTCACATCCTCCATCTTTGGTCACCAACCTCTGCCTTCGTTGGTGACTTTACAGCCTCCTGGGAATAAAGGCCATGATTTATTTTTGTCTGTAAGGATTATATATATCTATTGGAAAAATATTTATCATTTGCACATACATTCATTCTGCCTTATCAGGCACCTGAGAAGAAAGACCATGATGTTTCTTGATCTTAACTCAGAGGCAAAAGACAATAAACTCACCATGCTGGGCTAATGCATGCTGGTGAGCAGCCCATCCATGTTTATATACTATACAAATAATCACATAGTAATAACAGCTACAACAACAAGAACATATGAAGTGGACATTTAGGAATTTGCCCTGCTCAGTTCCTTTATGTCGTCCAAGAGGAATCAAAGGGTCTTTTTTTAGTTAATAGCAAACTTTTTTCTGCAGCCAATTTATATATATATACTAAAACAGCAAACTTATTTTCTGCAGCCAATTTATATATATATACTAAAACAGAGTTTAAATATTAAAAATTTTAGTAAGATTTATTGTATCAAGTATACTTTCAATGCATTCACATCATATGCATAGTTAGTCTGCTGAGAACATTAATTTTATGTTGATTTGAATGCTATTTGATTTTTAGTTCATTACTTATTCATTTTGTGTAATGAAACATGTCTCTTTTATTTTACTTTTGCGATGGTTTCTTTCTTTACACTTAAATTTAACAACACTCAGATCACAGCTATGGCCATTTTCTCTATCATGATTATAAAAGACTGATAAATTAACAGTATCAAACTTTATGTTAGATTTTTATATATAAATGAATGTTGAGTCATTCTAGTTCTATGATTTTCCATGATCTCTTCATAATATACATATGGGTAATCTTTTTTGAATGCATAGACCATATTGTGCCAGTCCAATGTTAGAATTTTATTCTTTTTGTTGTTAATAAGCTTGTTTAAATTTTTTGGGATTCTGAATACAACATTAAATTTGTCTGAGCAAATTTGTGCTATTTCATTATCTGTACATGATAAATATGATAGAGCAATACAGCTTTTATTATTTCTACAATCGACTTTTTTATTAATTATTTTAGTTTGAATTACTCTAAATATTTATGTATGTGCATTCTGTAATAGCCTACTTTTATCATGACAGTGACATAATGTTGAGTGTTCTTGGTTCTATCTGATTCATATTGACACAAATAATAGTTGTGGTATAAAAAATTAACCCTGCAAATTTATGAGATGAAGATACTTTTGATTTTACGTCTATGTATCCTCTGATATCGGAAGGGTGGTTATAGTCATTTTATATTGGAGTGCATTATGTATCCACTTTAATTTTACGTCTATCCAATTTATGTTCAATTCTCTGAACATGTAATTAATTGTATTTTTTGCACTTATAAAATCATTGTCCACATAGTGTAGGAATATACAATTTTTCCTGTGTGCTTAACATAGAATCTATTTCACTTGCTTTTTAAAAGTGAGAGTCTGACTACATATGATTGCATTAATGGATACATCCATTGGCCATTCTTCTGTCATCTCATATTCTCATTCTTTATATGTAACCATGATGTTATCTATCCAAGTTAAATTCCTTTTCATATGTGCTTGTATTCTTGATTCTTAATAATTCATTTATAAATTTTTATTAACACTTTATGATTAATTGATCCATAGAGTTCTGTTATATCAAAGGAGGCCATTCTATGTTGATTAGGAGTAATGGTACTTTTAATAATGTCTGTAAACTTGAATGACAATTTTATGGCATGTTTGCCAAAACCTAATTCTTTTTTTATTAATTGTATGACAAATTTGGAAGTTTCATGACAATATACCCCATGAAAGTCAATCATTAGCCTAAGCAGATGAGGGTTCCTTGTGAATTTTCATATTCACAAATAATCTAGGCAATAGAGTACTAGATGAAGAAATTTATAAGTATTGTCACCCATTATATAATTTATTCATATATTTTTTAAGTATGCATGTAATAAACTTGTCTTTTTTGATTTTGACATTATAGTTGTTAAACGTTAAAGCAGTAATTTGTGTTAACATTTTCTCTCTGAACTTTTATCATTATTTATCAGCAAAAGCTATGACTTTTGTATTATAACTAATCTTTCTTATTGCATTGCCAAATGTATATAATATAATAAATAATAGTTCTGAAGAATATTACTGGGGAAAATCGAAACTGTCAAAGAGTGTTGTAATTAAAGCATTATGAAACATTATTAAAATGCATAGTTGATTTATTATAATATGACTTTTGTATTCCTTCATATAATTTTTAGTGAGAGTTGCTTTGACACTCTTAAACCGAGATGAGGGATTCAAAGTTTTGCTATTGGCTTTCAGTACTATTGCTGTCCTGTCAAATACAATTTTTCTTTATCTTTGTCAGTTTTGTAGGAAGTTTCCAATTCTGCAGCTATTCCCATCAGGGATTTAAACATCCTCTGCCAACAAATCAAGGTCCAATGTTAATTATTGAGGCATATTTAAATGGTACTCTATAACTTGATAAATTAGTAAAACCTTCTTTTATTGAAAAATCTCCTCCCCCTTTGCTTCAGAGTTCTTAATTTGGATTGATAATGACATCATGGCTACCTACAAAGGGCAAGAATATAAGATGACATATTCATTGTCAATGGGCTTATCCATTACAAACATAATAGTCTCTATATCAAATGCACAGGAAAATTGTATATGCATATGTCAAATGGATGATGTCTTTGTAAGTGCATCTCAAAATATTACATGTTCAGAGAATTGAACATAAATTCAGGATTGAATTGGACAGTTGAACTGGAAAAAATAATCAAATTCAATATCTGGATTTAAAATTAAAGTGGACACATAATGCACTTCATATAAAATGATTATCTCCCCCCACCCCATATCAGAGGATACATAGACATAAAATCAAAAGTACCTACATCTCATAAATTTGCAGGATTAAAAAACTTTTTATACCGCAATTATTATTTGTAGCAATATGAATCGGATAGACCTGAGAACATTCAACATTATGTGACTGACTTAATAAAAGCAGGTTTGTACAGGACATACATACACAGATATATAGAGCAATTCAAAACTAAAATAATTAATAAAATCGTCGATCATAGAAATAACAAAAGTTGGAATGCGCCCACATATTTATCACATATGGTTAATGAAATAGCATGAATTTGCTGGGACAAATATAATGTCAGATTCAGAATCCTTATAAATTTAACCAAGCTTATTAACAGTACAAATAGGCAAAATTCTAACATTGTACCAACCCAATGTAGTCTATGCTGTAAACTGCAACTAAAAGCTTGCTTGTATGTATATTATGGTGAGACCAAAGCAAATCTTAGAACTGGAATGACTCAACAATCATTAATGTATAAAAAATATAAGATAAAGTATGAGGCTTCTAATTCACTGGTCTTTCATAATCATGAAAAAGAATATGGACATAATTATGATCTGAGTGTTGTTAAAATTATGTGCAAAGAAAGAAACTATCATAAATATAAAATAAAGGAGGCATGATTTATGGCACAAAAATGAATACATAATGAACTAAACATCAAATAGCATTTGAATCAACAAAAAATTAATGTTCTCGGCAGAACTAACCATGAATATTAAAACAAGCAAAACTCTTCATACAGTAGTGACACTCCGTGCAAGCCAGAGTAATCAATGGATTTCAGAAGGCTTCCATTGATTACTCTTGTTTGCTTTGAGTGGCACTACTATATGGAGAGTTTTAATAACAGTTATGAGCAAGCATAAGAAATTGTGATCAGGTGATGTTTAGTGGTTTAACTATGAATATGGTGTAAAAAGTATTGAAAACATACTTGGTACAATAAATCTTACTAAAATTTTTAATATTTAAACTCTGTTTTAGTATTTTTTACATTAGTAGTTATAATGGCAGAGTATCAAAATATGATATATGTAATACAATAATTTAATGGATGTTTTAGATGAAAATATTTAATGTGTGGAGTTATCCATTTATAATTATTTAATTAGAAAGTACTTAGAACAGAAAGTAGTTAATGAAAACCAACTGCTTCAGCCCAAATGTTAAAGTAGTGAATTCTGTTTTAATGAATGATTAGTAAAAATTATCAATGAATTTATCAGTAATCATTCATTTCAAAGTTGTGAATCTATAAAGTTTGACTCTTATAAATAAAAAATGTAGTAATTTGGTATTGGTAAGTGTTTGGTTCAGCATTGAATGCATCTTGGAGTCCATTACCTTTTTCAAATGTCTTTACTCATATTTTCAAAAAAGTTTTAAATATATATTATGCATGATAAAAAAATGCATGACTAATGATGGAGTGTCTTTGTTTTGTTAATTTCATTTACTAGGGCATATTACTTACTTATAAAAATAATTGTTGCGATTTTTCTCTTTTCATCTCTTTTACCTTATTGGCTTTAGTAGATTATACAGAACCTGGTCATTTCTCTCTACTAACAATGACAAAAAAATTATGTGCTTGTGTGATCACATTTCTAGCCCTAATATTTTTTTGCTTTGTTTTTTAATTGTATATTATTTGTTTTTTCTCTAATTAGAAAGATCACTGATGATGATAAGGTTGATAATGTACTTATTTACTAATCCATGACCTATTTAATCAATTGCATGATTTTCTATGTTAATCATGGTTGTGAGAATGTATTTAAAGGAATGATTTATAAAAATTTATAGTACTTAAGTGTTAGTCCAACATCAAGACTGATTATGGATAACTCTGGAAATAAATTATTAATGAATGACATAAATAATTCAAATTTTAAATTGTTTAATGAATATATTTCCATTATTGTAAATAAAATGTGTGTTTGGTTTTTTTTAGATTTAAAGTTTGGTATTACATGGACTGTCTGTTTATGACAACACAAAGTGCAGTATATGCTGGGTAAAGAAAGATCCTTTGACAGCACAAAGTGCTATAAAATATAATAAAAACACATTCTTGATGATTTGTCAGAATTATTCTTAAATCATTTATAATTTGTGAAATAAATTAAACAATTTAAAATTTGAATCATTTATTTCATTTATTTCTATCCAGAATTTTCCGGAATCAGTCTTGGTGTCCAGACTAATACTTAAGTATCAAATTTATTTGTTTAAAGACAATGGTGCTAAATTTTAAATTTTAAGCAGAGAAGAAAATATTGCAGTTCAAAAACAGCTGAAATAAACATAAATATTAACCAAAAACAGTTAAAATAAAATAATTTATCGTAAATTAAAAATAACCCTAATGTCTTATTTTACATGTAGCTGCTACTAACACAGGAAATAGATATTTGTAGAATTGCAGAAATGAAAATGTATATTTTAGCTAAACTTTTATCAATGTTTCAACCAAACTGAATAATAGTGATTCAAAACAATAAAATCTATAGCATATTTTAGCAAAAAAAAGAAAACTCTACAAATTAATATAAAAATAAATTGCTAACATTGAACATAATGCATTAATAACTTGACATTAGCATAAAAACATTTCCATGAAAAGTGTCAGTAATATTACTTTAACCCTTATTTCTTAGAAGAAATAATAAGTTACATTAAAAAAAAATAAACTTTTTTTCCTATAATAATATAGGCTTTACTATAGGAAATCTTAAAGAAATGAATACTCGGATCTTTTGTGGACTTTATTTGATGTTATTATGGTACTTACTGCTTTGATTTAAAATGTGTGTATTATGAGCAATGTGCGATATTCATAACACCTAATTTCTTAAGCAATCTTTGAAAATAATGCCTAAACAAATGATGTCTATAAGGGAATCCAAATATGATACCTGCTAATAGTATGAATGTTTTTAGGACAATAATAGTTATAACTTTTAGTAAACAAAAAACTTAAATCTCCATCTATGTACAATTTGAAAATGCAACAGACTGATGAATCTCCAACAAAATTTGGCATTTGTCAGTCGTTTTTAAGAGAATATATCATTATATAATTTATTTTTTCAATGTCATTGCAAAATTAAATGTATATCACATAAATCATTTATCTTTTGAATAAATCTGTAAATATTATTTATCATTCTAACTGAAAGTAGAAATAAAAAGAATTTCAATCTTTATGTTTTTATCCAAATTTTGCAAAATACTTTTAAAAAATGAAATAAATACACACATTCATTACTTCTCAATATATAGACCATTTTGTTTGATGGTTTTTGTATAGCAATTGAATATTATAAATAAAAAAGTCTAAAGCATTTAATAACATCATCATCATCAACAACCATTATCAATTCACTGCAGAATGGTCTCTCCAAGTTCAATCCATCTTTTCCAATCTTAATATGAAAATAACTGATACACTTTCAAAAATTGCAGCAAAGATAGCTGGTAGAAAAAAGCAGCAATTGACCAGTAAAATTTCTACTGAGACTAAAGAATTTATGGGAAAAAAAAGGAATATGAAGATACACAAAAATGATGCATTAAAAAGGATTGAACATCTCAAATTTTGTAAAATGGTGTGGAAAAGAGTTAAAAATGATGTAAGAAAGTATAACTGTGAACTAGCAAGAAAAGCTGTGTAAGAGAATAAAAGTCTCAAGAGTGTAAAACAATATTTTGGTATTGGTAGGAAATTTGTATCTGTAATAAGAAAAAAAGGTAGAATTATTACTAAAAAGAGAGATGACATCATGAAATGGATAGAAGACTTCTATCAAGAATTATATAATAATAGAGAACAAGTACCTTCTATATCTATTATATCTTCTGAATTGCACAGAATTTTAAATGAAGAAGTGAGCATGCAATTAAATTTATGAAAAAAGGAAAGGCTCCAGATAATGATGGAATTATAATTGATATATTAAAAGAAGCAAGTGAAGAAATATATTTTTTTAGCAGAGTTATATACCAAATGTCTAAATGATAAAGATGTACCAGATGATTGGAAAAGAGCAGTATTAATATTAATATTTAAAAAAGGTGATAAAGAAGATATTAGAAATTATTAATCTATCAGCCTTTTAATAGTTTTATACAACATTTTTACCAAGATAATTATAACTCATCTACAGAGAACATTGGATTTTAACCAACCAAGAGAACAAGCTCGATTTAAAAGTGGTTTTAGTACAATAGATCATATCCAGGTATTGAGAGAAGTTATAGAAAGATCAAATGAATATGAGTTGCCATTATGCCTTGGATTTGTAGATTATGAAAAGGCATTTGATTCTCTAAACATTTCTTCAGTGATTAAAGCATTGGATTATCAAGGTATAGATCCAGGATATTGTCATATTTTAAAGAATATTATAAAAATGCAACAGCAACAATTAGATTACATAATGATACTGAGAAAGTCAACATTGAGAAGGGTGTAAGACAGGATGACTCCATATCTCCAAAACTTTTTTCAGCAGTGCTGCAAGAAGTATTTTGTGGATTAAAATGGGAAGCTAAAGGAGTGAAAGTAAATTGAGATTATTTAAGTCATTTAGATTTTGCAGATGATGTAGTTGTTTTTGCAAATAATGCTTTAGAGCTGCAGGAAATGTTGCAGGAGTTATGAAACCAAAGTAATAGGATTAGATAAATGTTAAAAAGATTAAAGTAAATAAAGATTGTTTATGATGAGTTAGAAGAAGTTAACAGCTACAAATACCTTGGTCAGATTATTAATACAGATGAAAACATAATGGATGAACTTAATTATAGAATTCAACTTGTTTGAAGTCCTTTTGGTAGAAATAACTTGATACTAAAAGGAAATATGCCTATGGGTTTGAAAAGGAAGGTTTTTAATAAATGTGTTTTACCAGTTCTTACTTATAGATCTAAGACTTGGACACTTAATAGAAGAGCAAGATAGACTTCAGACCACTCAAAGAAGTATGGAGTGATGCATGTTGGGAGTAACAAGAAGAGATCGAAAACACAATATATGGATAAGAGAACAAACAGGTGCTACTGACTTCATTAAAAAAATTAACACTGAAATGGTGTTGGGCTGGACATGCTTATAGAAGAGATGATAATAGATGGACAATTGAAATCTTAAATTGGATTTCAAGAAATTGTAAAAAAAAAAAAACAGAAAAAAACCACATGTAAGATGGATGGATGAAATAAGAAAGCATGCAGGGGTGATGTGGAGAAGAGAAGCTAAAGTTTAATAAGATATTAAATAATATATGCAGGTATTATTTATCAAAAGATGTATATCTATTAATTTATGGGCAAATAACATGCATAGCTATGTACTTTTTTATTCTTCATCAAAAAATGTTTGTAAAATTATTGTTAATTGTGTTGGGTGAACTTAGTGGTGTACAACTAGAGTTGATGCTAATATCTTCTATGCACTACTATGTATGAACAATATATGGTGAATGTTGAATCAAACTTTGAGAGCTAAAGGTCTCTCATTTAAAATTTTAATCTGGTTAAAATAAAACAAAATTGGATGGAAATATTGACTCATTCCACCATTTGCATTTTTGATCATCACATGACCTCCTGAGCAACTACTATATGCTTATATATTCACTGTTGTAACTAATGAATTTTGAAAATCTGTACATATTTATATATGTGATGTTCCATTATTAGAAACAGTAGAAGCTTATACATATATAATAATATCCTTTCTTTCTTAGAATTTTAAGGCTTCTGTAATCTTCAGAGTTTTCTGAGGATTAATCAATATTACAATTAGACTTGCTTAAGTAATTGATTGTTTTCTTCTTTCTTTTTCTATTTGTCACAAGAATAAATTATTAACTATAATTTAATATTATTTCCTTCAGATGGGGATTTTTTTTATATTTATAATAAATTATTTGGAAATTATGCATGAGTTTGTAATGTCCTTTGACGTTGTGACTAGTCTCTGCCTGCCAAGGCCAATTCTTCATTACTGTGAATTATTACTCCAAGCTAGGTGTGCCTAGTTTATAACCCAGAAGAAAAAAAACAATAAAAAATATTGCTTTACTCATGTTAGAAGTTCGCGATAATAAAAGCGATAATAAAATCTCTGGTCCAAAATAACTAACTATATTTTTATCAAAGAGATGTTAATGGGTAAAGAAGGAAGTCTATAGTTAGAAGATATATGGTATACGTAAAAGAAAATAGTCTTGCTGGCACATACACTTCGCGTATATATCACAAGATGAAAGGCATTATTTTAAGGTATTGGAATAATTTCAGCTTTTTAAAAAGATGTTAATAGGCAAAGAAGAAATTGTATGATTAAAACTGTAATTATATTTTATAGGCACATACATAAATACGTACATACATACATAATAAAAGATTGTCTTGACAACGGATTGAATATTCTTGGTGTTGAATAGGCATGGCTGCTTTCATTTGTGTATACATGTAGATGAACGGTCTCGTTGTGTAGTAGTGCTTCTATCTGCCATTCTCACGACAGTTTAAATCCAGGTTGGGTAAAACTAAACTTTTTCCTAGATTTCAGTCACATTTATATCTCAACAGTTAATCAAATAATTTTGACAATTTGAAACCTGTTAATGATTTTTTTTTCTTTTATTTGTTCCACTGTGGGTAACTACTGAAGAGATCTTTGATCTGCCATGCATTATTTAAAGTTTTTTATAATTTTTTTTAGTAATGCAGAAATAAGTCACTGACAATTTGGTCATATAAATGGCAACAATTTATAGTTGCTTTTTTTGTGCACAGTTTGAAATCATAGTTTGTTGTTGACAAAATTATAAAATTAACTGTTGATAATGTTTTATATTACTAGTTTCAACTGTAGACATAAGACAAAATAGGAGCCTGTAAAGCCAAATTTCTGGCCATCCTAATAAAATATTATTAGAGGAGTGAAGATAAAACACAGAATAAAATTCAGGATAGAGAAAGAGATACAGTTAATAAATGAAAAAGATTATAGCTATGAGACTAAGTTCATTAAATCTGTATTCACTAGTTAGAAAATCAATAGAAGGATTAAAGTTGTAATGTACAGTGCCAATTTATACGTACATAGTAATTTATTTTCAATTAGATAAAGATATACATATATGCAAGCATGTTAGTATTATAAAAGACTCCATTTAAACCAAGAGTTAACCTTGTAAATATACTTCTTAAGGTTAACTTGGGACTTGATGTAAATAGTGTATGATTATCACTTCAAAAGTAATAAGAATACAAAGATTTCAAATGTATGGTAAAAAATAAATAATTAAAAAAAGTTATTTTGTCAATAAGTTGACTACAAAAATCCATGTTATGCCCTTAAACTAGAGTGTGGATGGATGAATCTGAAAACTTTTTTTAGGTTCTAAATAAACTTAGCAGCTTTTTATTCATCTAGCCTCCCTTAAAAGTCAACTAAAAATTTTAAGTTGAAGAATAAAGGTCCCAGATTAATCAGGATTGATCATATAGATATCAATATAATATGTGATAACTTTTGATAATATCCCTTGATTTATCTTTACATTTAAATGTGATAGATTTTTCAAAAGAATTTGATCTAAGGAGCAAAATGTTCCACTCATATCTTTCAAATTCAAAACTATTGATATTATGTTAATAATAGAGTCCATACCAAGTCTTCTTTCTTATGTATTATGTAGGATTGGGATAAATAACAAAGACTGATATTCTATAACTTATATATACTAAAAAAACTTTTACCTCTAGAGTCACAGAACCTGTTGAATTTATAAACTATGCACTCTCTCCCCAGATAAAGATGTTATGTGATAATTTATCATATATCTCCAATTTTAGAAATGCTAGAAAATAATTAAGATGAATTGTTGAAAATTGTATTATATGCATTTCCATGAAATTTGATAGTAATTATTTTATTAAATATAACTGTACTTAAAATATGTTTGCATATAATAAACATGCAGTCAAATATTCCTGGTCTTAAGCTATTAGAAAAAAGGCTTTTCTGGTTTTAATAACAATGAGGGTTTTTTTAATGAATCTATTATATGATTTATTAAAATTGTAGATAGACATGTTGTAGTTATGGATCTATAGCCAACACATGTTTGACAAAGTAGTGGAAAGAGCTCTGAAGAAGACTGTTAGAAAGTTGAAACTAGTAGCTATTTTGTAAGTTTGAATATAATAAAATATTGTATTTGCATTTTGTTCAATGCATAGAAGAATTTTTGATATTGTTTGTTTATATTAGTAATAGTCAAAGTTCTTTATAGCACATGTTGAATGCAATTCCTTATGATTGATACATTTGTCTTTATGATAATTTTTGCATTTCTTTCTCTAAAAACCATATATAAACCTATTCATAGAATCATGTAGCTTTATAATAAACATAAAATGAATTACATGCATAAAAAATTACAGTATTTGCACCTAGTGTTTACCTCAGTGATCATTATGCTATAAAAATCAATCCTTATATTATTCTATTGTTAGATTGCTAATAATAATGTTTACAATTAGAATCTCTAACAATAAAATCATATTTTAGCTAATATTAAATGTAGGATAATTTTTATACTTCTATTCACAAGAACTGAATACAATAATAAAAACACTTTTAAAATCTTGACTAATAGAAGACCATTTGCAAAAATAAATAGCTTGCATTTTATATAGAATGATATAACAATTGTATAGTATTCACAGAAATATTAAATTACTTTCTTTGAGAAGGTCTTCAAGATCTCTCTGTGAAATAACAATGGAAGATACCAGCTTCTCACAAATGTTGCTTAGGAGTGAACCATACAGACTCAGTAATGAGACTATGATAAATGTGTAACATCATCTTCAAATTGTATGGACTGTATAAATTAATGCTTGTAGACAATGATTGAAAACAATGCACATATATTAGCAATAAACATGGTCTTAACAATGCCCAAATAATTTGTGACTGTAATGCATTCATGAAGTGGAATAATTGTATAAAATTACAACTGTTTCACCCCATATTTCTTAATTGAAAACAAATATCTTTTTATAGTCATCCTTGTAGCATTCACTTCAGAAACCAGTTGTTTTGAAATAAAAATGTTGCTGCCAATGTTCTACTTTTCATAGCAAAGTAATGTTCATCTTAGTAAATATTAATTTCTGACTAAGTTTGATTCTTCCATCATTAATATCCTTCACTTACCAAATTGAAACATTCAACCCTGGCTATTCACAGTATTATTTAAATGATATCAAATTTTCATCAAATATTTTTTCCTTTTTTTTATTCTATCTAAAAAAAAAAAATTAAACTCGTGTATATATTTTTTTGTTGTTCATTATCATCATTTTTAACTATTATCAATCCAATGCAAGATATTTTTTTAACCTAATTTCTCCCATCTCTAGCCTCTTTTTTCCACATCACATCAACCAACTTTCTTATTTTCCATTCATATCACATATGGTCTTTTTCTAAATCTTTTACAATCTTTTGGAGATTTTATCTGTTCATCTACTATCATCTCTTTTAGAAGTTCTCTCAATTCTTTTAATGATCTCAATAATACTTGTTTGTTATTTCATCTATGTATTTCGTTTTTGAACCCTTCTTATTATTTATAACATATATTTCCTCTACATTTTTTGCAATGACCTGAAGTCTCAGAATTGCTCTTCTGTTAACTGTTCATGCCTGTGAGCCATAAGTAATAATATGTAAAACATATTAAAAAACACTATATGGTATTATAAGTCTAACATTAATATTGCGGGTTTTTCCTATTATTTTGTTCAATAAAGCTGTTATTTTGTGGCACTTTTATATATGCACACACATGCAACCATAAATCTTTTGACTTAACCTCTACTTTTTTTTTCCTAATTAAAGCTAAAATTATATATTACTGTCACTAATAATATTGTAAATATTCTTTTAAGACACCCTAACATTTATTACTCTTAAAACCAGTTAATCCTTCTTCATTTCTGGAGTTTCTTTAAAAGAGCAAATTAAAAGGCTATTTTTCTAGAAGATCTTCTTGTCAAGCTGAAATAGATAGAGTCATTACAAGATGACAAAAATTGAACAATTTCCAAGTTTTGAAATAAGATCCTGAAAAAGTCTGGAGCTGCAAACTGTGTTTATAGAACAAATTCTTAATTGTCTGCACATTAGTCCTCTCACTTGTATATATAAAGAACAAACGAAATACAATAAATAATAGCTTATTGAAAATTAGTTTATTTAGACAATAAGATTTCTGCAGCTGTCCTCCAATCGTCAATGCCAAGGAGGAGATTCACTTTAACCTTTCTCTTCTCAAGACCAAAAAATGTCATTACACTCATTCTTTTTGTTTTTTGTTTTTTTATTGATGCATGTATTTTTTATTTCACTAAAAAAATATTACTTAATTTTTGTAACTGCAGATGAAATTTTAGTAGCAAATAAATGAATTCTGTTTAACCAAAAAGAAATATCAGTTATATATATATTTAAAAAGAAACTTAATAAAAATGGATTTGTAATAAGATTACCTTATCAGAGAAATAATAAACCCAAATAGCATCAGTAGTTTTTATTAAAAACTATTGCTGTAATATTTTATTTATTTATACAATATTGTTTTATATTATAGTCATTAAAATCTTCAATATTTTATTAATAAAATACCATAACTGAATTGTTAATCATTTGAGAAATGCCTGATGCTGATTCAGCAACCTTTTGCTCTCAAGTCAGTATTTTTAGCATTACACTGTGCTATACAAAGTAATATTTTATTTATGGTTATGAATGATGTTTAAGTGTTCGCAATGTGTGATTTGGCACACACAGAAAATAATTTTTTAAAAAATATTAATTTGATCTATTTTAACTTTTGCTTTCCTCATTTGCAATTGATCCAAAAATCTTTAGTCCAGCCCAATAATCTTATTATTGGTATATATTATTAGGGTAATATTTCTGACTACAATCAAAGTGAGCATATGTTTACACAGTGGCAATGACTAACTAAATCTCTTCATTGGTTTAATACCACATACGTATGGCTCAAAAAGTTATAAATAAAACGAATGCTAGCATATAATTAAACATGCTCATTTCGTGTTGATACATAATAAAATATGTGTTTAGTGTGAGATAAACCGGCAAATTAATAATCAGATAAATTGTTACATTTTTATTTACAACTGTCAAGCTCACTCCACTCACAACTTTAGCACCATCCACCTCAGATAAATACAATAATGATTATTACTAATCATTTACTAAATTAGAGATTAACTTTAGCACAGATATAAACTTTAAACTTCAGTTAAAGATTAATATATCTGATTTTTTAATTATTTTTAAACATACAGACATATGGAGTTATTCACCTTTCTCTTTCCCGTGTGTAATGTCTTTATAGATATATTAAACAACATCCATAGAGAGATAGTGACCTCAGCCAACTGATGAGTGCTGGTTCAGCATGAAATGCATCTTGGGGTCGTTTGTCTTTATCTTTATTTACAAGAATTTAAAACAAATGTGAAAGTATGGATATTGTTTAATATATCTATAAATTAGATAGCTATTGGATTTTAATAAACTAAATTATATATAAAAAAGCCATGATTAATATAAAATGGTAAACAAAATTATATTTGTTAATTCTTCATTTCTGTTCTGTAGATTAGAATAGATTAATATAGGATTTAATTAATCATACTTATTATGAGTATACTTGAAAAATCATACTTGTTGTATGTTTTCAAAGTTAACACAAACAATAATAGTTAAGATTTGGAAATATAAGTAGAAGTTCTGAAGAAGATTGCTGGTGCAATCAAAACTGTCAATAGAGGATTGTAAAAAAGCATTGTAAAAAGTAATAAAGAATATAGATTATATTAAAAATAGTAATCAATGGTAAAAAGTATGAGGGGACCAGAAGTGACAAGGCTAAGCTATGATCCATGGACTTTAAGCTTCAGATTTCATCACATAAATCACAAAGAGTTATACAAATGATGTAATTGTTATTTATACTTTTCCTGTGTCTATAATCAAGTATTGAATATTTATATTGTTGTTAGAGAAATAAAGTAACATGAAATTTTGAAATGTAGATTAGTATGAAGTAGTTATGCATCAATAAATATTAGTAATTATATTTAATCTTTAATATAAAATTGAAATATATGACTGGTAAAAGATTAGTGATTAATAGTGAAGTTATTCAAAGATGGCAATTATTTATGAATGCATGCTGATAAAGTAACATTTATAAATGGAATCACTAGAAACAATATGTTTTTAAATCATTTTAGATTACAAAAAAAAAAAAAAAAACTAAAGCTAATAAAACAATAATTAGTTACAAAACTATAACTTTCTTATTGTTTGGGTTTGTATTGTTTTAATGAACTGATGATATTATATACTTGAGGGATAATTTTTGAAATAGATTGCTACAGCAAGTCACCATTTTCAAAATTATCAAACTATTGTAGTTGTTTTTAATTCATATTCTTTTTTTTCCACATTACGCCAACAAACTTCCTTATTTCACCCATAAATCTCACATGTGGTCTCTTTCTAAATCTTTTACAGCCTTTTGAGATATGATTTAAGAATGCAACTGCCTATATGTTATCATCTTTTCTACAATATATTCAATCCAGATGATGCCTATTTGTTCTCTCACCTAAGTATTTCATGTTTGATCTCTATTTTTCACTAAATAGTCTAAAATCTCTGTATTATTTTGTCAGTCATTGGTGGCCTAGCGGTTAGCACAGCTGCCTTCCAAGCAGCTGGCCCGGGTTCACTTTCCGGTCAATGCTTTGACATTTAGAGAAAAAATCTCTGTATTACTTTGCAATTCAGTGTCCAAGTCTCAGATTCATAAATAAGAACCAGTAAAACATGTCTATTAAATAAATAGACATTTCTTTTTAATATTAAGCTATTTCTATCAAAAGCACTTCATACAAGTTTGTCTATGATTAATTTCATCCATTATGTCTCCATCTGTATTAATAATCTGACCAAGATAGTTGTAGTTGTTAACTTCTTCTAATTCATGATAAACAAACTTTATTTTCTTATTCTAAAAAGGTCCATAAATATTACTTTTTTATAGTAGTTCTGGCTTCTTACTTTCATCTGATAATACTTTCAACATTTCCTGAAACTCTGAAGCATTGTTTATAAAAACAGCCACATTATCTGCAAAAATCTAGATGACTTTAAAAATCTTCATGTGCTTTTATTTCTCTAGATTCTCATCATTTATCTGTATATAATAATTTTATTTAATAGTTTTATATTTACATATTATATGTTATACATGTATATTTATAAAATTGTTATTAACTGATAATGATATTATTTAAAATATGAATGCACATAGTTACATCTATAATATTTATTTATTTATTACTAATTAAATTATTTATGTAAATAATATAAAGACATTCATGTAAAAATGAAAAAGAGAGAAAGAATTTAATTTTAAAAATATATTAAGTTGTTAGAAAAAATAATCAAATTCGATATTTTATTTTTAATAATATTTATAATCTAATTTTATAAAATAAACAAATAGTTTATTACTTGACAGTTTATAAAAAGTTTAATCACTAGAAATGATAGAGCTAGATCACTTTTCATAAAATTTCAAGTCCAGAGTCTTTGACCCTACAACTGCATTACATCATGTAAGGCAATCTAGTTTATGAAAATACTTTATATAATAAACTATCATGATATTATTTTTGAAGTATATTTAATGTGAAACATATCTTTAACTATATTCAAAATTGGATGCCATGTGATTAACAATTTTCAATTAATAATGTTATTAAAAATAAGTGAGCATAGGAATTATTGAAATAAAATAATCAAATGGTTTTATTACTCAATGTTTTATAAGAAGTTGAAGGGCTAGAAATGACAGATTGGTCCATAAACCAATTCTAGAATGTTCCACTTCACTACTACACTAAACTTTGCAGTACATTATTGAAATAAAGATTCAAGTTTTAACATGGTTTTTAAATAAGAAATTAATTTACTATATTAATATGAGGTTGAGCATATTTTATGTTAATTGAGTTTGAAATATGTGTTCTGTGTAGATTTATTTGATATTTTTATCATAGGGTGTCAAATTAAATGTCATAAAAAATGAGGACAGCATTTTGGAGATTTGATATTTCAAATTATTGCTACTATAGTGAGTAAAACAAAGTTAAACTTTAATGGAAATAATAATAAAAAATTACTTTGTGTCTAATGAAATAAAGTAAAATATTTCCTCCTATTTTTCACATCATTAATTTGAATTATTATTCAATTTTGAAAGTTATGAAATATTTCAATATTTTTAATACTTAATCTGAATTTTGTTTTATATTAGATACTTTTAATGCAAGTATAGATTTATGTATATTGGGTTTATGTAAGTAAGGAATCATTTTCTATAGTGATTTGTTAAATTTTAATGAGCCAAAATTGATTTTCTGTTCAATGGACTTTTTTTTTCAATGTTAGAACAGTTATCATTGTTATTATTTGTAAACAAAACAATTAAGTTATGAGTTTTATGTGGAGATTTAAAGTTGATCAAGTTGCTATTTTTATATAAATAAGTATTTCTATGCATAATCACTTCTCATGCTTAAATGTCACATGATCTCCTGAACAATTATTATTTGATTTTTTTTTTACCAGCCACAAATTGACAATTTGTGATTTGAAAAACGTATTAAATAAAAACAATTATATATTTGTAAATTTGAAGGTACACATTTTACATTAATACATCCTAAATGAGCATCACCACAAATCAACTTTCAATGATCCAGTTCCCCCTTTCAATGAGCATCAAAACAAAACATCTTTCAATGATCTGGTTCCCCTTTCAATGAGCATCACAAAACCATTTTTCAATGATCCAGTTCCCCCTTTCAATGAGCATCAAAACAAAATATCTTTCAATGATCTGGTTCCCCTTTCAATGAGCATCACAAAACCATTTTTCAATGATCCAGTTCCCCCTTTCAATGAGCATCAAAACAAAACATCTTTCAATGATCTGGTTCCCCTTTCAATGAGCATCACGAAACCATTTTTCAATGATCCAGTTCCCCCTTTCAATGAGCATCAAAACAAAATATCTTTCGATGATCTGGTTCCCCTTTCAATGAGCATCACAAAACCATTTTTCAATGATCCAGTTCCCCCTTTCAATGAGCATCAAAACAAAACATCTTTCAATGATCTGGTTCCCCTTTCAATGAGCATCACAAAACCATTTTTCAATGATCCAGTTCCCCCTTTCAATGAGCATCAAAACAAAACATCTTTCAATGATCTGGTTCCCCTTTCAATGAGCATCACAAAACCATTTTTCAATGATCCAGTTCCCCCTTTCAATGAGCATCAAAACAAAATATCTTTCAATGATCTGGTTCCCCTTTCAATGAGCATCACAAAACCATTTTTCAATGATCCAGTTCCCCCTTTCACTGAGCATCACCACAAACCATTTTTCAATGATCCAGTTCCTTCTTTCATGCAGTCAGTCAGTCAGGTAGTTATTATAGATTTATTACACTATTGTTTTTATCATAACTGCTTTATTTTGTTTAGTTTTTATTATTAATGTCTAACAATGAATTAAATTATATCATGAGAGCATATATGCTAAACACATATATAGGTTTGCTATTATTCATGATTCCATATAACTACATGAAATCTTGAAGCAAAATGGTGAAGTAAATATGAGGATATATTGTAAATAACATGGTCAAAACAAATTATTAGAGATATTACAGATATAATATGATAAAAGGATAAATTCAACTAAAAAATTTTGAAATCAAGTTGATTATATTATATACAGTAAATTTACACACAACAAGTGAAAAACAATATGCTTTATGTTTATAACATAATACATTTAATAAAAATATGGATGTAATTTGTTATTATTTTTTGGTGTGACAATCAGCATAAATACTTCAATGTATTACTACATACAACATAGTTCTTCAGTGACAATTATGCAAATGTGAATCTTCATTTAACTTATAATGCATCCCATGAATTAAGTAGTTCCTGTGGCTTACATTATAAATCTTGATTCTTTTTTGTAGATATCTTAAGTCTCTGATATATTAATTCTACCAGTATTGCATCATAATTGTGTTTATTTTATAAAATTGCCTTATATCTTACTAATCATATAAATTTTAGAAGTGATAATGCAGTTCTTATTGTCTTTTTATCATATATCAAAATCTTGCTTAGTAGATTATTAGAGAGAATTAAATTTGATCTTAATTTATTAAGAGACAATAATTAAAAATATGCATAAAAATATTTTCATCTGATTCACATGATTTACAAATTTCATCAAAAGACTATTCATAAATGTTATTGAGAAGTGTTGTAGTTGGGAAAACACTATACAAAAATTTGTCTAAATAGATCACTGATTTTCCCAAAAATATATATTTTTAATACTTTTAAAGGTAAATGGATTTCCAATTGACATCATGGTTGAATTTTGGGATATTAAAACAAGTAAAACTCTCCATACAGTAATACCACTCTCTGCAAGCCAGAGTAATCAATGGATGCCAGAAGACTTGTGTATAAAATCCCTATCTAGTGCCTACTCATCCAATGTCTCCAGGCTAGTTTCTAGCTTGTGGTTTTCATCAATGAGGAGCCTTGGATCTGAGAGTGCTGCATAAGCCTTCTGGCATTCATTGATTGTTCTGGTTTGCATTAAGTGGCACTACTGTGTGGAGAGTTTTACTTTTTTTTTTTAATAACAGCTTGAACAAGCATAAGAAATGGTGATCATGTGATGTTTTGGGTTTAATTTTGAGATATATCATTATTAATAGATGTTTGTGTGATATTTGATATCATTTGATCTCAATAAGTTAGTTTCCATCTCACTAAATATGTTTTCTCCAATTTTATCAGATTAAATAGCTGACAGCTAGGAAAATTAATATCAAAAAGAACTAAACGATTTAATTTTTATGAATTAACAAAACAATTTAACTTTAACTAATTAATGATGTTTTAATTAGTATTTGTGGAATGCAGTATTGTATGATAAAAGTTTTAAATGTATTCACCGTAAACAATTATTTATATATGGGTGCTAATATTAGATTTGGTTTTCTACTCCAAAATGCATAGTATGCCAAAAAACTTTTGAAGATAGAATTAATTACTTCAATTTTATTTTTAGATAGCAAAATTAATCTAATTGAAAGTTAATTATCCAGTCAAAAAATTTATTAGTGATTATTAATTATTAAATTGTTTTGATCATTGAAAAATATACTAGAATACAATGAAATTTAATTGCAACTTTTGTAAATATTGATGGAATATTTCTCTCTCTTAATATATGCCAAACCAAAGATTTGTTTCCATATTCAATTGATCTAATAATTCTGAATTTTTAATAAAATAATTTTTCAATAATAAAAATTCTAGAAACTCCTCTAGAAATTATTACAATATCAATATAATCAATATATTTATCTCTCTTTCTGGGTGAAAAACAAATATTCCAGGAATAGGAATAAGAGCACTGACTTCTTTTCTTAAGAATGAATCAATGTAAATAGCAAATAAAATAAGAAAAATAAGAAATCCTTGGGAAGTACCTTTTGTAATCAGAAATACTCATGAGAGTTCTATGAAGATTTTTGCTGCTACTACTACTCTATTTTTATATAGTTTAGTAACCAATATATAGGGTTGGATTTAGGTTTTCTCTAATAATATATCAGTTTTAGCTAGATAATGAAGGTTAACATGGTCAAAAGCATTTTTGAATCTATCTTTACTGTGATCACACTTGACAAATCATTTTATTTCAGTTGTATAGCTTGTTGGCATGGCAACATCATGATGAAAGTGTCTTTCAGAGATAGAATAATAGTCATACAACAGTTTAATGGTTAAAAAGGGCTCAAATATAAATATTGTAAAAAAATTATATATATATATATGGCTGCAGAAAGGAGTTTTGCTATTAACTGAAAGGAGACCCTTTGATTCCTCTTGGAGGCCCTAAAGGAACCGAGCAGGGCAAATTCCTAATGTCCACTCCATACGTTCTTGTCGTTGCAGCTGTTATTACTATGTGATTATTCATATAGTATACGAACATGGATGGGTTGCTCACCAACACGCATTAACCAGTGTGGTGAGTTTATTGGCTTTTTACCTCTGAGTTTAAGATCAAGAAACACCATGGTCTTTCTTCTCAGTGCCTGATAAGGCAGAATGAATGTTTGTGTAAAGGATAAATATTTTCCCAATACATATATACAATTATGACAGACAAAAGTAAAGCATGGCCCTTATTCCCAGGAGGCTGTAAAGTCACCAACCAAGGCAGCAGTTGGTGGCCGAAGGCAGAGGGTGCTAAGAATCCCCTGATTGCGGACCCAGGCTGCCATTAGGTACTTACAACTGCAGATCACTTTCAAGTGAAGGAAGATTGCAAGAATTAAAAGAAGAACTCTTTTATATTAAATGGGACATTATTGGACTTTGTGAAGTTAGAAGAAAAGGTGAAGAGACAATTGATTTAAAAAGTGGACATATACTCTAGTATAAAGGCACAAATATTGAAAATACAAGTGGAGTAGGATTCATTATAAATAAAAAGTGGAAGAACAATATTGTGGAGATTGATGGTGTATCGGACAGAGTGGCAAGATTAGTTATACAACTTAATAGCAGATACCAAATGCAGATAATTCAGGTTTATGCCCCAACAAGTTCTCATAGTGATGAAGTAGTAGAAGATTTTTATATGGATGTACAAAAGGCTTTTGATCAGAGTAAACACCATTTTAAAATTGTTATGGGAGACTTTAATGCTAGAATTGGTAAAAAAATGAAAGATGAAAGTGCTGTGGGTAATTTTGGTTATGGTAATAGAAATGAGAGAGGACCTAGACTTGTGGAGTTTGCAGAAAAAGAAAAACTTTATATTATGAATTCTTTTTTTGAGAAAAATGTTAAAAGGAAATGGACATGGAAGCATCCAAATGAAGGTACAGCAGAATTGGATTATATTTTGACTAACAGGAAATACATATTTCAAGATTGTAATGTTCTTAATAAATTTAACACAGGAAGTGATCATCGATTAGTAAGGTGTAAGATACGTGTTAATGTAAAACTAGAGAGACAAAAATTATTAAGAAAAACAATATTTACAGTTGATATTCCTAATCTTCAGAAACATTCTAATGAATATAAATTAGAACTTACAAATCGTTTCAAGTATTAGTAGATTTTGAACATGATTCAGATTTGAATGAAATTAATATGAAAATAACTGATACACTTTTGAAAACTGCAACAAAGATAGCTGGTAGAAAGAAACAGCAATTGACCAATAAAATTTCTACTGAGACTAGAGGATTTATGAAGGAAAGAAGGAATATGAAGATATACAAAAATGATGCATTAAAAAGAATTGAATATCTCGAATTTTGTAAAATGGTGCGGAAAAGAGTTGAAAATGATATAAGAAAGTATGTGAACTAGCAAGGAAAGCTGTAGAAGAAAATAAAAGTCTTAAAAATGTAAAACAGCATTTTGGTATTGGTAGGAAATTTATATCTGCAATAAGAAAAAAAGATGGAATTATTATTAAAAGGAGAGATGACATCATGAAATTGGTAGAATATTTTTATCAAGAATTATATAGTAATAAAGAACAAGTACCTCCTATATCTATTACATCTTCCAAATTGCCCAGAATTTTAAATGAAGAAGTGAGACATGCAATTAAATGTATGAAGAAAGGAAAGGCTCCAGGTAATGATGGAATTATAATTGATATATTAAAAGAAGCAGGTGAAGAAATAGAAATTTTTTTAGCAAAGTTATATACCAAATGTCTAAATGATAAAGATGTACCAGATGATTGGAAGAATGCAGTAATAATATTAATATTTAAAAAAGGTGATAAAGAAGATATTAGAAATTACAGACCTATCAGCCTTTTATCAGTTTTATATAAAATTTTTACCAAGATAATTACTACTCGTCTACAGAGAACATTGGATTTCCACCAACCAAGAGAACAAGCTGGATTTAAAAGTGGTTTTAGTACAGTAGATCATATCCAGGTATTGAGAGAAGTTATAGAAAGGACAAATGAATATGAGTTGCCATTATGCTTAGGATTTGTAGATTATGAAAAGGCATTTGATTCTATAAACATTTCTTCAGTGATTAAAGCATTAGATCATCAAGGTATAGATCCAGGATATTGTCATATTTTAAAGAATATTTATAAAAATGCAACAGCAACAATTAGATTACATAATGACACTGGGAAAGTCAACATTGAGAAAAGTGTAAGACAAGGTGACTCCATATTTCCAAAACTTTTTACAGCAGTGCTGCATGAAGTATTTTGTGGATTAAAATGAGAAACTAAAGAAGTGAAAGTGAATGGTGATTATTTAAGTCATTTAGATTTCGCAGATGATGTAGTTGTTTTTGCAAATAATGCTTCAGATATGCAGGAAATGTTGCAGGAATTATCAGATGAAAGTAGGAAAGTAGGACTAAAGATAAATGTTAAAAAGACTAAAGTAATGTTTAATCGATTTGCTCAAAATATGAAAATAAAGATTGATTATGATGAATTAGAAGAAGTTAACAGTTACAAATACCTTTGTCAGATTATTAATACAGATGGAAACATAATGGAGGAAATTAATCATAGAATTAAACTTGGTTGGAATGCTTTTGATAGAAATAACTTGATACTAAAAGGAAATATGCCTATGTGTTTGAAAAGGAAGTTTTTTAACAAATGTGTTTTACCAGTTCTTACTTATGGATCTGAGACTTGGACACTTAATAGAAGAGCAATTCAGAGACTTCAGACCACTCAAAGAAGTATGGAGAGATGTATGTTGGGAGTAACAAGAAGAGATCGTAAACGCAATGTATGGGTAAGAGAACAAACAGGTGTTACTGACCTCATTGAAAAAATTAAAAGATTGAAGTGGAGTTGGGCTGGACATATTGTTAGAAGAGATGATAATAGATGGACAATTGAAATTTTAAACTGGATTTCAAGAGATTGTAAAATACCCAGAAAGAGACCACATGTGAGATGGATGGATGAAATAAGAAAGTGTGCAGGGGTGATGTGGAGAAGAGAAGCTAAAGATCGGAGAAGATGGATTAAACTTGGAGACCTTCATCTTGCAGTGGATTGATAATGGTTGATAATGATATATATATATATATATATATATATATATATATATATATATATATATATATATATATATATATATATATATATATATATATATATATATAAAATCTTCAACTGTTATAGGTCTTGATTCATAAATGGACTGATGATATTAGAATTCTTCTCTATTGTTAATATGTTTATTAATATCTGGACTACACATGTACACTGTAATTAATGAGTTAAGAAAATTTGTCAAATGATTAGCTATTAGGTAAAGGATTTATAAAAGTAAGATGTAATATTTGAAAATCTTATTGTTGTTTCAGGTTTTGTCTATTTGTTCAATCATGTTTTAAGGAAAATCAAAGATGGGTATATAAATCTGTGTTTTTTTAACTAGTCCCATGATTAAAAGCATTATCAGAATATAAAAAATATTTCCAAATTGCATCCAACTTACTTTACTCTATAATGTTTCTATCTTATTCTTTTTGTGTGAAAATTTTGCTCTGGTAATTGACTTTGTCTGGGATATTTTATAGTTATATGACTTAGATTATTACATAACCCAATTACATTTCTGAATGTTAGCATCTGCATATCTTATCAAATTTAATGAGTTATTTTTTTCATTATTGTAAAGAATCTTTAATATATCTGAGATTGCTTTAATGAAATATCTTCCATTGTATGATGGAATATGATTGGATGATCTTTCACCAGGGGGTTTGGTTGAAGATTCTAGAACATACTAATATCTTATGGAATGATAATAAATGTATGGCAGTTACACAAGGTGTCATGTAACTTTAAAATCCACAAATGACCACTTGAACCCAGTAGTTCTTTTCACATGAATAAATTGGGACTTTATTCGACTGAAAATGTAGTAAATTATACAAGGCAACAGTGGCAAAAGTAGCATTTGTAGTTTTCTTATAGCAAAATTTAAAATAGGCTTTTTTAAATATCTATAACACACTTTTTTGAATGTTTTAAAAAACAAAAGAATCCTTAAAAGGCAGTAATCCATATATATAATATATTGTCTTTGTTTGTTGCACCACTGCAGAGCACCTGATGGAAGGCGATTTACTCACTTTGCTGACATATATATATTGAGCTATGTTTAATTTAAAGTTCACAATAAAAAATATCAAGGAGTCTACTTAAGATGTCAAAAGTGATAAGATAGCATGTTCTACGTATTTGATTTCTATTTTATTGTGTTATCAAAACTTATATAACTGCTTTTCATTTATAATTTTCTAAGAAAGTAATTTAATTTGCATCAAGGAAGCACGTGTTGTTATAAGAAAGTTTTAAAAGATTAATGTAGAAACATTTAATTTTTTGTTTAATTAAGAGTAATTAAAACTTTCTTCAGAATTCAGATTTAGATAAAGAAGTAAAAGATAATTAAAATGTACGCTTAAAATAAACATTAAATAATATAATCTAACTCATTGCAAAAAGATAAATTTAAAAAGTCACCAATTATATTGTAAATATTAAGAAAAACTAATAATTGCAAATGTTAAGATAGAAAGATTGTCATTTAAAAATATATTTAGATCTTTTAAAAAAAAAAAGGAGTTTAAATAAAACCAGATAATAAAAACAATATTTATTACCCATTAAGTAATGGGAAATATAATTTAATAATTAAAAAAAAAAGATTCATAAACTAATCATTTAATGTTGCAGTTTCTTTAATGCATTGTAAAAATAAAGGAATGTTCACAGGTTTAGAACCCATGAAAGTATGGTAGTCCCTTCACAAATGTTAAGCCTACATCTTATTATAATTGTAATGTTATTTTTATAATCCTCAAATAAATATTCATCTAACCAATGCAGATTAAGCTGAAATCTTTATCCTCTAAGTAACAATAATTGAATATCCATTTATTGACCAATAATAGTAGATGACTTGTTGAATTGACATTGGACTAAATTACCTATATAGTCTTGACCTCAGTCTGTGCCTACACTATATAGATGCTTTAACCACTACTCCGTCAAGAAATCCCTACAACATGCTATCCAAGTTATTATCAAATGTGCATACCTGGATTTATTATCCCAGTACATATTCTTCGATAATATTAAATTATTGTTTTATTAGAAAGTATGGTTCTACTAGCATAATTTTTCAGTACATATAAAAATGTTAATTACTGTAGAGAATTCATCTGTTATACTCTTCAAAATCCTCCCCCATTTTTCATCTTTATAAATAATAACCATGTTCATGATTCACATGCATGTAACAAGTTTTATCATGTTTAAGTGAATTACTATACACAAATTATAAAACAAAAAATCTTTATTTCTTGCAATTCAGTCAGTCACTTCCTGTAGATGTGTGACACACACACACACACACATATAGTTTGCATTCAAAAATGGGTTATATTTGCCTGTTTAGTGAGTGAGGATTATTTAAACTCCCGTAAATCGTAAATTACAATCTTATTCAGTCAAATGTCAATCTTTAGTGCCCATATAAACATATTAGTCCACAGATAAAGTGGATAACTATATTTATTACAAAAAAGATTGCCTTAATAACAAACAGATAAAATATTGTTTTGTATTATTTAGGTGTGGACTATCTTCATGTATATATATTTGAAATATTTTTAAGAACATGGAAATATCTGTTCTATTTTTATTTGAGAGAAGTCACAGCTAGGTGATATAGACAGTGACCAATGAAAACAATAAACTGTAAATGAGATTGCATTTAAAACAGGTAACTTTTTTTGGCTCAAAAAGCATTTATAGTTTACTATTTTCATTTATCACTTCGTAAATCATCTGTCTGTGTTTTTTGTAAAATAAAAATAGAGCAGATATTTTTCACATTTTTAAAAATATTTCAACTATAACATCTGCTAAAAATTATTAATTTATAATTTATATGTGTATGAAAATATTGAGATTATAATATTACATCATGTATTATGTATTATGCCTTATTCCCGTGAAGAAGTGAAGTGAATGTTTTAAAATGCATCCATTCTGATAGTTTGGTCTGACTTCTGGACTGATGGATGGTTGTGGTAGGATTAAACTAAGGTGAAAGCTGCTCTGATTAAAACCCATATTTGAAAATATAGTCAAGGGTTGTCGACCTAGCAGTTAGCGTAGCTGCCTTCCAAGCAGCTGGCCCGGATTCGCTTCCCAGTCAATGCTTTGACATAAAAAAAAAAAATTGATAATATATATATGAAAATTTGTGTCTATCCTTTTATAGTAATTGCTATTATAGTAACTAATTAGCCATCTAGCTTTAGCATATTAATTACTATAGTAGCATTTACTATTAAACATCACATGATCGCCACTACTGTATGGAGAGTTTTGCCTTTGTTTACAGCATTTACTATACAATGAAAATCACAAAAGTTTCATATATTCACAACTGTGATTACTTATACTTGCATGTATATAATATTTCAAGATTAATTCTGTACAAGTATTCTTTTATACAACTGAAATGCCCTCTAGCCATAACATATGATCATACTTTTATCACAAAAGAGCATGTTGCCTCATTTATATTTATTAAAACATTTGGGCAAGAAGGAATGAATTTTTAAATCTATCAAGAAATTTGTTTCTAAACATTTTAAAATTGATTGATATTTTTTAATTGACTAACTTGAAATACAATTTAAAACTTGTCAATGATTAAAATTCTGAAATATGTAATGTATATAAAATAGTATTATATACTATTGTAACCAATTTGAAATGTCAATTTATAAGACATTGCAAGTTGTTTGTCTAAACATTTGTGATGATGGTATTGAAATTGTAATTACGTGTTGGAACTATTTCCATCATTTAATATTAATTGTTAAATGTTTTTAGAAAAATTCAAAATTTAAACTTTTCAAATATATTTAACTATTAGTAATTGCATAAAGGTTACTATATAATACAACATTTCAAATGATACTATTCTCTTTTCTTCAGGTGTTGCTTAAAGAATCTTTTTGTTCTTAACAATGTACAAAAAAATGTGTTTGGATTGCTGAATTGGATAAATGCACATTATTTGATAATGATGAAAACATATAGCATTTAATGTTTTTCACAATTGACTTCTCATTTTGAGATACAGTAATCATTGATAAATAAATTTTGAAAAAAGCATATTGAGTATAGATCTAATCATTATTAATAATTGTAATAAATACTGTTTATGTTCTGATAAGCATTAATTGTAAATAGTTTTTGCTAAAGATGTAATATTTTTATAGTCAGTTGATGTAAGATTATGTTTAGGAATATGTATAATAGTATGCATCGGAATATGTTTTTAAATGTTAGTATGTATTTTTCAGGCTGTTAAAACACTGATTAATACATACATATAGTGGTGTCTAAATTTACAGGAATCAATTATATTCAAGAAGAGTTCTTATATAACTATGTAAGTAAGTTGGCTTACATTCAAAATCTTAATTTTTTAAATTCCAATATATTAGTTTAGATAAAAAAAAATTAAAAAAAAAGACTGATAGATGTATAATTACATTAATTCCAGATTCAAATGTTAGTCTTCCATGACAAAGGTAATAGTCAGAAATCAGTCTTATAGTAAATTATTATAAAGTAGGATAAAAGGACTATATGAGTATCCAAATGAGAAAATCATTGATGTTTTCACTGGAATTAAATAAGTTCTTAGCATGAATTTTTGGAATAAACAATTTGACAACATTGTCAGAAGCAGATTGTGAAACAGATCATAGAATAATTACATGTAAACTAATAAAGTTTAGAATTATCTAATATCCTTGATATTATCTATAGAATTAATGGTAGTTTTCTGTTACTTTTTTACTTACTTTTGATATCTTGCTTTAGGCATTTTAATTTTAATTTTCTATTGATTTCAGCCATTTTTGTATAGAAATTTATCACTTGCATGCTTCTTTGTGGTTCTAGAGCATCACCTAGTGGCCACAGTATGCTTAACTGAAAACTACCAAAGTAACTTATTGTTTGTTTGTTTTTGTTTTTTTAAAATAACATTTAAAATAAATGGTAATATTATGTATACTGAACCCTACCATTTTATGGCACTGTTTTTCACCCAATGCACATCAATATACTGATTCATGGGCCATCTATTTGTGTTTTTACATAATATTACGGTAAAAGTTTTTTTTCAACCTGTTTTTAATTTTTTTCATTTTTTTAATAAACAAACACTTTGTTTTTAGATGGTGTAGGGATGTTGATTTATTTTTAAATTATTGACTAACAGTCTGTTGGTTTCTTTACATAATACTCTGGTAACTTTTTTTTTGTTAACTTTATCTAAAAGTTGTAGAATTTTTTTTATTAACAAACACTTTGTTGTTTTTAGATGGTGGAGGGGAGTTGGTTTGTTTTTAAATTATCTTCTTTTTTTGTTGATGTTTTGATTTGCTGAAAGACTTAAACAATTCCTTTTGAATAAACAAACACTTGGTTTTTTATAGAGTGGAGGAGAGGGTTTATTTTGATTTTGAATTGTCATCTTTTTTTTTATTAATTTATTACACGGCTTTTTTTTTCTTCAAATTTTTATGCTACAGAAAGCTTTATATGATAGTGAAAAGTTCTTCATTAATTTTTGGGTCTTTTTAAAAAAGACATAAACAATTTGTTTTTAAAGAACACTTTTTTTTAAACTGGGGGAGGTGAGGTGGCAGGAAAGGTTTGTTTTGATTTTTAATTATCAACTTCTTTTTGGATTTTCTTTTTGAACATTTATGTTAGCACACAGTTCTTTATTATTATTTGGGGGGGGGGGGCTTTTGAAAAAACTCTTAAACACTTCTCTTTTTTTTTTTGTATAATAAAATATTACCTACTTTAACTGTTAATGAAACTTACCACATATTACCTACTTACTTTATAATCATGTGAACAACAACAACAGTTTCCCATGAAATAATTTATTGAATCAAAAATAAATGAAACTTTGGACAAGTTGTGAAGCAAAACAAGTAAAAAAACACCATTTTTGGAGCATAAAAAACAGCAGCCAAAAGTAACATGCAAATAAAATAACAGGGAAGCCTCAAAGCTGTAATGGTATTTTGGAGCCCTCGAACCAACTTCTCTTATGAAGATTTACATAGGTATGCTTGCAGGAGTGACAACAGAATTCTCAGATCCTGTAGTTGATTAAAAGCATGTATCTCCTGCAAGCACATACCTTCGCATCCAGCAGGATTTTCTCTTTATGGGAAAACACAATAGCGTCCACTTCTGTGGCTGGAAATTCACTCACCTTCAACCAATTTGGACAACTTGCAGATGGCATTTTACTGTTCTTGCATGGATTCATGTGTAAACGGGCATTTGTGCACAAAATCAGAAAAAATTCTGCTGAAAAGAATAACCTTTTGAAGTTGTGTGCAATTCAAAACCATAGGGAAGTGTGTGTGATGACATGGCATTTCTTAATATGGAATGCTAATTCCACAATGCTTTCTAAAAAATTTCTAACAATGAATTTTTGGAGAGTTTCATCTCTTTCAAAGAGTTCAAGAGCACTCACTTGAGGAATACTGTCACACTGCAACAAGCATAGTATTTCGTTACATAATCGTAAAATACAATATCCTTATGTGGCCTGTTATGGCTCAAACAACAACTATTGTAGTGTCAGCCATAAGTTAAGGCTTCTAAAATGATATATTGATGTGTGTTCTGTGAAAAACAATGCCATCAAGTGGTGGGGTTCAGTATACATACTATTACCAAGTAAATTTGAGATTTTGGTATAACTTATAATGAACTAGCAAAATTACAGATAATAATGAAAAAAATAATTCAAAATTTACATAACAAAAGTTTAAATACATTGAAATATCAAAAAAAAAAAAATCAAAATCTAGGAGAAAATATTAAAAATCTTTTTGAGGATTTTAAATAGGAAGTTATAAACAATAGCCAGGCAAATAATAGCATTGATTATAAAAAAAAATAGCAAAGATATTGAAAGAGAAAACAAAGTTTTTTTTTTAAAGAAAGCCTTCTAGAGTATTTGTAAAATCAAAGTTCAGCTTTTCAAATAAGTTTATATAAAAATACTAATGGGCAAATTATAATCTAATTAACAAAGATCAAACATGAAATAAATAATTTCTTTTTAACTGTAGTAATCAGAAGCATGACAAAATTCATGTGAATATATTATTGTTAATTTCCAAGAATTTAACTGTAGATATAGCTTATACTTCTTTTATTATTTTTATACTATTGTTATTTTACTTTTACTAAATTTTAGTTGAAAACTAAAGAAAAGTTGATAATGAAAATTATGTAAATAAAAAGAATATAAATTTAAAGAGAGATTGAATAATGATTTTTTATATTTTTCCCATTTATAAAACCAATAAAGAATAATGTGGATAACTTAATTCATAATATAGAAAGAACAACATTTATATCATATAGTATACATCATCCTAAATTCTAAGTTTTCTTTATGCAGGGTTAATCCCACTAACAGAGCAACTGCATAATGTGTCAAATTAGAAAAACTGTGGTAATTAGAACAAATTGGAGAAAATTGTGGTAATACAAGCAAATTAAACAATAATATGCAAATAAATTATTTTAAAAAACACACATTTTTTATTTTTGAGCCAAACTTTTGAACATCATTAACTTTATTTTTACACAAAATTTTTTTTTTCATTTATAAATTAAATTATTCATAAATCGTAACTAATCATTTAAAATAATGAAATACTTTATTGTGCTAAGTGCTTGTTATATGTAATAATGGCTTTTAACTTATCATTAGAAAATGTGTGCATTATTAGTCCCAACAATCGCATAACTTCTATTGTACCTTTATTTCCAAATTTACTGAAATTGATAAATTGACTATGTATTTAAAAATTGTCAGTTGTTTCCGAGTGTGACTTTGTGCAAAGTTAAGAGAAATGATTTTTTTTGTTTTATGGATATTAATGTTCAGTGATTATTAAATAACAAATTTTATTATAATTTTTAGATTTAATACAATTTTTAACAGTCAGATAAATATATTTATTTAAAAAAGTTATCAGACACTGAATGTCATAAATCGGAGGTGGCCAACAAGTCGATTGTGATTCACCCGTCAATCCCAAAGCCAATTTTGGTCGATCGCGAGGCCAATCTGGCAAGAGTTGTCGGATAACGAGCGAAACAAATTAAGTCAAGATTTTCTAGATTTTTGTTATTTTTGTTTTTGTTCTAATTTTTTTTTTCAATTCTAGATAGGTGAAGTCCACTAAGTCGTATCATTATTGAAAATAATATTTTTAATCTTGTCTTAATATGGCTAATTTCCCCGGACGTGAGTTATTTTGCCCGTTAAATAATTATTTTTTAATAGGTAGATATATAAAAATAGGAAATATTTCACACCTCCCTCCACTTAGACTACACCTATGACAACAAGTCGGTCGCTACACCTTTTTAAAATAAAAAGTAGATCTTGTGAACACAAAAGTTGGCCACCCCTGCCATAAATAGAAATTGGGGGGAGAGGGAAATGTGATATTCAAAAATAAATTAAGACTTTATACAACTATCTAAAAACTGAAATAGCTAATGTAGTAAAAAAAAAAGATTTTGAACTTTTTGCAAGTGCTTGTATCTTGGATACTAAGACACTGTTTAATCAACATAATAGCTTTTAAAATGTTATTTGAATGTGGTATTTGTGCAGTACATAGCAGTAATAAATGATAGTAAGTGTATAAATATGATAATATAAAAAAAAGTTTAAAAAAGATATATTTATCAAAAAATGTTTATAAAAATAATAGGATGTATAATAATAATTAAATGGCTTTATTGTCTGAGAGATCAGCCAAAAGTGCCACTCCAGAAACTAACAATTTATTATTGCACCTAACCACATAGAAGGAATGGAGTTAATAAATTGCCTAAATTGAAAATATACATATTAACACAATAACCTATGTTGTCTACATTCAATTTGCATTTGACAGCAGTAATTCACACTCTATTTGGAAGATGACCATGCAAGCACGAGTAATCAATGATAGTGCCAAACAGATTTCTAGAAAGCATTACTGTACATAGTCATATAGCAGCTATCTTTTACTTTTATTATGCTAATCAAAGTACCGGCTTGAATTTTTCAAATACTCTAGAATTGTGAAACTAAGAATATGATCATTATTTGACTTAGATATCAAGTACTAGTTAGTAATCATATATTTTACTGCCCCCAATTATAAACTAAGTGTAGCAATCTTGGAACTTTTGTCAAAGTAAGGGCATAACAAAAGCAGTAACATAAGCCTCTTAAGCTTACTATAAGAATGGATTCATTCTATCTTTTCCCAAAAACCTTATCTTTTTTTTCTCTGGGAAGAGAAATGGGATGTTCCTGGAAGTACTGCAATACCAGGTCAATCTGTGGTGGAGGTGGAGCAAGCCCCTAACTCTCCACCTAATTCCAAAAATCAGTTTAATATTCTGGCCCCCATTAGGCTGTGTATCAGATATTAAGCTGATAAGAACAGATACTACACTTTGATCTTAGCCAAAAGGCCGAGAAGCGATAAAAGACTTTATCTTGTGTTTGAAAAAGTGGGAGTATTCATTTATATAGTGACATCTACAAAGCGCATGTGCATTATCTTATTGGCTTATTGGTATTATAGTTTATAAAAACATCGTGCTATATAAAATAAATGTCTTGTGCAAAGTTGTAAAAAGTACAAAAAATGCATGTTATGGTTTCAAATAATAATATCAACTAATATGAAGATTTTAACATTTAATTTTTAAAAATTAATTTAAAAACAGAACAATTTATTCAACATCGTTTCGAAGAATTTTAAACGCTATATTTTTTTCATGCCTCCTGGCAAAATGCAACAACTTTTCTAGAAATGAAGGCTTAATTTCACAATCCTCATCACTTGACTCATCATTAGCATTGTTGCCTACATCTAATAAGGACTTGCTCAGACCAACTGTTGATGATTCTAAGGATTGGTGCCATACTTCTGGCTTGCAGACATTTTGGATGTGGTGACATTTATTCAGAGAATAAACATCTAAAGACTGCTTCAATAATGTAGGAGAACAACTTCTGCTGGTAGTCAAGTGAACCTTAAATAAGAAAAAAAATGAGTTGATTTAACATAAAGTACATACATCAGCTTGTTCATCAAGAAAAGGTCATGGCAAAATTATTTACAGGTACAGGTAGTATTCTGTTATTCCAAAAATCTTGTTTTACATATACATGTTTTCGATGGTAAAATGGAAAATGTTTAAAAATAAAGTATGATGTATTATCATAATTTTAATATAATTGATTAATGAACATTCTTTAAAAAAAAGTGTAATAACAAATATAATAAATAAATTTAAATTCAATACTTATACTTATTTGGTAACAAAAAAAATTTGAATTTCTAAATGGAAAAAGATATGATAATAAAAACGGAATCTCATAAAAAGTGTTTGATAAATATGCTTAAAAAATATTTGTATAATGTATTTGTATTATTTATTAGTGTAATGAATATCATTCTTAAACAATAATTTAATTACATTAATTATCCATTTTATATTTAATTAATTATGACAAAATGTTGCGTTTCTAAATAGATGAAATATAATATGGCAATAAAGATAGCATCACAAATATGACCAATATAAATGCTTAAAATGTATTTGTTGTTTAATTTATTACAATAAGAAACATTGCTTTAAAAAGTTAATAAAAATAATAATACAGTAATTGATTATCTATTAATATCTACTTGATTACAAAAAAAAATGGATTTATATGAGGTAGAAAATTCATAATAAAAATGTAATCTTCTTTATATACTGTTTCCAAAATTGTAATCTAATTATTTAGAAAACTGATTCTTTTTAATGACATTTTGAGGATAAAATTTTAGCATAAAATCACAAATTTTTGCTTCTGAATATCATATATAGTTATAAGCTTTACACACTTCAAGAATAAGTTTTCCTATTATTCTAGTCCAGGAATTGCTAATATTTCACCTATGAGTTCACATAGAACTCAGGTATTATTTTAATTTTTGTATAAAATATAGAAATAGATAAGTAACATAAATCTTTTTTTCATAGTATAATAATGTACTATAAAAAAATTAAATTTAAATGTTGTTTACTTTAATTTGGAATTAAATGAACATTTTTCAAATTTGAATCAGTCAGGCATGACTTCATTTCGTTTTCTATAAATTTCACCAGATTTAAATAATTTTCATAAAGTACACAACTTCGAATTTTACAAATGTGAACAATTATAAAATGAAAGTTAAAGATAATTAGATTTATTCTGAATTAGTCCTCGAAATTTCTTCTTATAGAATAATAATGGAAATGTTGTTTGTTTGTTTTTTGTTTGAATCACTAAATTTGAATTTTTGTTATAATTTTTTAATCTGAATATTAATAAAAAAATTTTGATTACAGTATTACTTTATGAAGTCTAGCGTTGTTTTTTTTTTTTTAACCAGGATTTCAGTGCACCAAAATTAACTTCAAAAAGTGCACAATTTTTTATTCAGACATCATAGGTTGCCTATCTCTGTTCCAACTGATACAGTAGCATGGAAAAAGGCTGACATTGAAAAAATATACTAAAGTTTACAATAATATTTTTTTTGTTTCTGGTTATGTGTTGTTGTGAATTTTATCTTGTTTAAAAATATTTAACTTTTTTACATGTAGGCATTAAACTCTGACATATAATTTTTTTTTTCTCTAACTAATGTAAAAATGGAATGAACTTTAAATATAGAATTGCAACATTTTTGCTTTCTGGATATCAAATGCAAATGTGAATTTTATGCTATTTAAAAATCTAACTGCATACTTTTTTTTAGTCTTGGCATTAACAGCTGCTGCTATATATTTGCTGTTTTTATATACATTGAAAATGAACCCATGTTACAGAATCACAAATTTTTTAGTGTATAAGTCATATAAAGTTGAAAATTAATAAGTATCACATATAAATACATCTTGATATGATTTAATAACAATTCAATAGTTTTATTAATGTATATACTACAAGAATTATAGTACATATACCATTTCCAATCTTTTTATACACTTAATACTATTTTTTACACCAAAACTTTAATCTTACAGTTTCAACTGTCCTGCAGTCTTCATCAGAGCTACAATATCCCAATATATAATCATACAATTAACACATTTTATACACCCACACACACACACACATATATATATATATATATATATATATAATCAAAACATACATCTTAACCTGACTATTAATCATTTTCCATTTTATTATTCTACTCTTAACTAATTTTATTTTTTATTTATATTATTTTATTATTAAATTATTCTAAATCTATTTATTATAATTTTAAAACTAATTTATAAACTCTACTATTTAACCTATCATTTTATTATTATCTTTTTACTTATATTTTCTTAATTACTTCTAAACTATTTCTATTTTTGATTATGTATATAAATATGTGTATAAAATGTGTTAATTGTATGATTATATATTGAGATGTTGCAGCTCTGATGATGACTGCAGGACAGTCAAAACTGTAAGAATAATGTTTTGGTGTAAAAATAGTATTGTTAATATAAAAAGATTGGAAATGGTATGATATGTAAATAAAAAAATCAATACATAAGGAAAAGAGGAAGAAGAAGAAAACTGTATTACTTTCATAAGAATTATAGTAACTGTACATATTTTTGTGATACCAAGTTGGCAGATGTAAATGTTTAATTCATGCAGCTTGGAATGAAATAATAGTAATCTATCTATACAAAAAAAAAATTGGATTTGAAAATGAGAATCAAATATTACAAAAAAAAGTACTGACATTTAATCAGAAAATTAATCACCAAAAAAATAATAATAATTAGAGAAGAAATATATATATAAACTTAATTAAGCTGTAAAATAAAATAAATCGAAAGTAGATTAAAGTTCTACTCTTTATGGTAGTAAATAAAGCAGAGACAATGATCATCAGTTATAAAGGATACAACCTAAGTTAATAAAATGAATAAATTAATAAAAATAATAATAATTTAATAACAGCATTACATCTAGTTTACATTATAACTTGAACAAAGGTTAATGGACACTAGATGGTAGTTCAATTAATACTTATCTTTGGTTATTTGTTTTAACTCTGGTTTTTTAAAAAAGCTGGCCAGATAAAACATGCATCCAACAATATTTTTACTTAAATTATTGTAGGGCCCAGTCTTCACAAGGGGCCTCTCCTTATAGTAATTGTGACAATGGGATTTTACATTAGTGCAACAATATTTCCATTCTTTTCCAATTCCCTTTTTCTTTTTTTAGCTCAGGCCTTCAGAATTGAAAAAGTAATGATTGAGATAGACTCAGTAAACAGTTAGTCTTCAGTTGTGATTCTTGCTTGAGGCAACACATTCACTAATGAGTCTGTTTTGTACTGAATTTTAGTGATATAGGAGTTTCAGTTGGCAAAGATTACATGTTTAGGCAACCCTGTTTCAGGATCTCCCTGCATACCCCAGAAGTGGAAATTCCTAGAAAATATGATTTAAAAATGAGCTATCTTAGTCTGGCTAGGTTGTCACACCTGGTGAATTACTTATTTCAACAGTAGAAATAATAATAGTAATAATATTATCAGAAATAATGATAAAGCAAGAGGCAGAGGTAGTACTAAAGTTATTATAAATCTAATTTCTTTCTGAATATAAATACGTAGAATATATAAATTTTATTTGACACAAACTTAAGACCAGAAGTGAAGGAGTGCACTGATGGCTAAGGAGCTATCATGATTTAAAATTGATATAGCTGCTCTTAGTAAACTCATTTTTCATAGGAAAGATGTTTAACAGAACAGAATGGATGGATACAAGTTTTTTTGAAAAGGTAAGTCAGTCACTGAAAGAGGAATGTAATGTGTTCGATTTGCTATAAAATCTAATTTAATATTTTATATTATTGCAATTCCTCATTGTATCAATAAAAAGCTAATAGTGTTAAAACTTGCTTTGCTCAATGGTACTTTTGCTCATTTTATTAATTTCTATGCTCCAACCTCAGATCCAGAGAATTCAGAGAAGGAAAGCTTTTATTCATTGTTAGATTACAGCAATAAGATCTTTTTTTTTCTTTTTTGTAGGCTTTAGTGCATTTATTAAACTAAATAGTAGTCTTTGATCAAGAGTAAATTCAAATGTTTTATTATTGAATTTATGCATAACATGTGGCTTTACTATTACAACACTTTGTTTATGCAGAAAAACTATTATAAAAAAGCATAAATGCTCAAATAATAGCATTTAATAGATTGCCTTATAGTTAGATGTCAGAATGCAAGAGAAGTTTATATTACATGATCATTTACTGGTGCAGATAGTTGCTCAAATCATAGATTAGTACATGCCAAGATTAAAATAATAATTCTGTTAAAAAAATAAATATTCCAATCATATTCCCAAGAAAATTGATGTTTGTTCTTTGAAGAATCTACTATACATAGTAAATTTCAATAATTTTCAAACACTAAAATTACTAATTTGGGTCTTCAGGACAATCATGCTGTTGAAGTATGGAATTCTCTTAAGAAGCATGTTATAGATATAATCAAATATATTCTTGAGTTCACTAAAAAAGAATTTTTCGATTTATTATTAGTGATTTAATTTTAAAAAAGTATGACATTTTCTATTTGGTTAAATAATAGATTCAATGTGGAACTTCATAATAAATATAAAGATTTGAAGGCAAAATATAGTGAATGGCCATCAGGCTTAAAAATGATTGCTGGATTAAAATAGCAAAGAATATATAGATGTTGACTGATCATGGCCATTCTAGATCTTTTTTGGATGCAATTAAAGCAACATATGAGCCTTAGAAATTGTATCATAAACCTATTAAATCTAGCAATCAAACTTTCTTATATGATGACAATGTTATTTTAACTAGATGAAAGAAATATTTGATCATCTTTTGAATAATAATACATGCATTAAAATGACAACTTTCATTTTATCTACTCATTTAGATCTGGACAAAGTTGCAACTGATCTTTGTCATCTTAAAAATGGAAAAGCTACAAGATCTGGTGAAATACTTGGAGAAATTTTAAAATGTGGTAATAATACTTTAGCTTCAAAAATATTGGATTTTTTTAAGAATATAAGAACCCGTGAAGTGGTGTCAAGTGATCTTAAGGAGGCTTTATTGTTCCAGTTTTTAAAAACAAAGAAAATAGATAAGATTCCAGTAATTATATGGAATATTAAGAATTTTTTTGAAAAAGTTGTATCCAGTTATAGATAAATGGTTACCAAAATCTCAGTGTAATTTTGAAGAATCAATAAGCACTATAGATGTGGTTTTTGTTATCAAGTAAATTCAAGAAATGTACCAAGAAGAAAATAATGATTTATATATTGTTTTCATTGATTTGGTCAATGTATTTGATTCAATTAATAGGACAAGTCTATGGCATAGTATGAAATTAATTGGTTTGTTCATCAAAATTTATTTATTATACATAGATCTTACATACTGAAATGAGAAAGTGTTATTACTTCAAGTAAGATGTGTACTTGATTCAATATTATTTTCTATCTTTAATGAAAGAGGAATCAAGATATGACACAGGGTTTAATGGTAAAAATTTTAATATTAATTGATTAAAAATGCAAACAATATTTTGGCTGATGATTGTTCTAATTTTGCCAGTTCAAAAGACAATTTACAGAATATTCTTAATGTTTTGAATGCAACATATAAAGACTTTGGTTTATTAATTAATGTTCAAAAAAATCTTTATCAGCCATTGATTGAAAAAAAATCCTCAGCAACTTTAAAATAATTAATAATCTGAAAACATAAACTAGTTTAAACATCTGGTAGTTTTATGTGTAGAAAGTGAACTTAGATGTTGAGATACCGTATAGACTCCAATTGTTGCTCCTGATTTTAATAAGTTAAAAGATAGTAGATTTCATTACTGGGACATAATTACTGCAACTAAGTTAACTGCATATGCTGCAGTTATTCTATCTAATTTATTGTATGGAAGTGAAACATGGATGTCACATTTGTACAATTCAAAGACTTTAGAAAAGTTCCTTATAAGAATACTCTGTAAAAATTTAAAAATCCTTGCAAGATAATAAAACTAATCAAAATATTTTTCAGTTTTCTGGATCTGACACTACTGGTTCACTATTACAAAATCACCCCTTTGTTTGATTGGATATACAAAATATACAAAACAAATGAATAACTTCCTACAGAGTATTTTATGGTGAACTTGAGCAAGGTTTTTATGGAAGAGGTAAAACCTATCTATATTATAAGAATTATTTCAAAGACTTTCTGAAGAAGTGCATTGTTACTTATTTCCATTGTGAAGATATGGCAAAGAATAGAATAGATTGGAGACTACAATTAGATATGCCATTGAAGTATTTAATAAAGAAAAGTTTTCTGCTGATTAAATTAAAAGACAACATCATAAAATATCAAATTACTAGAAAAATGGACTAGCATGTTTTATATGTGAATGTATTTGTAGTTAACAGATTGGCATATACAATTCATTTCTAGTAGGTTCTCTCTGAGAAGGGAGTTGGAATGGTTATACTCATTTATAAGTGCTGTTTATTATTATATTATTGCCAATTAGTGATATATAATTTTCAAAGACTTTAAGGTTTAAACACACATCATTTACTATATCTTCTATGCAAATTGAAAACTGAGAAATCTTAATTAATTTTTGTTGCCTAAAACTACTTTTATTAGATATATGTTATATATCAAACTAAGCACAGTGATAATTGGATTTTTTTATAATAGTAGTAACATTAACATCACACAGTGTCTATTAAACATAAGATTTCATTCTTTTCTAGAATAATCAATGGATACTAAACAATAATGCTATTACATCTACATATCTAGGCTTGTGTGTAGCTTATATCATTAGTGACAGTCAATTTTAAATACTTAATACTTCAAGCAAATAATTTCAAATTCAAAACGATCTTAAGGTTTTGAACCCAAACCAATTTTCTACATAATTAGCTAAATCAAACTAAATCAGTTACTCCACTACATATTTTAATGTCCTCAGTCTTATGTTATCTGTTGAAACAACTTTCATTTTTTGGCTAGCATGGTATGTCTTTTTGTGTTTATTTTAATATATAAACTTTCAAAATTGGTCCTCTTCACTCTATTGTTAAACTTTAGTCATTAATGGACACCAGACAGACTGCTATTATATTTACACTTAATCTAGTTTGGACTTATGATTTTTGATTTGATCTTAATGTGCTTACACATCTAGCAATATCAGATTAATATAACTATACAAGCAAAATGATTTTAAATTCCAAATTTTAGGGCGATTTTGAAATTTTTTTTAGATTATTAGCTTGATAGTATGAAGAATGTAAAATGGCTGTTAAGTGTATAAATGCTTTAAGCCCAAATTTCCTACTGACAAAGACTAAAAGCCAGAATCTAGTTTAGGGATATGATATAATATCTCCGCTATCTAGTATCCATTGATTATACAAGCTTATAATAGCTAGCTCTCAAATACATTAAAGAGAATTACTTCTATAAAGTTTTATATATTTTATATAGACTGTGAAGACAGATGTTGCCAATATGTTAAACAAGTTATTTTTCATTATGTTCCAATTCAATAGGATATTTTTTTAAACTATAAACATAAATTATTTCAGTAATATTTCTATTTTGAATAATTCTACAAAACTTATTCATGTGTCTGAATGGCAAAAAAACTCATCATAGTTTTACGAATGGAACTCTAAATATCAAAAAGCTAAAATGAATTCTATTAATAGACATAGATTTAGCATAGGTAAAAAATAACAACCATTATATAGCAAATATTTTTTCAATTATCCTTTTAAAAAGAAATAATAATAAAGAAATTATTACCTTCCATGGTTGATTAGTTTTACTAGATGCCCATTTACTTACCAATATTAATTAAATGATTAGCTATGTTAGCAATAAGATAGCTGCCAGAAAAACAAATACTAAGTTTTAATCATGCTTAAGCTTTATATCTATCCTGGATTCAAAATGAATCATACACTTAGTAAATGGTTTTAATAATCCATGATATCCTTAATATGTATTCTATTATATACCTATTTATTGTACTGATTGTATTAATGAATTATATTAAAATTCCTAAATTGTGAATTGTAAAATGGCAAGACATATTTTTTAAAAAGTGATCAAAAATGACCATAATTTTTTTTTATTGGAAACAATGTGGAAATATATTCAAATTCAATATAGGCATAAGTTCCTACAATATTGTTTTATTTTAGAAATCTGATTTAAAAACAACTGCTGCATATATTCTTATTGAGTTGGGAAGACTTGGATTAGAATTGTAAAAATAAATATTTAATGTAAACGTAACTTTTTATAACTAAAGTATAAACAAACTTAGGAAAATAACACCAAAAGATATATTTATAATTTTAAATATATCTTTAATTTGATTCCTTAAAAATGAAATTGTCAAAATATATTCATTTAAGTCAAAACTTGTTAAATATGAACATTCTCTGAAATTCTCACATCTGTTTTTGGTTTGGGGACTTTTTTCATATAGGAATACTCCATCTTTTATTCAGATTAATTTTAAAGTATCCCATGATCACCATTTTTTATGTTTACACAAGGTGTTTTTCACAGAGGCAAAACTCTCCACACAGTAGAATTATTCAGTGCAAGCCAGAGTAATCAATGGATGCAGGAAGATTTGTGCATAAAATCTCTATCTAATGCCTATTCATCCAATATCCCCAGACAAGTTTTTAGTTTGTGGATTTCATCAGTGAGAAGCCTTGTATCTGAGAGCACCACCTAGATCTTATGATCTAATGTAATTCTCCAGCATACACCTTTTACTTTTTAGCTAACTATAAAGCTTTGAATCCAAAATGAAAACACAATGTTTTCAAGCTAAGCTCATTAGCTTGTACAGTTGTATAGATCCGAACTTAGTTTAGCATCCACATTTTTTGGTGTCTTTGGTTCTTTAATAATCACAGTCATCATAATCCTATTGAGCAGGATGTGATGTTTGATGGTTTAATGTCAACCCTGCCCAATAGGATTATGGTGACTGGTTATTAAAGAATCAAAGACACCAAAAAGTATGGCTGCTGAACTGAGTTCAGATATATATATATATATATATATATATATATAATTCATATAAACTGTATATATATATATATATATATATATATATATATATACAGTTTAATGAATTTTAACTTGAAAAACAGTATTGTGTTTTCATGTTGAATTCAAAGCTTTATAGTTAGCTAAAAAAAGTAAAAGATGGCTGTTGAAGGGTTGCATTTGATCCTAAGATCTAGGTGCACTGCTCTCAGATCCAAGGCTCCTCACTGATGAAAGCTACAAGCTAGAAACTAGTCTGGGAATATTAGATAAGTAAACATTAGATAGGGATTTTATGTACAAATCTTTCTGCATCCATTTATTACTCTGGATTGCACTGAGTGGCTATTGTATGGAGAGTTTTACCTTTGTAAATTTTCAAACATCTTAAGATTTTAAACTCCAGCAACTTGTCTGATGCATATATTAATTAAATTTTTAAAAATTATATATTTTAGTAATCTTATTTATAAACTAACTGTAGGCATCAGTGAACTTTTGAAAAAAAGATAAAATATATCAAAAAAATACTATGTTTTTTGCAGTTTACATATCTGGATTTGACATCAATGATTTATTTTAGGTTGTTTTTGTGTAAAACTTGTCAATTCAGGGACTAAAGCAGACTATAGTTTAATTAGTTTATTATAAACAATAATATATCAATAGTATAAGATTCATTGTTTATTGCAACAATAATTTTTAATACCATTTTTATAAATAAATAGAAGAAGAAGAAAGAAGTATATAGGATTTTTTGTTCGTACAATGAAAAAATCTCAGGAACACTTTTTTAAAAACAGGCTCATCACAAGTGAAACAAAAGAATATTTAACAATAAATTAAGATATATCTACCCATTTGAAATGTCTAAATAGATAATGTTAAAAAAGTAAAGAGATAACTTATTTCCAGTATTTTATTCCTACCAACATCAGGTCATTGATCTAGGATCAAAGTCTTAGATCAATAAGTAAATTATACTTTTGGATTAATTATTTCTGAAGATTTATCAATAATTTTTATCAAGTCTATTCACAAGTGATAATTATCTTACTAGTTTGTATATTTCATATTTTAATTATATAATATCTTATGTTCAATTGTTAATTAATACTATTGATATTTTTTTGGTTTTTATCAGTGCATTAATTCCACTACATAACAATCAATTATAGATGCAGAAAATTAGATCCCCTTGTCAAACATTGTTCAGCCTTTCAGTCAAAAGTGGATAGAAACCAATCCCTATATTGTGTGAGAGTAATGTAATAAATGTATGAAGCTGTCAACATTAACATGGAAAGTTAATTGTTTCATATATCTAGGCTTGCCTGAAAAGTAAAAATTGTTTCCAAAATGCATGCATAGTGGGAGATGAGCTGTTATTTTTTGCTGGTGGAAGATTATATGATAGAATTAAGAAATGCATTGATAAAAGTAAAAATAAAAAATTAAAAACTAATATATATTGTAACTTTAACTTTGTCAGTAAAGCCAAATCTCCAAACATCTAATTGTTCAAGTATATCAAAAAATTTCAATAAGTTAATTTCTATTCCAAGTCAATTTATCAGGGCTTAATCATTAAATGTTAGTTTAATCTTTAAGTCATTGTTGAGGACTTTCACAAATTTTAATTATTTTTAAAGGTTATCTTGATATTTTATTGTAGTAATTTAAACCCACCTGTAGTTATAAATGACCTCCAATTGCTTAAATTATGTATATTTTTACCCTGTATAATAAAAAATTAATATTAAAACTATTAAAAGCTAAAATTATTTTAGTATAACTTCTGGTATATTAAAATTCAATGTTCAAATTAAATGTAAAATAACTGAATTTAAACCTTTAATGTTAAGTGAATTTTTATTTAAGTCATTTGTTAATAAAATATATTTTTCTTAATGCTAATTGCAATAAGATTAAGTCAGTGAAAATAAAGATAAGCATTGTTAATTAAAAGAATATAAAGAGTTAATTTATTATTAATAATGAAAGTTATTAGTTTACAAATAAAAAAGCATTAGAGAATGTGTGTGAGTGTGCTTGCATTTTAATTTTCAACATTCACTTTTTTATTGCAATATTTAATTGTTCTTAAATTTTTTTAATTAAAAACAATAAAAAGCATTCTGGAAGAACTTTATATTTGTTAAATATGTTTTATATTGTTTAAAAGAGTAATGTAAATTAATGTTTTAAAAGAATGTAACTTATTATACAATATTTATTTTATTGTAATAATTTTAATTTCATAAATACTTTAATATTTTTAATTAAAAGTCTAGATAATATAAAAACAAATTTATTTTTAATCGTGTTTCTCAAAATACCAAATAAATCTTTAAACTCTAATGAAATAGGTTAAATAGGAGATGATCCAAAATGTCACTTTTAATCATCAAGATTAATCACATGATCATGAATAGAAAAGAGAAAGACTTTGCACACACTTTCTTACTATTACTATTATTATTACTTTTATTCTTTTCTTTAATTGATTATCGAGTTGCAGAATTATTTTTTAATAATTTTGTTTAATTATTTTTAATCAATTTTATTTTATTAAAGTAGTATGTATCTTTAACTAAGTTTTAATTTAAATGCTAAAGCTTTAAACTGAAGTTTACTAGAATGTCTAATATCTACATCACTATTAAACATGTTGGAAAGTTTGAATAATTATTCTTCAACAGGTATTAAGTTATTTTATGCAGAATTACTATTTCAATGGAATTTTCTATGAATTTTCACACTTATGTAAGAACTCTTACTGATTATTGATTTTTTACTTACAATAAATATTATTAAGACTTTAAAATGTTTATTCTTTAGCAATGTCTATTTAAAATATATATTTATTTCAATATTGCCTTACCTTTAACTTATGGTTTTTTTTTCAGAATAATTCATTATTTTAATGAATGTATTATTAAAATTCCAGATGGCAGAACCAATTCATTAGTTTTGAGATGGCATTTTAATTACGTATTTGTCATCTTGATGGTTAAATGAAAGCATTAGCTCACAAAACCTTTAACTTATAACTAATACAAGCTAGTGGTAGGAAAAATATCTCATATTTTAAAAAATTACTATTATTGTCATTTAACTACAGACTGTACTGAATAACTAGAACAGTCATATTGTTATAAAAAATATAAAATGCTTTTAAGTGAATTATCTTTTAAGCTTATTACACGATTAACTTTTTATTATAAACCTGCAGTACTATATGCTTCATTATTATCCTCATTAAGATTATGACATTTAAAAATATCTGCTCTATAATGAAACCTGAATTATCCAAAGAATATATGATCCCATACCTCATCATTAAGTTATATATTTTCGATGAATTAATGAAAAGCTAATATATTATGCTAGAGATTGCTGGCATCATATTTAAATATTTATTCATAAAAAGTTGAATAGTCATTGATATATTTTGGAGTTCATGCTTACCAGAAAATCTGTTGCTTATAAAAAACATTTTGAATTGTATACATATGATTTTAAATTCGAGATGTTTTTAACATTAGAAAAAAATTTCTCTGTTTGCAGGATGGTAATTGCAGAATTGTATCCTGTTGAATGGTAGAACCTCCAGTATAAAGAACTTTTAACTATTTATTTTTAATAAACTGGGTATAATTTTAAATTATAAGTTTATGTTATTATAATTTTCCATGTATACTTGTTTATATTATGCATTTTTGTCTGATATATTTTCATGCATTATTTGTAAAGTATAATATCCAGAAATTCACAGAATATTTACATTTTCTAATGCTATATAATTTTAGAGTATCATTTGCCCCTGACATGAGTAATTTATTGATTTATTAGAATATATGAGTTTATGCAGCACCAATAAAGATGCTGTATATTTTTATTTTTTATTTCAGGTCATATTTTTATTAGGACAGAATTGACAAATAATTTTATTATCAGTTTCACAAAACAGTTAATTATTATATTTGTTTAAGAGATTGTGCCATTAATCTCTCTTGTTTTATTGTTCATGCTTATTTTGACATATTATCCAAGAGATCATAGTTGTATCTTTCTTATGGATGTTTAATTTGCTAGCACATATATTTTATAGATTATAGTGTATCTCTTTCTTATTATAGTATATTCCCTGAGTTATGTTTTCATGTTTTATATTTAGCATAAATGTGTTATTTAAGGCAGTTGTTATTATTCCTAATATTTTTATCATTCGTTATTATTTTCCTTATGTTCAGAAACTAAATCCTAGCATAATTTTGCTTTCAAAATGTAGGTGCTTCTTTTGTGTTCATGCTATCATTTAAGTTCATTGCCTTATTTATCTTTTTCTCTCAGATGCATTATATTAGTATATATTCTATGGAGCCATGTGTAGTGTACCATCATGAGTATTATTTTTGGCAATTGATATTGTTATGAGGAATGTCATCTTTTCTTCTATTGCAGTTTTGGATATTCTAAGTGTAGATTATGGATGTTTTTGATGTGTATGTCTATTTTTGCTGTGATTTGCCTGTATTGCAGATTGTAAAACTGATATTTATTTACACATTAAAATTGTATTTATAGACTTTCAATAAGTAATATACATTCCTTCTAGCATTGATTTTATCACTGGATTGGTAAGACATGCTTATTATTTAAATGTACTCATTGTTGGGACAACATAATAATATAATTGTTGCATAAATGTATAACTTTTTGTGATAATGCTCATGCTAGAAAAAGCTTTTTCCAGTCAGACAAAGTTAACTATAGTCAATTATCATTTAATTTGTAAAATTATTTTATTATTATACCCTGTAAACTCTTTAAAAGTGTTTCTCTAACACAGTAAATTAATTGTATAGCATAGTGTCAGAATAGCTTGCTGGAAAGATTGTATATTTTCAAAGCAGCTATTTATTTAATTGTCCTTATTGGTCAAATAAATGTTATTTTTATTTTTACATATATCATCTATTTTCAATACATCACTATCACATATTATCTAATCAGAAATCTTGACATTATAAACTATTATACAATTATATTTTATGTTGATACATACACATAAAAATTTAATATAATAATCATTTTGCTAAAATAGTCAGCAAATGTTAAGGAAGCATCTAAGAAATAGATTATTCATTCATTTCCTTAATTTTAAATGATCACTTTAATTAAATATTCATTTATTAGAAGAAGATTGCTGATGTGACAAAATTATTATTTGCATTATTCATAAAATTACCATTGGTGAATCATCATAAATTTAAATGCTGACATTATTCATATTAACTTCATAAGAAAGACTGATATGAATTATTGTAGGATATCCTGAGTGGTCATAAAATCCCTTACCAACCCATGATGTTTGAATGCTATCCTAGTAGATTATTATTTTTTCTAAATTAAGAGTTTTTTTATGTCTTTAGTATTGTAGATATTTTATTTAAAAAGATTTATTATCATCATCATCATCATTATTATCATTATCATCATCATTATTATCATTATTGTTATTGTTATTGTAAATTAGGTAGACATTATTTTATGGTATAAGAGTATGTCTCCTTATATTTTTATTAGGATTACATTCATTGCCTAATATTTCTTAAATAAAATAAAAGAGTAAAATTTTAATATTATAAATGTTTAATTAAAGAACTCTGAGATCTTAATATTATAATCAATAGTGAAAATAAATTATTTTACAAAAGAAATTCTTTTAAAAAGCAAGGTGGCACAAAATATAAAAAACATAATTGTTTATCAGATTTTTAAATGTGGATCTGATCACTGCGATGAAATGTTGAAAATAGCATTGTTAGATGTGTTATTATTGGAAGGAAGGATATTATAACAAAAATGTTATGAGAAAATCTAATATAACCTAATTACTCTAGTAAGTTGAGAGTTTTTTTTGTTTATTAAATATTAATTATTATATTGATAATATTTATTTATTGTATTCTTATCCATGTGGCTCCTCGTATTATAGTATATATTATGAAAATCCTAACTAAGCCTAATATTATTATTATTTTATATATTATCAAATTGCAATTGTTTTTACAGCTTGTTTGACTTTTGGTCAATGATTTCATTTGTTCCTTATTTTATATCTTATATATATATATGAAAGATTTTATGGCATAATAATTAGTACTTTTATCTGTTATGTGCATAATCTGTTTTAAATTCATGTGCAATGTGGAATTTTTTTATGTTCCAAGAAAAGTTTAGGTAGTTGGTACAGTGTCCAGTATTAAGCAGTGAAATGGTTTATTACAGGGGTGGCCAACTTTTGTATTCATAAGATCTACTTTTTATTTTGAAAATGTGTTGCGATTGACTTGTTGTCATGGGTGTAGCTAAGTGGAGGAGGTGTGAAATATATACTATTTTTATATATCTACCTTCATAAAAATAAAAAAAAATTTAACGGGCCAAAAAACTCATGTCTGGGGAATTAAAGCAACAATATTTATTAATTCAAATTAGCTACATTAAGTCAAGATTAAAAATATTATTTTCAATAATGATATGACTTAGTGGACTTCACCCATATAGAATTGAAAAAAAAATTAGAACAAAAATAACAAAAAAACTTGAAAATCTTGACTTAATTTGTTTCACTCGCTAACAGCTCTTGCCAGATTGACTTCGCAATGGACCAGTGGATCAGGATCCACTTGTTGGCCACCACTGTTTTATTACATAATTTGCTAGAGAGTAAGACAAAGAACATATAACTTCTCACTAGTCAGCACTTAATCAGCCTGTTGAATGTTCTCTTTTCATTTTCTCTATGGAGGGATGTTAGAGAAGCTTTTTCTTTAGGATAACTATTTAAGACTATTTTACATAAATATCTTTTATTAGCAATTACTCTTAGTATTTTACACAATCAATGAAATATAATTTGCTAAAATGTTTAATTTGTTTTAATTTTGAGTTCTAAGTTATACATAAATCATTAAAAATGGCTGTTGAAAGGCAGGAGTTAACAAAAACTAAGATAAAATTTATCTATAATTTTAAACTAAAGTTTGCATTTAAAATAATAAAAGTAAATGGAGTTTATTTATATCATTTTGATTTTCTGTGAATGATGAGATTATTTTCATTAATAATGCATCAGAAAATGTTACAATAGCTATCAGATAAAAAATAAAAAATAAGATCAAACATAAATAAAGCCTAAATGCTTAATGAGTTTTTACTCATAAAAAAAATAAAGGGAAGAGGGATAAATTAGAAATAATCGAGAACTATATTATTCATTTACTGTTACATTTTCATTTATCATTGTCAAACTTCCTCCACTCACAATTTTGATGCCATCCATTTCAGATAAATACAATGGATTTATTATTATAATTTTTTTACAGCAGCTTAATTATTAACAAAATATCATAAGAAATCTGTAAAGGTTTTAACCAAGAGATTAAATCACTGGTGGTTTTATTAAAACTTTCATTCAATCATAGTCATAAACTATGTGGTTCAGGATTTGTATTTGACATAAATTACATTGGGCGGACTTGAATCTGTTAGTTAGAATGCTAGTTGCATCTAAAAAGATTAAATCCAAATGACTTGATTATTGGATCTAGAAAAAGAAATTTGCTTGGAATATCATAAGAATTTCATTTTCATATTATAATTCTTTGAATATATAGTCTTGATTAAACATTCAAAAAGGGAATCTTGATCTAAAATGAGTCTTAAGTGGTAAAACTACATTTTGAGTTCTTGCTAACTGCAATTTCCTTAACAAATCATTTACATAGATAGAAAATATAGAATAAATTTCAAAAAATTATGAATTAAATCTGGATGGAATGCTTTTGGCAAAACAATCTATTAAAAGAAAATATGCCTATGTTCTTTTTTAAAAAAAATATAAATATATTTTTCCAATGAATTTGAGATTTGGACACTTAATAAAAGAACAATACTGAACTACAGAGAATAGAGTAATTTATGCTAGGATGTATGTTAGAATTAATAGTGATGGAATTTGAAAATAAAATTAATATTAAAACCAGATATCATTGGAAGCATAAATGGATGAAATGAAATTGGATTGAATATTTACTAAAAAAAGATTACAAGACCTGGACAAATGAAGGCTTTATTCCTATAATTATAAAGAGACTTAAAAAAGACCAAGTGTGCAATCAATACTAATATTTTAGAATGAGATAATAAAACTAAGAGCCCTCCCCCACCACCACCACCACCACCAAATTCAGAGACATTCATCAATATAATTTGTAAAATAGTCCAATCTACTTTCTATAGCGCTATTCCGATAAATGTACACATATTGTTTAAATATTTTACCATTTTTAAGAATTGTTAGAAAAAGAGTTGCACTTATAGAAAGTGTTGATTATATGAATGTTAATTGCATTTGCCAGTGTGTATGCATATGAAATGTTATTTTGAACACAAGTTTTACGAATCCCAAGAGTCAAAACCATTTATAAATGTTATCCATGGAGTTAAATGTGTGTATTAACTTGTTCAAATTTGCGGGATGTATTCATTTATTATTGTTTGCAAATAACATATATTGTATATAATTTCTTTTTTAAAAAAGAATACTAATAGCACGCCGACTTCAAAAAATATTTTAGTACAAAAAATATTATTAATCATTATAATAACATTTCCTTGTGGGCTTTTTGATTAATCCGGGTCGCGTGTTTAACACACTGTGAGCTAATCCCCTAGGGGTCTAACACCTGCGGTCTTGCTTCCAATGCACTCTTTTTTCTTAATATTTAAATTTCACATTAAACACTAGTTTTATTTCGCATTAATAGCGCTAAAATAATTTTTTCAAAACATTAAAAAAATATTCTTACCGCAGGATTAGGTTTGAGGTTTTGACAACCGAAAGGAAAGCTCCAAGAGTTTTTTAAAGTCATGGAAGTAATGAAATTCTGATAAAAGAAAGGTGGGGAAAAAGTATAGTACATTTATAAATCTAATTTAGCTATTAATTTGTAATTTCATTTTTTATGGTAATATTAAGTCGTTATTTTTTTTTTTTTCACTACGAAATACTTCTGTTCAACTGGTCTATACTTTGTTCCGAGTCTATATAGTATAGACATTCAATGAAATGCTAATATTTATAATAATTTGCTAAGCGCGTAAATAACTTCGAATTCACGAGAGCACGGTATAATGTTCATTCAGAAACAAAACCAAATTATTTTATAATTTTCAAAAATTTATAAAGTTCTATAGCTACTTATGACTTACTATCTCTTTTAATGTTCCAGTATTTCTCTTCGAAATTATTTAAATGGTCTCTTAATAAAGAAAAGGACTAATTTCATGATTTGAAACTTTCAATATTTTTTAGATTCAATTTTTAATGTATATGTGTTTTATCTATCTGTATAAATATTTGAAAACCAGGTACTCTTCACAAACCTGGGAGCTTTAATTGTAAGTATAGGGATTTGAACTCAGATTTTCAAGCACCCTTCAACTATCCACACTATCTCATACAACTGATACACATGACCATACACATGTAGAAAAGATAAATAATCAACATTATACGTATTTCATGCTAAACCAGCACTCATCAGTTGGTCCAGATTATCATGAAATACATATATTGGTGATTATTTATATTTTCTACATGTGTATGGTCATGTGTATCAGTTGTATGAGATAGTGTGGATAGTTGAAGAGTGCTTGAAAATCTGAGTTCAAATCCCTATACTATCTGTATAATTAATTAATGGTTCAAATTATAATAGACCAGTTCTGATATTTATTGTAGCAATATAAGCTATAGATTATAGTCCTTATTAAACTCATATTCAGTGCAATTTTATTCATATCCCTGAACTAGTTTTTGTTTAATGATCTTCATCAGTGAGGAGATTTGGATCTAGATTTAGTGCACCTTGAATTTTTGAGTCTAATGATCATTTTACTCTTTTTTTTTGTTCTACTATGCTGCCAACCTGAAATTCAAAATTATTATTAATTTTAGTGTAGGAATAAGAAAGGTAAGAGATAAAAAAATCTAAAAAAAAAAATTTAACTATAATAATTCCAGGTCTAAAAACCCTTGCTAAAGTCATAAACCAGATACTAACTAGTCTGGGAATATGGATAGAATACCACTGGATAGTTTGGGAATATGAGTAGAATAGTACTGAATAGGTATTTAATAAGCACTACAATCTATTGTTTATTCTGCTACAATATGTATCAGAACTGGTATATTATAAATTAAATCATTAATTATACAGATAACCAAACTGAAATTAGTTTAAATAGAATTTGTTCATGGAAAGCATTGTATAAGCTGGAGCCACGTGTTTTTTTGTTTTGTTTTATCCAATTAATGATATAAGCTGCATTATTATTTTACATGTAGTTCAATGACAGAATGAAAATAGTTAAGAAGTAGCAAGCAATGACAACAAGTTATAACAAATAATGCTCATGTGTTATGACTTGGTCCTACTACTTATTGTCTAGCTAAACATGGTACTTAAAATATTGCAAGATTACAATGAATTCTAAAATACTATGTTTGCACTATATTTTTGTTCTCACAGATAATCAGCTAATATTTTCAAGCTTTATTGTTTTTATCAATGCAACCTTCAGCTCAATTCTATTGTATCACAACCATTCATCAGTCCAGAAACTATAATAGTAAAAGTATAATGGTAAAAATTTTAAAATTTTAATTTAGCAGTTAGAAGATATAAAAGTTCTGAAGAAAATTGCTAGGGCAATTGAAACTGTAAACTGTAAAAGAGGGTGATAAATAAAGTATTGTGTAACAGTAGATGCATGGATGATTTAATATTATATGGTATACAGTCCAGAAACTAACTCAGACTACCCTATCTCACTATGTATGCATTTTGTGAACAACCTTTGCTTAAATGAGCTAGAGAGTAAACACCTAGATATCAAAACCTGCAATGACAGTTTGATACTTTTTCATTACCTACACTTTCTTGCAAGGTAGCTGATATGTAGCCTTTTCACTTTTCTTCATATGTATTCTTTTTTAAGAGCTTTTTCATCTTTTCTATTCTTAGATAAAAATTGCTGACGATTGTATATATTGAATAAATATAACATATTTATTGTCTGTGTTTGTACACAGACAATAACTATATTATATTTATTCATACAGTAGAAACAACTAATTATAAATAGGAAGTTTGTCAGTGAATCATCCTGGGGAATCAAATCTAATAGCATTCTAAATTATTGTTGATAGAAATGGCTGATGATTATTATTAACCATAATAGTAGCATAAAAGATGAGAATGTCAAACATAAAAGTAAATCTAATTTGCTACCAATGTTATATGTCCTATGTTCTATTTATTGTAAGTTCACTGTTATCACAAAATATATTTCAAATGGCTTCTTCATTTACTTATAGAGTGTCATTTCTCCTACTTGATGCAGATGATAATTAAGCATATTCAGCTCTAATTACTATTTAGTAAAGAGTAGTAATCTAGTAATAATGTTTAGTCCAACAAAGAAGTTTTGTCATTCTTTTTTTATTTATAATAATAATTGTACTTTAATATCCTTTCTTCCTGATATCAAATAATATTTTAAATCCATTTTTCTAAAGCATAATTATTTTTTACTTGAAATCAGTATGCATTTATTAAATTGGATTTTAATCTTCTTAAGAAAACATATTAATCTGATGGACAATCACGTGCTTATCTTAATGAAGCAGATTAATTATTCAAAATTTGTATTTGCTCAAGCTTGACCACACACTAATAATACTAATACTAATTGAATGGTTTATTGTTATTGTATAATACCAGAGCATCAGAAGTTTTAATCTTTAGTTAGCAGGTACATTATTCTAACACTATATTAAACCATATAGGGTAAAAAGGAATCAAATGATTTGTCAGTCACATGACAAACATTTGAACACCAAAAGTAATAAACTCCAGCTGTCATCTATATACCTTTATCTTTAATTTCTGAATACTTTAGTATACTACTGTGCTAAATCACTTAGAGCAAAGTAATAAAATAGTACATTGCTCAGAAGATCGTGTTACATTGAAGATAGGAAATAATTGAGTTTAATATTGATTCAAAATTTTTAATTTTTGAATGATTAATACTGATCTAAACTTATAATCTCTTTTATTCTGACTTCACAAGCATTACTAACCTTTTTTTTTACTTTATTATTTTTTATAAATTATCATTTTCTTTAACAAAAAAATATAAAATGTGATTCAAAATGCAATCTCATCTTTATTTGAAAACTGTTTATTCATTAATTATTATATGACAGTTTTAAAGATCATAATTACAACCATTATTTGCATCTGCCTTCTTGAAAATACAAATGTAATAAGTTGGCATTTAAAACTCTCAATTTTTTAATCTTGATTCACAACAAAAACTTTTTTTTTCCTTTACATTTCTAATTTGTTTCGACTTAAAACAATAGCAAATTTTTTTTTTACACAATAGTGCCACTAGTGTAAGCTCTGGTAATTAATACAGATTATTAGAGTTTGTACTACCTTCTGCTTTAACAGCTAATATAAGCATAAAGAATAGTTATCATGTAATATTTTAGTGTTTGTTTTGACTTAATGTATAACCATTCTCAGATAGAAATATGAATTATATTTATTAAATGATGTAGAATGATTGAACGAAGTTCTGGAAACTGGTCTCTATTTAAGGGAATACTTGATCTCCATTTCATTATCAGCATTCAACAAAACTGTAATAATATTACTATTTGTTCACCATGTTTATGTACTGCACAACTGATTTTACAGTTTAATTAATCATTTCTGTCAGGTATTTTAACTTTAATATTCCTGGAGCAGAATATGTTTCTGTCCTCGTGATAATCATTTAAGAGAACAATTACAGAAATCAATCAGAGCTATCAAGCAAAATAGGAAGATTTTTGCATTCAAAGCTACAACTAAAGATTTGTAGATTACCTTTATTGTTGTTTTCTTATGAGATTGACTCAACACAACTCCTACTGGGTCTTAAACTGCTTTAGTTATAATTTTCAGTTAATTTCCATATGTGACAGCATTCATTGGCTTATATACACTATTTTGTTTTGATTTTTCAATATAAAAAAATTTCAATACATTTACATGTAAAATAAGTTTTTATAATTTAAGAAATCTCACAATATTTAGATGTTAGGTAGTTATCAATGGTTTATGACTATTGATGATCAGATGTTTACTACTTGATCACACTACATTTTTTTCAATAATCTATACAATTATAAAATGTGCTTTTAAGCAAACCATTTAACAAAAAAATTAGTAATATGTCTCACTGAAGTCATAAAATCTGCTTTTTAGAAAAACAAAAACTATTTTAAAATCTGCATATTTGTAATGCATATTTTTTATTATTGGTTTAGTATGGATTTGCCATGTTTCATGACCATAGTTCACTTGATTGATATAGAAATATGCATATGACTAAGAAGACAGTTATGTAATTGTTGCTGTGAGGTCAAACAGATAAAATGTTACAAGAAACAATTGCTTCTACATAATATCATTACTTTCCTAGATTTATAATTTCCTTATCTTTTTTTTTCTATCTATTTTTGTCCATATGTTTTTTTAAATTTCTATCAATTATTCATTAGTATTATTAAATGTATACTATTGCAGCACATTACAGTGATAAAATGGAAGACAAGGGAGCTAAAGTTTTTAGTTTGGTTCATATTTGATATCAATAAGAAAATCTTATAAAAAGGACTAAAAATTTGAATAAAAACTTTTATTTTCTGTGTTTGGTTTAAACAGAAGCACATATAAATTTCTTTACATGATTTTTCTTCTAAAAATAGATAATTAACCAAACAAGATGGAGAGGTAAGAAACTATATTGTCTGCCCTATTGACCAGGGCAGCTTATTGATGAAATTTTATGAGAAAATGACAACTTCTTTAGATAAAAAAAAGTCATCGAATTGCTTCATTTTGTTGTAAACCATCAAAATATTTTATTCAGTAAAAATGTATGTTAAGTATATTTTAAAAACAGAATACAAACAGAAAAGGGTGTGTGAGAGTCATATTTATTTGCCTGTGTAGTTTATTAGATCAATTGATCAAATTTTCTGAGATATGAATTAGTTTAATTTCTATTGTATCAGCCTAAGTAAAAGATATCATCTAATCATTTATATTATTTTCAAATAATACTTGCTTATGAAAGAATCTCTCTTCATATAATTGTAAATATAAAATAATGCTTATGTGTGTAACATCATAAGAAACAAGTAATTCTTATTTAATGGAATAACTTGAATATATACATAAAATAATGGAACTGACAAATGCATTTTGAATTTAGAAGTTCTCAAGAATAAAAACATAATATTGGTTTTGTAGTTTGAAATATAAATATTGGAACTGTAATGCCATACTAGAAATACAATATATAAAATCTTCCATTCAGGTAGTTTATTTACATTTGCCATTATTATAGATAAATATATTTTGTTTATTTTTATTTAAAATGTAAATTCATTTATTGAGAAATAATGTATATAGTTTTAAGTTAATCAGTGATCTATTCACATAGTATGTTTTTCCTAAGTTTAAACTTATATCTTGTGCTATAGTAATTATTATTTTAATTTAAAAGATTCAATTTTTTTTAGTGATTAAAAATTTGACTTTGAATATATATATATATTAGAAGTTTAATATAAGTAATAAGTATTAACTTTATTTTGTTTTTTTAAATTTTTAGTAGCAAAGAATATCAAACTTTTATATTTTAGAAAGTAGAAGTGTTCTGCAACATATACATATATGTTTAATATTTATTATTAAATAATTGGAGATTGATAGTCAGTTACATATATAAATGGAAAATTAATGTCAATCAATGATTTATTGTATATTTAATTAGATCATATATATATATTATTTATGAGCTATTCATTATAGATACATTTTTTAATCATATAATTGAAATCTATTTTTTTAATAAATTTGAATTTAACTTGAATCAAATAAATTTTTTTGATTACAGTTCAATAGTGCAATATGAATTAATTAATAACATTCAAGTAAGAACAGATAAAATGTCTATATTGGAAAAGTTAATTGAATAACTATATCATATAATCCAGAAATCAAATTTCAGTATTAATAGATTAGTACAATTATATTATTTTTATTGAATTCTATGGTTATTATCTGACTAGATATAAACTGTATATGATAATCATAATTAAATATTTGCATATTTTACATAAATTATTATTGGGTAGATAATTAATGTATTATGTTCATGGTCAGTTATTAAGATCTAAATCTTATTCAAGTATAGAGCTGATAGTATTATATTTTGTTCTGTTATAATTAAGAATGGGTTGCTTTAATTATATTTAAATTTAGTTTGAGGTGAATCATAAATCCAATTAACTATTAAATTTTAATATTTATACATGATTGCAATAAATGCTAGTAATTCTTTTATATGTTTTAACTATTACAAAATACAGTTTTAATAATTTATTTACAAGAAATTTAAAACAAATTAATATGATAAATTAATTATACTTAAGTAAATATCCAATAGAAATCTACAGTTTCTTTTATATACAGGTATGATTGAATAATATAGATTTAAGTTATCTAATAGGTTCATTGATATTACATCACTATTAATTATTTCATTTTGTTATAAATAGCATGATTAGTCAGAGTAAATTAATATAAGACTATAGCATGGCTGAGTTAGTATAATTTTTTATTTATAATTTTATTGTGTCTTATCTTGCTATAAATAGTATGATTAATAATGGTAAATTAATATAAAAATATATTATGGATAAGTTAATATTATTTATCATTTTTATTGAGCTAAGATTTAAAATTAATTATTGGGCCATATATTTATTTAGCTGTTAAGAATATTGTAAAATTATAGGACATAATAAAGGTGTTATCTTAATCATTAAGGAATTCTTTTATTTAGATATAAATTTTAATATGTTTGTATTTTTATAAGCAATGTTTGATTAGTTGGGTATATTAAAACTTAGTTGTTTAATAAGTTATTATTGGTTTCCATTCAATTATAAGTAAAATCTATCTTAAGCATAGACCATTATTTTGGGACAATGATATCTGATTTAATTGCTTTATTTTCATCTAATTTAAGTAAGGATTATATTTAGGGTATTTGAAATGGTGATTTTTGTTTGATTTCTGTTTATTCTAAATGCTATAATAAAAATTATCATCACTATTTTGTTTTGTTAAGTGATTAGTCAAAGGGTTATATTAAATATTGAATAATTAGTTATTGATTGGTATTCATTTAATTTAGTTTGATGTATTCATTCTATTATGAGTGATACTATCATTCACAGGGCATTATAAAATGAGTATTATTTTTATTTGAATTACATTTTATTCAATTATAAATGATGTCCAACTTTAGGGATTATTTTCATTGGGTGATAAATGACTGAGCTATGTTTTATACAGGTTATATTAGAGTTATTATTTCATTACAAATTTTCAATCAGTTACAAATGCTAGCTAAATGATTGAGGCTATAACGATGGTTAGCATACACACATTTATTTTATTATAAATGATACCATAAATGGCAGAACATAATTAAACAAGATCACTCTATTATGATTTTATTAAATTTGATTTGTTACAAATGGATACCAAATCTGTGGTGTATTAAAAAAAAGTGTATACTCTCATTTTTATCCTATTACAAATGGTGCTTTAACTTTAAGGATAGTAGTAAGAGTTATTTTCTTTTTCTTTTTTTATGTCAGTAATAAAATGTTGTATATTCCATTTCAATATATTAAGTTCATCTTGGAAAAAGTGACAGAAACATTTAGAAGTATTGTAATATTTAAAAACAGTTGTTGGAATTTATAACAATAGATATATTTAGCCTTTAATGAGTTTAAAATCTATATCTGGGCTAATAATAATATAATCTCCAGTATAATAAATAGATAATAATAACAACTGGTATATTTATCAAAAAGATGGCAATTCTTTATTAAAGGTGTACAAGAGTTGTATATACTTTTAGACTGTTAAAATAAAATAAGATAGATACATATTGAACAAATGATAATATGTAAAAGTGTTTGATAATTTGAGCCAACTGATGAAGTTAGTTAAATAGAAGATTTTTAGGTATTTAATAATATATATGAAAGAGACAAACTTAAAATAGTGTCTTGCTTAATTGGAGTTTATAATAAAAAACATTGATTTTTAACAAATTTTAAAATCTAGATAGTATTCATGTACCAATCTCTAACCTAATAAAAAAAATAATTATTATTAACATTTATACATTTATCTTAAAGAAAGAAAATCACATAGATTTTATTAAAAAACTAAATCTGGGCTCGCTACCTACCAGTCATTTTCTAGTGTGGAAAGGGGAATTTACCAAACTTAATCCGATGTGCCAGAGAGGATGAAACGATTCAACATATCTTTCACAACTGTCTGATACTCAGCTCGCTAAAAACATTTATCAATGATAAAGCCAAAAATCAAAATGCAGGCTTGTTTTCGTTTCAACATGCAATCAAGAACAGAAATTATTCAAACATCATACTTTCAATTTTTCTCTTCTTTGCAATCTGGCTAACCAGATGTAAACACATAATTAATAATACTACATCTAATATCTTGGAAACCTTCAAAACATTAATTAAGAGCATCAGAGACAGAATGCTAGCACCAGACTGGCTGCATAAAGAAACATGGTCCAAAGTCATCCTAACAAAAGAACAAGAATCATAGAATGACTCCACTTACTCCATCACCTCAAGCTTCCACTTTGCAGCGACACAGAGTAAATAATTTCAAGCAGTGTTAAAAAATTGTATTTCATGTACAAATAAATTCAATAAATTTTCTTTTAAAAAAAAAGATTATAGATTAAATCAATAATAGCATAGTCAGTTACTTAGGAAGTCAAGAGATATTTGAGCAAAAAGTAATGAGTTCAATAATCCATTCACTTGACAAAATTGAGGGTCCCCCCCCCCCCAATTAGAAATCATTTCAGGAATTTTAGTTTTTGGTTCTATCACTAAACTAAAGTATACAATATTACAAAAAAATGAAAATAAAACCATCTTAATGCAAAAGATATATTTAATACTGGAGGATTTAAAGAGATAATATAAATCTAGCTTCAATGAGTTAGCAAACAGATTTTACATTTAGGTCCAGAGAAGATCAACTAAAAGTGAAGAATCTAGCTAGATAAAATCAATATAATTGCTATGCATGGATAAAAAATTTAAAAAAACTGAATCAATGCTTATAGCTCTCTTATAGCTACACCAATTATTCTATATGTTTGTAGTTTTTTTCACCCACATTTTATTATTCTGTATTTATCTATTTTTCAATAGAGGGATAAGAAAAAAAAATTGTTTGATAAAATCACATTAAATTGCTGCGTTTTAATGTACGAATGTCATCTTTGAGAATAACCGCCACATATTAAAACGTAGGCACATACATTTTTTTTATTCATTTTGAATCTATATGTAGGCTTTCAAAGATCATAATATTTCTAGACAGGTTTTGCATTTTAAAAATGTCTTTTGAATCAGATTATTGAATGTAAAACTTTATAAAATTAGTTTAACATAAGATTACTAATCTCAAAGTATCTCTCTTTGAAATTCTCAATTAAAATGTCATCTAAGTCTTAATTATTATTAATGAAGGTATTATCAATAATTTGATCTCTTTCAATAGGACAAAGTAATTATAGTTTCACACCTCTCTTAAACCTGTTATCTTGTAATTAATAAAATTTTATTTCTTGGTAGGTGGATAAACGTCGAATATAAAGAGATCAAACAAAAAACAATTTTCTTCCAATTTAAAAATGATTTTTATCGAATTATTGTAAAGTTGTTGGATGTCACAGATTTATGACTATACCAGTAAAAATTATCAAAAGATCAAAACAAGTTAGGGTTTATTTTGTGGTTAAAAGTAAAACAGCCCTTTAAAAAAAAATAGCCCTCTATAGGATAAAGTTTTTCATAGATGAACAGTCATGGCAAATGCACTTCTCACTAGGTTTACTAATTTCAAGGTGCTGGGTGAATGGTCTTCTATCCTATGTTTGACTTCTAGATAGGAGTAGGTAGATTCTCATTTATTCAGCAAATGTTTGACCATTAGTTAGATTGACTATTTAATCAGCTGTCTGAGAAAAAAATTCCTAAGTCTCTTAAAAAAATTTTTTGACTCAAGTTTGAATCACAGATCATAAGTAAAACAGGCATATGTACTAATTCTACACCGGGAGGCTTTACTATTTGTAATATGTTAAATTAAATGTACAAGAGTCATGCTCAACATGCTAAGCAAATCTGTTTGAAGCTTCATGCCCTAAGCAATTAATGATGGTGTAAGTAATGACAAATCCTTTGTAACACTTTTAAGAGAAAAGGGGCTTCTTTTTTTAATTTATCAAATGATGCAGTATCTTTCAGACAAGTTTCTGTTCTTTACACACATTTCAAAGTTTGCTAATTTGACTTTTTTTGTGACATGATGGTTCCATAGAGATTAGGCTGATTTACTGCAGTAGTCAAATGGCAGGCTCAGGCTTGAATATTCCTGAAATGATTCTCAAATAAAATGACATGAATGAACAAAAAATTTATTCAATCACTCAATTGGAAATATTGTTCACTGCAGTGCTAAATGTACTATTTCCTCAGCAACTAACTAATCATACAATTATTATTACAATTATTTAGTAAATGTTGAAACATTTAATAGCAGACTAGGTTTGTTTTATAGTAAAGAAAATGTATAAGCACTTTCAAATATTGAAAAGTATCATAATCATAGCATTATACAATTAATGACAGTTGAGGTCTGGTTTTAAAGTTATTTTGCATATTATAGAATAAATCATAAAATTGAATATTCATGAGTAAATTTACATTCTAATGACAGAAATGGTAGCTACAAATGCCATTTTTTAGAAAGAGAGGAGCTAATGTTCTTTTTATTTATTTATTATAGATTAATATATATTATACTATATATAACAAATTTACGAGAATGATAATAATGGAAAAATATCAAGTTGATGTTGTAGGCATGGAGATTATGATTTTTCTACGTCATCTGATGAGTAAAGATTTTTTGCAAAATGCAAAGTGTGGGGGGGGGGGAGTGATCTGAATTTCTACACTTTTGCATGTTTGTAATATGATCGAATTGATTAAGATAGCACTGATAAAAATCAAAAAGCTTGAAACATTCTATATACACATAGTTTAACGGACTTAATATGATTGTAAGGGACAGAATCATCCAGAGGAATTTTAATACCAGAAGCAACCCTTGAATATAATAGTAGCTAATGATTGACATATAGGTTATAGTTGTTTCAAATAATCTCTGATATCAGATTTTCAGTAACTGAAGTATTTCGTAAATCGAATTGTTCATCTAGGGATGAGAGAGATCTTTCTTGAATGATTTGACAATAAAAGTGTAGTAGGTTTGTAAAATTATTTCCTATAATTTGAATTATTATATTTTTTAAGATTATAGAAAAACGTCTTAAAAATTTAGTACAAATTTATTCCTTAAAACTTTATTAAGAAGTCATTGACTGACCCAATCTCTGAATAAAATATAAAAGAAATATTTATGAAAGAAAATTATCAACAAACCTGTCCTTATAATGTACATTTTAAGATACAATTCGTATTAATCGTATATATATATATATTAGAATTAATATATATATATATGCGTATGTGTATTTGTATGGATAGGTCCAAATTAAACTTATGTAATAATTAGCCAAATACTCTTTATACCGGTAGACTGCATTGTAATATCCGATTTGTTTTGCAAACATAAAATGAATCATTTTACTTTTCCATTTCTTAAAAATATCATTCTGATTAATACCATTTATCAGATTAGCTATCATTATAAGAATTGTGAAAATAAATATAAATTGATTTATTTATATTTGTTAAGCAAATTTAAGAATAGAAAGTAGTGCATTTGGAAAGTTTTTCAATCCAGTGATTATATAATTATTGGCATTATATTAAATATTTAGAATCTTATGTAAATAAGTTTAATAGAATTATTAATATCTTATGATTAGTTATCTAAGTAGACAAATAACATTTGAGTGCCTAAGTGACCGGTTAAATAGAAGAATTTAATTCTGATAATGAAAATCAAATCTGTAACTTTTAGCTGTAGGAATGTGTCTATAAACCAATCAAACCAACAGGATTATCATGTTAACATATTTTAATCAGAAATGTTATAAAAGATAGCAATATGTAGGGTATATGAGCATAGACTTTCACATGAACCACCACTCTCCACTCTATCTCATGATATTGATGCACTTGAACACATATATGTCAAAAAGATAAATAATCACCAATGAATGTATTTCATGCTAAACCAGCAATCATCAGTTGGTCCAGATTATCATCTCTACACATATATGCAATAATTGCTCAAATATATATTAAGATAGCCAATCCTCACACTTTAATGGACAGGTTTCAATCCACTCCACATTCCAACTCTTCAACCATTCATCCAATTGAAAATTCTGATGATGAAATGCCCAAAGGCAACCCTGAGGCTGAGATTTTCATCACACCCATGGTGACCTAAATACAATCTGACCCCTCATGTCTAGGACATAATCCATTTAATATATATATATGAGGGATGGGCAGACATCTCTTGTATGTAATAACTGAAATACAGGCTTATTATATACGTGTATCAATATATATAATATATAGAGTATATGAGCTCAGACATTCACATGACTCACCTCTCTCCACTCTATCTCATAACATTGATACACTTGAACACATATATGTCAAAAAGATAAATAATCACCAATGTGTTGATTAAACATTTAATACTAAATGTGCACTGTGTTTGTGCTGACAGCATATTAACCACATCTCTAGCCTCTCATAATCAGTAGAAATTTTTCTTAAGATTGGATTCTAATAGTAAAACTAAAAAATAGAAATGAAATGCATACATTATGAGAGTAAATTTATAAAAATGAATGCCCCACAGATTCATGATGAAGCATAAATGAAATGAAAACCAAAATGTAGAAACATCAAGGGATTAAGAGATGAGCAAAATATTAATTAAGCAGATCAAATACTTGAGAGTTAAGCAAGTGCACAAATTTCTGATGATTAAGATATTTAATTAGATTGATTTTCTTCACCCTATTCCTGAGAGATCTACTACAAATTTGAATAATACAATGAACACTTGGAAGCATTATTAAGAGTAAACTGAAAAGGCAGTGAGATATTTTTATTACAATAAGGAGTCAAATAAACTATCAAGTATAATTTTTTTTTTCAGTATTTTAAAATGTAATGGTGTGTGTGGTTTAGTACAGTAATTTAAAGACTCAAGAATTAAAGACTCCTGGATTAAAGTGCATCCTATGATTTGTGGCGCTTAAATGTCTCATCATCTTTTAACCATTTAATCAATCACTTAAATACTTTAAACTTCTTTTCACTAGAAATATATATATATAAAGATTTCCACTAAATCTTGAAATTATTAATATAGTTAACAGAGTGGGAAAACCTTTGGCATTTAGACCCAAAATGTTTTTTAATAAAATTTACATGGCAGTGGAAAATATTTACTTTGTACTAAAAATAAAGAAATAATTGAATGGTTTATTTCAAGTTCATAAGAAATTCAAGCATTGAAGTGATCAATCTAAGCCACAATTCTTGATTTTGAACTATAGAGTTCAAGACCCTACCACTTATTAAACAATGTAGGGTAAGTTTAACCTTATGAATATCAGATTAATCATTATCAATTTCTGTCAATAAAGAGTTCCAAAATTCTACCTAATTATGAAATTTTGTCCATATTATTCAGTGTAGTTCATTATGACTTATTTCTGCTATGTTTAAAGTTGTGCTACTATTGTCTTCAATATCATTCTGCTTTGCTATATAGAAATAAAACCTTAGCAAAGTAAATAGAAGAATACAAATGAAATAGGTATATGAGTCATAAATGAAGAAGTAAGTAACATTGCTATATAGAAATAAAACCTTAGCAAAATATATAGAAGACAAATGAAATAAGTATATGAGTCACAAATGAATCTTATGTATATTTTAAAGTCATTTGTATTTCAATAGATAAAAGTTATTTAAATTAATGCTTAACAAAAAAATGTACATAATTAAATAACAGTGTCCTGCATAATTTAGTGCAGTGGTAAAATGGAAGATTCTAAATCTCAGGATCCATGGATTGTCATTACTGATTTTTGAACTTCCTACAACTCATGAATGCAAACCATTTGTTTATATATATGGTGAAAGTTATCTTCTTAATTTAATTCATTAATAATAAATATTAATACACGTAAATAAATTAATCATTATTATTCTTTCTCCCATTCTCTCTCTATTTTCTTCTACATTGTTTGTTGTCATAAGTCATATTAATATGGTCCCAAAATCAGATATTCTGATTCCATTATTTTCATTTTGGGTTTTAGTGCTTTTTTTCTTTTTATCTTTTATTTACCAGAGTTAAAGTAGTCTATTTGTTTATGATTGACTGCTAATATTCATTTTATTTACAAAAGCCATTACTGAAACTATCATGACCAAATTCTTGCGCACTCAGTCTGATAAATGAAAATAATTGAATGGTTTATTGCTCAGGCATTCATTAGAATTTTGTAAACAGAAAGTGATAGTTGAGCTGTGATCCAACATATCTTGGGTTCCAGAGTCTGCAACTCTACCCTTTACTAAACTATGCTGCAAATCAATTTCTTAATGAATTTCGATGGTTCTAAAAAAATTATGCCCTGATCTGGTCTCCTGTTGATATGTGTACATTTGGAGAAATTTCATTTTCACAGTTTTAGCACAGGTGCTTTACTCTTTTCAATACACACAGAATTATTAGAGTATTTGACTAATTTCAACTCATCTACTAATTAGATTAAGGTATATTTTTGCATTAGACTCTCTTCAGACCAAAATCTTTGAAATTAGATAATGTTCAAATAGCTTAGTAAATAACTGAATGATTTTATTCAGTTTATCAGAAGTCACAGGATCTGTAGATCTTAAATCCACAATCTGCCATTTACCACTGCATTAAACCATACAGGGCAATAGTATACAGTATATATTCGTATATATAACCATCATTTAAAGACATTTATAAATACCTCTATTAATGTTTTTAAGCGAAAACATATTAGAAATATTGTTTCCAGTTGAAAATAAATTATATTGGCAATTTCATAAATAAAGCAATATAAAAAAAAATATTTACCATTCAAAAATTTATCACTTTTTAATTAATATGAAAAAAAAGAGAGAAATTAATTTCTCATTTTTTATACATATTTTTTTGTTGATGTTGATTTTTTAATAAATAAGCAGAAGTGAGAATTAAAAGTAAATATTTATCACTTATTAATAAATATTTGTTTATAAAAAAAAATGAATAATCATTTCCTTAATTAGTGTTTTGAATAATTTCACGTATTACAGCAGTCTGTAATAAATACATATATCACAAGCATTTGTCAAAAAGCCAATTCTGTGACGTCATTCACTATAAGATCTTTCCCCCTGTTTAAGCTGTTAGTAACATATTATCTTTTTACTAAAAGTCTAGTATAGTTTCATCGTTTGTTCTGCTTTCCTAACTTCAGTATTCTAAACAATCTTGTTTTACATCTTGTTTTAAAAGTTTATTGTAAAGTATAAAAAAAAATAGGATCCATATATAATACATCACACAATATATTGAAATGGTAGTAAATATATTGACCATGTTATGTAAATAACACTTCACTGAATGTAAACAACAATGATTAAATCCAATCAACAAATTAGGATAAATTTATTGCACTTCACTTGCATTATTCTTTATTATTTTTTTTTTTTTAAGTGTCATAGCATCGGCCGGGACGCGAACCCGCAACCCGGGCAACTGCCTGCAAATGCAAGGCAGTCGCGCTGACCTCTCGACCACCAATGCAAGACTGCATTATTCTTTATTTGACTAAATTACATTACAGGCTACGTCATTGAAGTTTTACATTTCTTCATCCAAATCTCATTCTAAGGGATTTTTAATCTTCTATAATCTCAGTGGTGGCGAATCTTTTTTATATGTGCGTGCCAAAATTTTCCCAAAAATATTTATTGAATGATTGGCGAGCCATATAGTTGTTAAATCAAAATATATAAAAAACTTAATTGTTGCAGTTTTTTTGAAGTTTATAAAACAAAATAATACTAATAACAATAATAATTAAACAAAATTTCTAAATAAGCTAAATACAAATAAACGATATTTATTTAGAAGAGCACAAGTTGAATAAAACATAATAGTAAAAAATTAATAGTAATTAAAATAAAATTTTGAAATAAACATATAAAATCAATATAAATAGATATTATTTAATGAAATTTTTGATATTATATATTGGATGCCAAATATTTTATATCTGGTTCATATTTTGTCACTTTTAATCATGTACTTGCTGAACTAGATTCATCTGTCATTTTATTTTTCGGACTGTCTTTAATTAAATTAATTTCTGAAAACAATGATTCACATTCACATGCTAAATTTTGATCATCACAATATGGCTGCATCCATAACAAAATAATGTGACTATAAAAGCATTTTAAACTTTATATCAAAAGGATTTTATATTTTTTATATATAATAGTATATCACTTCAATATGCAGGATTCAAATCCGAATAATGTCAATATTTATAATCTTAGTATTGGCAAATCACTGCCAGAGTGGCTTTCAGAGTGTAAAAGAAGAGAAAAGGTAAAAAAAAATCCAGATCTTAAAAGAAGGATCATTTTAATTCAAAACTTTGAAATGCCAACTGTATCACACTGTGTTTATATCTCTAGTGATGGTCAACATATTATAGTCACAGATTCATATAAACCACGAGTATGTTGCTATGATATAAATTATTTATCTTTGAAATTTGAAAGATGTTTATCTGGGGATTACTCTAAGATGGTTTTTCTTCAATCAGATTGATTTGTTGAATTTCATAATCAAGCTGGATTTTATTATAAATTGAGAGTACCAAACTTTGGTAGAGATTTTGCTTATTATCCAAGCTGCAATTTATATTTTGTTGGGGCAAGTCCTGAAATCTTTAGATTTAACTTAGAACAAGGATATTTTTTGAAATCATTTGTATCTAGTTCCTATGAGATTAATGTTTGTGAAGTTAATCCAGTCCACCATCTATTTAGTTGTGGAACTGCTGAGGGTAAGGTGGAATGTTGAGATTCAAGATCTCGGCATCATGTAGGAATTTTAGATTGTGATTTGAACAGTTTTCAAATAGTTTCAAATGTTCTTCCAGAAATATTTTGTCTGAAATATAGATATGGTCTTCAGATGGCTGTTGGGACCGATGCTGGCCAAGTTTTATTGTATGATATTATGTCTGATAAATGTGTGTTAACAAAAGATCATCATTATGGATTACCAATTAAAGATATTGAGTTTTGTGATACAATGGATATAGTATTATACATGGATACTAAATGCCTAAAACTATGGGAAAGAAATTCTGGAAAACCATATACAGCTATTGGGTCAACCAATGATCTGAATGATTTATGATTAGTACCAAATTCAGGTTTATTATTCATGGCCTGTGAAAATTCAAGATTATTAACATATTTCATTCCAAGTTTAGGTCCTGCTCCAAAATGGTGTCCTTTTCTTAATAATTTAACTGAAGAATCAGAAGAAAATCCTGAGGCACAAGTGTATGCTGATTACAAATTTATAACAAGACAAGAATTAGAAGATCTTAATTTGAGTGACCTTTTGGGGACTAAAATTCTAAGAACTTATATGCATGGATATTTTATTAATATAAATTTATATATCATAAGGCTAAATCTTTGGTTGAGCCATTAATATATGAAGATTATAAAAAGAAAAAAATTAAGCAAAAACTTGAAGAAACACATAAAAGCAGAATGAAAGTCCAACAACTTCCAAAAGTTAAGATCTTGCATTAAAACTAATGGATCAAGAAGAAACTGGTGACATTACTATAAGAAGGACAAAGACAAGTGGGGTTATTCCTAATTTACTTAAAGATGAATTTTCATATTGATGATGAATGTGATGAATATAAACTTGCACAACCATTGGTAACTACTTTAGAAAAAAAGAATAAAAAAAAATGGAATGCCTAAAAGAACAATTCTAAGAAATAGAGGAAGATTCACAGCAGCAAGGCAACACTGATGAAGATTCTGACAGTAGTAGCAGTTCAGATGATGAGCATACATGGAACAAACAAATGAAAAGAGAATACCATTTGCTCAAAAGAGATCCAAGAACAATTAATCAAATGCTTGATGAGAAAGCAATCTTGACTTCAAAATATTACGAATTAAAAGATGGAGAAGAATTTGCTAAATTGCCATCTACTAAAAGCACCCATTTGAGCAGGACAAATCTTGGTGAACTATTATTAAAATTATCCAATGCTAACATTAAAGAGACAAGGGTAGGAAGTAAGAAAATGTTGTTTAGGCTTAGCAAGCCTAAATCTAATAAAGAAACCAGGCAGTAAAAAGTTTTTCAACACTGTAAGGAAAGAAGAAAAATTAGATGTTCTGCATTTGAAATTGAAAAAGAATTTAAAAGCAAAGATCCACAATTTTGGAAAAAAAGTGATATATTGGTTATCTGGAAACTGAAAATAAATCTATTTAATAAGTAATGGTCATGAGGAAAAGATAGAACTACAAGAGACAAAGTTTTATTTTTATAATATACATATATTTATATGTATAATTGATATGCCATTTGTAACAAATGAAAAAATAAATAAAATTGTTTTAAATAGAAAAAAAAGATCCACATGCATATGTAAAGAAGAAAATTGATAATATAGCGGTCGCTAATTTTTTTAAACATTTAATGTTTCAGGAATAACATTTCAGGCAGTCAGTAATTCTTCTTCAGCATTCCTTTTATACATATCTAATAATCGATCATTTTCCATTGTTTCTAACTCATTCCTCAAATCAACAAATTCCTGTTTCCACATAGAACTGATTAAAAATTGACTAGATTACATTTCCACATCTTTCAAATTAAGCTACTCAAAAATTTATAATTTAGACTATCCACTGATATTATGTCTGAATATAAAATAAATATTGATGTTTCTGAAAATTGTCTGAAGTGTGTAAATCTTAAACAAAATTCATCAAGTATCGATTGAATATCAGCGCAAAACTCTTGCATCAATTTTACTTGATCTGGCTTCTCATGAGATTCTAAATCAGTCAAGAACTTTTTTATATTTGGAAAATATTTGAAGGTGTAAGAAATAATGTCATCATTGAAAATTTGTAATTTAACTTCAAATGCTTTGATCAAATCAAACATGACAACAATTGGCTTATTATAACATTGCAGCTTCACAATTATTTCATTTAGATGTGAACACATATCAGTAAAAAAACATTAATTTTGAAAGCCATTCAACATCCATTAATTCATTATATTTTTCAATGATTTTCTCATTACATAAAAACAGTTTAATTTCATCTAAACCAGTGGTCTTCAACCTTTTTACACCTGTGGACCGGCAAAAATAAGGATAAGGTTTCATGGACTGGCAGAAGTTTACAGATAAATTTTGTTAAAAATGTAAACTGCTTAGCCTTAGATGAGCATAATTGTTATAACTGACCAAAACAGCACACTAGTTACTGCGTATTGTAATGGTATTTCTTACCTTCACATGCTGAACATTCTTTCTCGAGTTGCTCAGTCATACTGCTATAGAAAACAATACATTCTCATTAATGTGCCTGCATTCCTATGTTTATTATTTCATTGTTAAAACATGCAAAAATAAAATGTTATTCACCTGAATGTTGGGAAATATCACAGCTAATGTAATTACATGACAATGATTATGATAAATGTAATATCTGTATTTAATGTTAAATATACAAGATGAAGTTATATATATATATATGGAGTTTGTATAATTAAAAACTTTTTTTTTAATTTTAAATTTTTTTAGAAAAATAATAAAACATTTAATCTACCCCCCCCCCCCAATAAACATCTGTGATAAATAGAAAAACAAATTAATTTATGTATGATTGATTAGATTTTGTTTTAGTTCTGTTTCTTTTTTTTTAATCAGGTAAAAATGTGATGAAAAAAATAAATAATAATTTTTTATATTAATTAAAAGTTTAAAATATTATTTTGTTATTACAAACTTTCTTGCCAGTCTAGCACATGGACCAGCAGAAAATTTCTGTGCCTCGGTGCCACTCTGTGGACTGGGGGTTGAAGACCACTGATATAAATACTCAACAAATCTTTGAAGAACTTTTTCTCAACTTAACAATTAACCATCAAACATTGTTGAACATAAGTAAACCATACGGAATTCACCTCACTCAATATATTCAAAAGTTTTCATTTATTTAGAGCTTGTGTAAATATAAAATTAACTTAGTCACAACATTCAGAATATCACCCAGTGGCTTAAAGCTGGCTTTCATGCATAAAACCTGCTGATATATAATGCAAGTAAACCCCAAAATTAAATGTCCAATATGGTCGGTAAACTTTGAGCACCATCTGTAGCTACTGATACAATTTTGGCAACATCTTTTTTTTTTTCAGCAAGTACATTTGAAACTTCATTACAAATATCTCTTCCTTTTATTGTTTTTACTAATGAGGTTAAACTGATCTATTCTTCTTTGATATTATTCCCAACAAATAGTGAATAAAAATGGCTAAACAAGTTGATCCATTTATGTCTTTACTTTCAACAAGGCAGAGAGAAATTAAACTAAAAGATTTTATATTTCTTTTTGGTTGGTAAGTTATGTTATTAACCATTTGCAGGATTCTTTTTTTAACTGTACTTCTAGCCAATGATAAATATTTTATTCTCTGAATAATTTTTGCTTTCATTTCCAAAATCTTCAAAAAAACTTGTGCACATTTCATCCAAGCTTTTTTCATCTATTCTCCATCATTAAAAGGTTTCCCCATGTTTGGCAATTACATTTAAAATAAAAAAACTAGCAGCAGTTATATTTGAATGATTTTTGATAAATTTCATTACAGATGTTGATTGAATATTTATATTTTTAAATACTTGGGAAATATAATCTGTTTGTTCATTTTTACTTTTTTTACAGAGCGATTTATGACTGGTCTCATAATGCCATTTTATTGATGATGTTTTTAATACAACTACTCCAGAACATAAAATACACACTGCCTTGGTGTCTTTGTTAATCATTCCATACTCATCAGTCCACCAATTTTGAAATTCTCTATTGCTTCACAATTTTTGTTTTTTATTTTCACTGGTCATATTAATTATAATGGTAACAAATTTATTTAAAAGTAAATTTAAATGAGCTTTAATAAGTTTATAAATCAAAGATTTATAATATGTTAAAACATATCATTATCCTTACATTTCACTTTTACAGCAAAACTTCAAGCAAAAAAAAAACATTGTTTAATAGCATTGATTGCATATTTATTGCTTCTAATCAGAGTTCAATTGTAAATTAAATTCTAATATAATATTATATTTATTGATTTTACCTTTAGTTTACAGTAAATTTTTATTTATTTTTTAATTATTATTAGTACAGATTTTAGCAATAACAAAAAATATTGAATAATTTAAAGCATAGAAAATTATATGTGAATAATTTGCGTGCCAGTAAAAAATTTGGATGTGCCAGAGATGGCACACATGATATAGGTTTGTCATCACTGTATAATTAAAAAATATATAATGATAGCACTTCAAAAATTACCTATTTCAACATTATTATCATTGTAGTCACAAATTATAAGAAATTGATTGGTTGAGAATTAGTTGAATGGAAGTATCAAACAATATTGACATAAAGTATCACAATGTAGAAATAAAATATTAAAATTTAACAATTTATTCTTCTTGGAAAATTAAGAAAATAACTAAGTTTTAAATTTTAATGATAAGTGATTTTTAATTCTCAATGGAGAACATATAATTGTTGTTGTTTTTTTAAAAAAAACTATATATATATATATGTGTGTGTGTGTATGAAGAGCAACATGGTGAAATGGTTAAAGCATTTACATGCCATGCCTACAATCTAAGATTCAAATTCAATGACAGTAAAAAAATTTCAAACTTTCAAACAGACTTAGAATTTTTTTTTTCAAATAGTTGGATCATTACTGACCTAGATATTCTTCCAATTTTGTCATTAAATTGGTATACAGCTATTTTTACCTATGAATTAATAATGAATTATCCTCTTTGAGAGATTAAAATCTCCTGCATGGGATCTGTATTAACTGTACTGGTCCATATGTATCTAGGCTTTAATAATGAAAAATAGTAACGACATCATATATATACATAAGAGAAGATGGAAAGAATAAAATTGAAATGGTTATAATAATTGATAAGGAGATTAAATTAATTGTAGGAATGATTAATTTTATATTATATGTTCTTCCTTTGAGTATTACCAGGTTTACAATAACCTAGGATAGAATGTTCACCAACCATTCCTACTATTTCCATTAATGGTTCATTTAAAATATAGCCAATTATAACTATGTATCTACATAGCATATAAATAGATATATAGCATCTTTATTTAGGATATATATTAAATTCTTAGTGATAAGTATTGCCATACTGTATATTGTCTGTTGCTCTATTTTCAGTTTCAGTTACAATGTGGCAATCAGTATTGTTGGATAACTTTCAATTAATGGTTAATTGTTGTAACATATCTCTGTTGATAATAAAAACTGGTTATTTATTTTAAACATACCCAAAATGATGCTTGAGTTAAATTTACTTAATTTTAATATAACTATTAAATAATTAATAATTTATAATAAACTATTTATAACAAATTATCTTAACTTCAACTCACTTCCTTATATCATTAAAATAGTCAATTCATAAAATAATATGATTTATTATCATTATTAAATGCACTTCCAAGGATTTAAGTTATGGATAAATTGATAAATCATTACTATTAATTAACCTACAGTACAAGTGATTACTAAATTATATTCATAACTATATTGTTTTTATAAACTTATTTCATGTGTGTTCTCTTGAGTAAAAAGAATTTCAAAGATTAGTAATCTTGTTGGTTTATTTGACTTCACATGTGTGTGTGTTGATATGCATATAATATTGTCATTCATACATAATAACAACTTCATATAGAAAAAAATGTTGACAGCAGTAAATAAAATATATATTAATATAAGCCTAATATAACGACGAAACAGTTAACCAATTAAAATCACAGCATTTGTTTGTTAAAAGATTACAAAAATTATCTCAGAGCAATTATTACCCTCGGAATAATCTTATTCTTTCTTAATTAAAAACAAGCACATTGATTGGCTGTAAGACTCAAGATATACTACTTTTTTAAATATAGCATATTTAATTTCAAATGAATTATTTGTACAATATACAATGGTGGAAAGATTTCTACTTTGCTACAAATAGCGATTACCTTCCAAATGAAACATTCAGTAATATAGCTCAAACATTGCCTGATATATCAGTGTCTTTGTTTCTTATTGATACCCTGTGACAAGATGATTCTCCTTCAAAGAAGAAAAGCAATGAGTTAGTTCTTAAAGAATATTAATGCCACCATTGTGAATACATAATATATTAAAGACTATAATGTAATCCTTTACCTAAAAAAAAAAATACATATTAATATAAAAAAAGTTATTCTATGTAAGCATGTGAGAATTCAACTTGTTTTACATTCTCAAAACAATCTTCAAGACTAGTATTTAATTATGAAGATATAATCTCACACTATTTTTCAAGTTGCTTGATATATTAACTTAAAATAACATATAATAAAAATGTTGATAATAATAATTAATACTGCATTTTATTTGAGTTTAGATAATGACTTTTGTCTAGTTCTTTTAAACTAGTTTGTTTAAATTACAAAACTGGATTAAATAATAAATTTTGAACACTTTGCCTGATGTTAAACACAATATTCATAAATACCTTTAAATTGCTTAAAACGTTTTGAACATTTGCAATGATGTGTTTAATCTCATATACATTATTCTCAGTATCAAGAATTTTTCTGTTCATATCCAGAGGAATAGGAAATATATATATATTATTTGACATCGGTTGGAGAAGCACATATTAGTGCAATCCTCTTTTTGAAATTATTATAATTAATTCCCTAGTGTAAAAATTTCACAGCAGCATCTCTTACTTAAGAGGTTTGAAGCAACTAAATCTTTACATCGGAAATAGTAGTTAATATTTTACTTATTGTTATATGTGTGTGTTGATATAAAATTTATTTGCTAATGTAGTATAGACATGTATAAAACCCAGAGGAACAGCAAATATTTTACAATATATATAATATTAAAACACTGTAGCTATGAGTATGATGACTAGTTAGTTGAAAGCACGCTCAGCATATTATGTTGATGTATTTAACATTTTTATTTCAAAGTATTAAACAAGATTTTTTTAGTATACATGTTGTAAGTATTATTTATATTGAAATACATTTTTCTGAGAACTTTAAAAAGACCGAATTTAAATAAACAAATATATTTTTATTCTCTGTTGCAGTGTTTAATATTATTTATAGTAATGATAGAGATTATATATACTTATACACACACATAATAAAACAATAAATCATTTTATTTGAATTATTATATGTATAATATTTGGCACAACATTATATACATTTCATCTATAGTTAAACATTTTTCTATCGACATTATAATATTCAAATGTCTTAAAAATCTGGAATAAGCAAGATAGACATTAGTTTTCATTCCAGTTTTAATCTACAATACAGTGAGAACCTGGAATGGATAAATCATTTCTGCAATGTTTAAAATAGAGTGTTGCTAATAAGAGTGTATGGTCTTTTAAAAATATATCTGAAACTTGGATCCTGTTCTAGCATAACCTATTGGTTTTATATCCTGTATAAATATTACCATGAACCATTTCAGTCAACTATTTCCTCATTTTATCTACTCAGCTTTTGGTCTCTCTTATAGATTTTTTACTATATAATGTTCAGATTTATTTATTAAGTGCATAGATCATATGAAATTAAAGAGAAAGGATTTTACCTTTTTAACATATACTACTTACTGATTTTATAATAACTCAACACTGTCGTGTTGAATACAGAGGAAACTCTCAAACCCAAATCCAAGATAGAGACTATATAAAGATAAGAGTGGTCTTCCTATTTTAACCTAAATTCTGATTTATGTAGGCCAATCTATGAGCTTAATAAGTAAATCTGAATGTCACAAATTTTCTATTAATTTGTAATATTAACACATAATAAATTGAAAGATTTTGTGATTGTTAATGTATGTAAGAAAGTGATGGATTTAAAAGTGAATAGAGTAACATTTTCACACTTTCAAACCAAGAAGCTTCTGATTGGCCTATATAAATCAGAATTTAGGTTAAAGATAAGATGGCCACTCTTATTTTTATAAAGTCTCTATCTTTTGTTTGGGTTTGAGAGTTTCCTCTATACTCAACATGACTGCATTCAGTTATTATAAAAGCAGTAAGGTGCATATATTAAAAAGGTGAAATCCTTTCTCTTTAATTTTTTATTATATTATGATTTTATATTAACTTACTATGTCTGTGTACATTTCTGTCTTAGATTAACATTAATTCTGTATATTTCAGTCTGTAGGTCCACATATTTGAGTTTTGCTTTGGCTGAGATTTTTTTTTTAGTTTTAACCATTTTTTGTTTTTAATACAGTTAAATAAGATAAAAGATTTAATAAATAAAAGTTTTTTTGTTCAGGAGTTTCCACATCACATCTACATTGTTGTCTTAATTGGTCTTTTTCATATCTTATTATATCATAAATTTTGTCAAGTTTTTTTTTTAAATAATGCTTTTATGTAAACCATACTAGCTGACTAAAAGTAGAAAAATAATAAAGTAATCTAACTAAAAAGTAAAAAAAAAAAAGAACCTCAGTTAATTTACCAGTCTTGGAAAATGTCAGAAATCTTAAAAATCTAGACTTGTTATAAAACAATTGGAAATTGCAGGAATATTATCATTTCATAAAAGCATTTAAGGCCTTTTTGATTTTTATGATTTATTTGAGCCTTAAATGATGCCTTTTTGAAATGACAATATTCTTGCAATTTCTAATAGTTTTATAACAGGTTGAGATTTTTAAGATCTCTGATATTTTCCAAGAATAGCAAATTAATCGAGATTTAGTTTTTTTTTTACTTTTTAGTCAACTAGTACTGTTTACATAAAAGCATTATTAAAAAAAACTTTTATATATATATATATTTTATTCACTATTTTTATTGATATCTAAATGTGTATATTTTTTTAATTATATTTCATATCATATATATATTATTACTGATGTTAATTTTAACTTATGACTTCCATAGAAATTTTTCCATGATATTGCGAGTGGCAATGACTGAAGAAAATAAAACTAATATGTGCTGGATATATGCTTCTGTCGATAATCACATGCATTTGTTGTCTGGAAAAGTAGTTGAGATTCAACTAAATATAGTAATGAAATTTCTATTTATCCATATTCACAATTGTTAATTTTGATATTAAAGCTTGAAAGTACATTTTTAGCAGAAGACATATGTTAAAATTTACATTAGTAATATTATTATATATTTATATAGTACCACTAAACATCACATGATCACCATCTCTTATGCTAGCACATAACTGTTATTAAACAGGTAAACCTCTCCATACAGTAGTGACACCCTGTGCCAACCAGGGTAATCAATGGATGCCAGAAGGCTTTTGCATAAAATCTCCATCTAGTGCCTACTCATCCAATATTCCCAGATGAGTTTCTGTCTAGTGGCATTCATCATTGAGGAACCTTGAATCTGAGAGCCCTGCACCTAGATCATAGGATTTAATGCAACCCTCCAATAGCCACCTTTTATCTCTACTTAACTACAAAACAATGAGAATGAAATTGAAAACACAATATTTTCAATCTAGGCTCAATCGCTTATATAGCCATATGAGTCTGAACTCAGTTCAACCCCATACATTTTGGTGTCTTTGGCTCTTTATCAACCACAGCCACTACTATCCTATTAGGCAGGATTGGTGTTAAACCACTAAACATCACATGATCACCATCTCTTATGCTAGCACATGTTATTAAACAGGCAAAACTCTCCATATAGTAGTCCTGCCCTGTGCCAACCAGAGTAATCAATGGATGCCAGAAGTTTGAGCATAAAATCTCCATCTAGTGCTTACTCATCCAATATCCCCTGACTAGTTTCTGGCTTGTGGCCTTCATCAATGGGGAGCTTTGGATCTGAGAGCACTCCACCTAGATCTTAGGATCTAATGCATCCTTCCAGCAGTCACCGTTTGTCTATTACTTTCTGTACAGTAATGCCACCCTGTGACAACCAGAGTAATCAATGGGTGCCAGAAGGCTTGTGCATAAAATCTCCATCTAGTGCCTACTCATCCAATATCCCCAGACTAGTTACCTAGATCTTAGAATCTAATGCATCCCTCCAGCAGCAACCATTTATGTCTACCTAACTACAAACTAAGATCTAGGTGCAGTGCTCTCAGATCCAAGGCTCCTCGCAGATGAATGCCACAAGCTAGAAACTAATCTGGGGATATTGGATGAGTAGGCACTAGATGGGGATTTTATGCACAAGCTTTCTGACATCCATTGATTACTCTGGTTGGCACAGGGTGGGACTACTGTACAGAGAGTTTTGCCTGTTTAATAACAGTTATGTGCTAGCATAAAAAATGGTGATCATATGATGTTTAGTGGTTTAATACCAATCCTGCCTAATAGGATAGTGGTGGCTATGGTTGCTAAAGAGCCAAAGACACCAAAATGTATGGGTGCTAAACTGAGTTCAGACCCATATGACTATATAAGCTATTGAGCTTAAATTGAAAATATTATTGTGTTTTAAATTTCATTCTCATAGTTTTGTAGTTAAGTAGAGATAAAAGGTGGCTGCTGGAGGGCTGCATTAGATCCTAAGATCTAGGTGCAGTGATCTCAGATTCAAGGCTCCTCACTGATGAAGGCCACAAGCCAGAAACTAATATTGAATGAGTAGGCACTAGATGGGGATTTTATGCACAAGCCTTCTGATCCATTGATTACTCTAGTTGGCACAGGGTGGCATTACTGTATGGAGAGTTTTGCCTGTTTTATTTATGTACTATTTAATTACTATATTTATGAAATATATATATTGTACAAGCTTTTCTTTTATCCATGTTTCAGATATTTATATATAAAGACTTGGAATCAAATGATATTGGATATGGAGACATGGGGGTGGTGGAATACTATAATGAAAAAAGCTAAGAAGTTCTTCTGAACTATTTTATAAAAGTGTTAACTAATAATACTATATACATGTTATGCCTAAAAGAATTAATAAAAAATACATTTTCTGTTTCAGTATAAAGCTAAAAAAATCTTTGAAATATTTTTTCTGATATGTTAACTAACTTATCAGTTAGAATAATATATCTGCATATGTGTTAGGAATTTGAACATTATTAAAATGTTTTTTGTAATAATGCAAAAATATTTTAATTGACCAGTGTTTGATTGTTCAGGTTAAATGTTACTCTTCTAGATAACAAAATACTTTGTGGCAAAACTATATAATTAAAAGTTGTTTTTCAAATAGTTTTATTATAATTATTTGATTTAATCTGCTTATGAAAGAGGAGACAAATGTTGCCATATTTAGTCCTTTTTACTGCATCTTCCATGTGTTACCGATATCTGGATCTTATTTAAATATGCAATGTTTGTGTTTTATTCTCTTGGCACAATATTCACTCAGACAAAAAGTAAATTAAAAGTACTGGGGAAAGTTTTGTATTCAAAGATATATGGAGCTTAATATTGTAATATTTATTAGACCTAATCAAAAAATTGATGTTTATCGTAAACAAGCACAAGCCTTCCAAAAATTATCTAATGATTGTAGCTATTGTATATGCTTTTTTCTTAACATTTGTGTCACTGTTTAACAATAGAAACTGTAGTCAAAAAGAGTGCAGTTCATTAAAGTATGGATTGTATTTTAATGAATCTATATTCATACATTTTGTTTTTACAGTTTGTTATTTTAATCATAAAAAGAAATAAACCTCCAGTCATGTGCTATTTATAAGTGTATATTAAAAATTTCTTTATCTTTCTTTCACCTTCTGCAAATTGTAAGTTTACTTTTATTTCAGTCTATTAATGTTATATTGATTTTGTAGATGCATTTTTTGATGTTTTTGTTGCTAAAATATACTAAAATAGTATTACTTTTATATTTATTATTTTCTGATTTAACTTACTTATGTATAGATAATCTATATAAGAGTATATGCAAAACCTATGAAGGTCTCATGGTGCAGAGTTTATGCATCCACCTATTATACTCATGACTTAGCATTTCAATCCATTCCAAGTGAATTTTTTTTTAAGAATCTGAATTTTTTTCTTTCAGATAGTTGGTTCATGGCCAATTTAGATATCCATCCAATATTGTTTTCAAAATGGATATCTAGATAGTGTTCATTAGAGAATAAAATAAGAATAAAAACCTATTCCAACTTTTGCCATCCACTGCTCCAACTCTTGCCACCCACATTTAGCAAATCTGATGAGTACTGCTTTCTTTTTTGCTGTTCTGTGAGTGATTATTGGAGTGACCTTTAACTAGCAGAGGTTTTTTTAAAAGAAACTACTTTCCTTTTTACTGTATACCATATATATATATATATATATATATATATATATGTGTGTGTGTGTGTGGGTGGGTGGGGGTAATATAGGAAGTGTACCAATAGCTCTATCAAGTTTTTATTCATAACTGCGACAAGAGAAGGCATTTAAAATCTCTATCTAGAATGATCCCTATCCTGGCTGATCGGTTTTGAGCTTTTGGTTTACTTCAGTCAGAAGCTAGGACATTCAGATACTAGATCTAAAATACCAACTCAAAAGCCTGCACTTATCTAATACGTAACTATTAAGTAAAAAAATCTGAAAATTTCAAACACGTAAATGACTTTAAATCCAGCTATCTAACTTAAATAGCTATATATATATATGAAATAAAACAGTGAGAAGATTAAACATGAATTTTGTATTATATAAAAATATATTTGTAGGTAATAATATTTTATGAGAGTAATAATGTAAGTATAATGTTTTCATCATTGTAAATCCATATGTTATATATTTTAAGACATAAAATATAGATATATCATATGTATGTGTGTCTTTTAAAGATAGAGATTCTAAAAAAAAATATTTTTGGTTAAATAAATGTTTATAAATAATATTGTAATCTAGAAAATTGTTTAACAAGTTGAATGTAATTGAGAATTTTAATTAGCTAATTAAAATATGAAGTGGGCTAAAAATACTAAAGAGGAAATATTTTATTTTACCACCATTGAGTTGAATATAACTTTTAAAATGTCTTGTTATTCTTATACTTTGTATAATTCCTTTAATTAATTAAGGGAATTCAAAGCAAAAAAGAAGATAACTTGCAAAGATATTTTTTCAAATCTTCTGTGTATCTTAATGCCAAAATATTTATGTTTTTGCAGATAGTAATATTTGAATGGGATAATTGTTGAGAAAAGAGTTTACTTAAAATTTTTCTTGTTTTTTTTTTTTTTATTTAAAGAAAAGATCTGTTCAGAGCTAATATAAAAAGAGAATGAATAAAAGTCAAAATGCTTCTTAATTTGTATTCTGACATTCTGAAAATTAAAAGACTAGTCTTTTAAACTTATTTGTAATTATCAATTTACTCTTTTTAAAACTAAAAGCTTAATAATAATAGTAAAAACTCCTCAGAATCATAGCAATGTAGTTGAGTAAATATCGAAGATCAAACTAAGTTCTATATATTCTAACTGACTCTACCAGAACAATAACAGTTATTTAAATAAAGTAAAACTCTTAATTAAGTTTATTACTATCAAAGTAGCCAAAGCAGCAGTTAATATTAAGTTACGTTTTTCCATCAATCAGGAACCAAGAAGAGGAGAAAATTATCATCCAATCAAGTTACAGTATAATTTAATAATATTTTTTCTTATTTCTAAAAACAAGGGTGGTCCCATTATTTATTATTTTAAGCAATTTAATGAAACGTAGTGCATGTAAATTAAAAATATTATAAACTTATAAAACCCGTTGGTAACTTCTTTGTCGAAATGATAATTTGTAGCAAAATAATAATTCGAAATAACACATTTGTTTCGTCATAAAATACTATTATAATATATGCTTTAATTATGAAATACGAGGTTCCCCCCAAATGAGATTGGATTTTATATTAATTTTTATCCAAAAAATCCCTGGGGCTGATTTTTAGAATATGTTTTATTCTTTCATATAAATTTTTTTATATTTTTTCAAAATATATATTTATTCTAATGCAGTCATAACATCTTCTGGAACATCATCATAACTCTCCAAATCCTAAATTCTGGTCTGAATTTCTTACGACTCATCTTGTCTCTGGATCAAAATATTATTATGTTTAAATCTACCATTAAATCAAATGTTAATCGAAGACTTTCAAGACAGGAGTGGTAACAAAAGTAATTATTGTTAAGAATGATTATCCACATAAAAATGATAAAAAAATACGAGCTCAAAAATTTAGGAAACATTTCTGTATTTCATACCAGCATATTAAGTATGCTCATTACAACACATGGCATACTGAATTATGAAGATTCATATAAAACACAACCATAGCCATCCATTATTAAGTGAGCACATTGTAAACCCTTTCCTCTTCCTAATATCCAAGCCATTTCCTCTCCAAGAGTTTGGAAGCAATGAATATGTGAGATATGTTGCAGCTTTTCATGCCCATCAACTGAAGTGAGTGAGAAGGTCATTATGAAGTTGGCAATAACAAACTACAATCTTGCACATGCATAATCACTTCCTCCTTAGCATTAATGAAATTTTCAGAGAATAGGCACTCCAAACAAAAATAGTCTACTGCATAAGTGCCACCAAGTTTTGTGATAATTATACATAGCCATTAATATCTCATCCAAAAGATCCCACTTGGGTATTTACAAATACTTAATTATAATTTATGTGATCATTTATTTAAAGCATTAATGTTAATATTATTTATTTATGCATTCATTACTTAATAATTTAATATATTTGTTGTGTGTTTCAACTAACAAATAAAGTCCATTCATCTGGCTGATAAATCTTAACTAGGACTTATATTTGGGGTAAGGCTCATATTACTAGCATTCTGAAAAATTATACTAGGGTATATTTTCAAATTAGATCTTATTTTGGGAGAAACACAGCATTATATGCTTTTGATATATTTACCTATATATTTAGTATTTAGGTATAACAAAAATATAGTTATTTTATATTAATTGATAGTAATAGATAAAGGAAATTATTTATAAGTTAAATATATTATTATTCATTTTTATACCTAACAATTCCTTTGTATGCATGTTATGATCTTTCTAAGTTCTTATTCAACTTAATTTGATTATCGTGCATATAAATAATATATTTATATAAATGAGATATTTATTATAAAGAAATCTTATTTCTTTCATCATGAAGTCCTGTGGGGTTTAATCATCACTACAGACAGTGTATGGCTAATATCTAGTTCCCAAGATACTGTATCACTAAAATAATTATATGTTGGACTATTTTCATCATCTATTAAATATTGAATATCTTTAGAAAAATTCAAACTTTATTTAAATTTTCCAAATACAACCAACAGTTACTAGTAGCATATAGATTAGTATATATAACAACATTTCAAGTTGTATTATTCTGCTCTCTTCTTCAGGTGTTGTTGGCCTGATGGTTTACAGAATTAGCATGGGAATTGAATCTTCCTAACTTTACATTTATAAATATTGAATTTAAGGCAACACTCTAATTAACTGAACTATTCTTCCAAATATACCTTTACATAATCATCAGACAACCCATGATCACCATTCTTTATAATTACCTTTACATAATTGTAATATTTTTTATTTGTAACTTTTTATGGATAAATTTTTAAATCAGATTTTATTTTTCATTTGTTATAAAAAAATTTGCTAATCCAATTTTCATAGGTCCTGCCTAGTCTACTGAATGAATCAGACAGTTCCGGAAAAAGTGTTTTTAAAGCAATAATCACTTTATCTTGGACTATAGTAATCTTGGGCTTTACATTCTAGCTGCTAATACAAGGTGACATTTCTTGAATGTAGATGCACCCAAATTCCTTTATAGTATCTGCCTAAGTAATATATATATATATAGAGAGAGAGAGAGAAATATGGTTGTCTAATCTATAAAAAAGATATTACGCATGGGAGAAAGAGAATCGTAAATAACCATGTGTGTGTGCTGAAAATCAGATATATTAATCTTTAACTTGGATTAAAGTTTATATCTGGGCTAGAGAAAATCTCTAGTTTAATAAATGATTAGGAATAATTATTACGTGTTTATCAAAAAAGCTGATAACGTAAAAGTTGGGGATTGGAGTACAATTTGCTCAACATAACTACTCTTTATGTAATAAATATATGAGAAATGATGACCTGGCCCAACTGATGAGTGTTGGTTCAGCATAAAATGTTTCTTGGTGTTATTTGTCTTTTATTGTATCTTTATTTATATGAAATTATTTATGAAAAAAAAAAGAATGGAGAAATATGGAAGTTGTCTAATCTGTAAAATATATATGGTTGGTAACTCATGCATTTTGCAAACTTCAATACTTACAGCCCTTTTAATTCTATGGATTCAGTACTATTTTTTACAAAAATTTTGGGCTGCAATATAGAGTTCTTATGAAAAAAAATCTTTTATTGATATTGATGGAATAATTGCAGGACCTAACTGATTAATTTAGTTCCTGAAGTAAGATTTTAAAATGCACATTTTAAAATTATTGAAAAGGTTTATTGTGAACAGAGAAATAAATAAATGAAATAGGAAAAAATATGTATTAAATTAAAAATATATATATTTCAGTACAATTTATTTTAATGTCTGTTTCACTTTGGTGTTTGTAGAAGTTTCTTCATTGTTTCATCTATGGGATGAATTATCTGAAAAAAATGTTTTTTTCTCTGAATTTTCTTAATCTTACACTAAGTATAACTATTAATACAAAAAGGTATGAATACCAATGTGCTGCCGACTTTATCACTATTAGTTTTTCATTGATATAGTTAGAAAATTCCAGATTGGAAGTTATCAAATTAGACCTAACAGTAAATTGCATTGTATTCTTTTACTTTGTTTCTCTGGAAAATTCATTTCATTATATCAATCTTAAAGTTTGATGACTCTTTAATGATAATCACTACTTTATGTCCAGTTCTTTAGAAAAATCAAATAACTGTCTTCAGCATTAGTATTATGCAATAAAGTCATCTTTGATATTATAAAGAATTTCTACCATTTAAATGAACAACTCACAGGCATAGTGATCTGGACAGATTATGTAAATCAGAATATTTTACATAATCTTTTTGAAATCCTTTCACAGTTGTCAGAGTAAGAGGTGCCTAAAGAGAACTTTTAAGCTTACAACTGTTTGTAAAATAATATTCCAACTGTAAACTGAAAAATCTATCCCCCAGCCAACCCCAAAAGATTGGACTTACAATATCTAGGCATATTTAGTGAGCAAATAGTAATTGCTGAAATACACAATCCCATTTGGCAGTGGGACTGTTATCAAGATGAATATCATTATGAGAAGTTCATAGTATTAACTTAAAATACTGAAGATAATTTAAGTTTTAAAAAAATGAAAAATTTAAAGAAAGATGATAGAAAAGCCTGTTTGCATTGAGAAGGTATCTAATTCTTGCTCAGCCAACAGAAGAACAGATATTGTTGGTTTAGCAGAGTTACTGATTATTTACAGTTAAGCCTCATATCTGAAAATCATTTTATTATTTATCACCTGAGATTTATCTCAATTACTTCAACATTTTTTATAACCATTCACACAAATATATATATTATTCAATTATAAGTATATTGTCTATACTTAAACTTAATGTAATTATAAGGGACTTGAACTCAGACTTTCAAACTCCCTACCAATATGCTTTCTATCTATACAACTGATACACATGATCACATACATGTGATAAGGATAAATGATCTCCAATATACATATTTCATGCTGAAACAGAACCTCAGAAATTGGTCCTGGTTACCATCTCCCACCCATATATACAATCAGTGCATCAATTTGTATTAAGATAGCAGATCTTCAAACTTTAATGGGCACACTTCAATATTCTCCACCTCGAACTTTTCAGCCATTCATATCATTGAAAATCCAATGATGGAACACTCAAACCTCTTGTTGATGTCAATATTATTGTCATAGCCATGTTGATTTTAATTTACTCTGACCCCTCATATATAGGATCTTAATACATCTATTAAAACACACAGAAGAGAGCTGGGTAGAATACATGCTGATTATGTAATATTCATATAAAAATACTGTCTATACTAAACTTAATGTAATTAGAAGGAACTTGAACTCAGACTTTCAAGCTCCTTACTATGCACACCATCTTATACAACTGAAACATATGACCACATACATGTGAAAAAGATAAATGATCTCCAATATACATATTTCATGCTGAAGCAGGAATCATCAATTGATCCAGATTACCGCCTTCCACACATATATACAATCAGTGCTTCAGTTTATATTAAGATAGCAAATCCTCAAACTTTAATGGACAAACTTCAATCATCACCACCTTCCAACTCTTTAGCCATCCATGTGTGTAAGATGATTATTTAGACCAACTGCTGAGTGCTGGTTCAGAATGAAATATATATATATGAAAAACAAAAAAACACAAGTTAAAACTTGCTAACGCTTGTATTTATGACAATAGATGGCGTTCTACTAAAAATACCATCAAGCGTATGTTTTGTTTACATAAACATCAGAGCAAGCATTCACTACCTCTAACTTTAGTTCCACATTCAGATCATGATTTCAAGCTATTTGCTATCGTCAGTGAAGGACAGGAATAAGAAACTAGATCTAAACACAAACTCTGAGCATTTATGAAACAGTTTCTATTCAACTTGCAAGCGTGAATCTGTTAGACACGTAATGTCTTCAAACTCAGCATAGCAAGTCAGATAGCTACATGGGTCTGATATCAGTTCAGCATCACCACATAGTAGAAGCCTTTGCAATATATATCATTGCAAGAAAGACCTCAAAGATACATTTATGAAAAACAAAAAAACACAAGTTAAAACTTGCTAATGCTTGTGATTATGACAATAGATGGCGTTCTACCAAAAACACCATCAAGCATATGTTTTGTTTACATATATATATAGGAGATTAATTTATCTTTTTCACATGTGGTCATGTGTTTCAGTTGCATAAGATGGAATGCATAGTGTTAGGGATCTTGAAAAGTTTTGAGTTTCAAGTCCCTTCTAATTACATTAATTTAGACAATACACTTATATTTGATATTACATAATCAGTCTGCATTCTGCCTATCCCTCTTTGGTATATTTTAATGGACATATTAAGTCCTATATATAGTAACTTAAAGTGAACATGAGTATGACAGTAATATTGGAATCAACAAGGGCTTTGAGTGTTCCACCATTATATTTTCAATGATATAGATGGCTGAAGAATTGGAGGTTGAAGAAGATTGAAGCTTATTCATTAAAGTTTGAAGATTTGCTGTTTTAATATGTGTGGGAGATAGTGATCTGCGCCAACTGATGGATGCTGGTTCAGCACAGATATATTGGAGATCATTTTTCTTTTTCATATATATGTGGTACATGTCTATCAGTATATAAGATGGAGTGCATAGCAATAGGAGCTTGAGGATTTGAGTTCAAGTCCCTTCTAATTACATTAAATTTAGTATAGACAATACACTTATATTTGAATATTACATAATCAGTCGGCATTCTGCCCATCCCTCTTCAGGATATTTTAATGGACATATTAAGTCCTATATATAAGGAGCCAGAGTAACTTAAAGTTAACATGGGTATGACAATAATATTGGCATCAACAAGGGCTTTGAGTGTTCCATCATTGGATTTTCAATGATATGGACGGCTGAAAAATTGGTTGAAGAAGATTGAAGCTTGTTCATTAAAGTTTGAAGATTGGCTGTCTTAATATGTGTGGGAAATGGTGATCTGGACCAACTGATGAGTCCTGGATCAGTACAAATATATTGGAGATCATTTTTCTTTTTCATATGTATGTGATACATGTGTGTCAGTTGTATAATATGGAGTGCATAGTAATAGGAGCATGAAAGTCTGAGTTCAAGTCCCTTCTAATTACATTTAGCATATACAATGTACTTATATTGTTTTCCTGAAGGTTTGTGATGATGGTGTGTTTTAGTTTTTTTTATAAAAAAGTGGGAAAAAATCAGAAGGAACCTTATAGATAAGTATATGAAATTTGTATTGACTGCTGCCTTTGGCAGGATGGCTCAGTTAGTTGGAGTGTTACCTTAAAATTCAATACTCTAGAATCTAAGAGTCAAGGTTCAATTCCCATGCTAGTACTGTCACTAGGCAGGCCAGAAACACCTGAAGAAGAGGGAATAATACCTCTCAAAACATTGTGCACATATTAACTTGTGTGCTATTACTAACAGTTCAATGTATTTGGAATATTCAAATAAAGTTAAATTTTTCTAAAGACATTCAATATTCATATTAGATGATGGAAATTGTTCAATATATAAATACAACAATATATTTATATTTGAATATTACACAACCAGACTGTATTATGCCCACCCATCTTCTGTTTATTATACATTAATATCCAATGAGTGAGGGGTCAGAATAACTTTCAGTCAACAAGAGTATGTCAATAATATTGACATATATTAGCATCAACAAGGGTTATGAGTGTTCCAGCATCAGATTTTTAATGATATGGATGGCTGAAGAGTTGTAGGGTGAAGAAGATTGAGGTTTGTCTATTAAAGCTTGAAGATCTGCTACTTAATATAACCAAAGCATTGGTTATATATATGTGGGGGAGGGGAGATGATCTGTACAACTGATAAGTGCTGGTTCAGCACAAAATATGTATATTGGAGATAATTTACTTTTTTTCACATGTATGTAGTCATATGTATTCATTGTATAAGATGGAGTGCACAACAGTAGGCAGCTTGAAAGTCTGAGTTCAAGTTTCTTCTAATATATATAATCAGATTAAATACAATAGACAAAAATATCTGAAATAAACTCTTCAATATGTAAAAAACTAGCAAACAAAGCCATCCTAAATAGCATTTTACATTCAAAAGTTAGAAATTAAAAAAACAATTAAATAAACAAATTAATGTTTGGGATCATTTCCTTGTAAATAAGCACAAATGTGGTTTAGCAGTGATATTGTTAGAAAACAACCAATCACCTAACTCTGAAAGTTAAAACATTTTGTTTTACTCTTTTATCCATTGTTTTTTTTTTTGTCATAAGTTTAATTAGAAATCTACTTTTATTTCCAATTAAACATATCAAAAAAGCTATTAGCGAATAATAGAATAAAAAAAGGTAATTTAGCCTTGGGAGTTAACAGTAGTGATGCATGGTTTCCATGGAACATCATAACTAAGACACACAAAAGACTCAACCGCAGGGCAAAAATCCATTAATTCTCACAGAGAAACAATGGCGGTAATACTCACCAGGTATGCTAATTCCTATGTGATTGTTTGGGTGTTTATAATCCCTGTTTTACTGTCTAATTAGAATAGCTAGATATCCATTTACCAACCAATGTTGAACAGATAGTTGAGTTAGTTACAGGCCATGTAAATCTAAGCCTTTCAAAAATAATTTTACTTGGGTTAGATTCAAATGCTATAGGTCATATCCATGACAACTGAAATGCTGTCTTTGTATCAAAAAGACCAAATATTAATGCATTCATACACATATATACATATTGAGTCCATGCCATTTATCACAGTCATTTTACATAGAACTTAAAAAATAGCTAGTTTTTAAAAAAAATTAAAATTTATATTAGTTTATATTAATGTTGTGAGTAAAGTAGTTTTAAAATTGTTAGATAGAAAGTTTATAAAGATATTTAGAGTATTTTAGAATTGTTTAATACAATTTAAATAATAAAGGTAACATTATATGTTATGTTAAAATGTTATGTTAAAAGATAAAATTGATTAATATTTATCACATTTAAAAGATATAATGTGAAAATAATAGTTTAATTACAGCATTAAATATTATATAAAATAAATAATTTGTAATTAAATTATTCTAGAATGTTCTGAAAATCATCAAGTCTTTAAAGTGTGTTTGTCTTTGAGCTTTCAATGTTTTTAGAAAAGAAATATTAATTTTTAGTTTCTTGTTAGTAAAAATTAGATACATTAAAATGTTACAAAATAATATTGTGCATTTTATTTAAAGTAACAATTAATTTTTATTGTGTTGTCTAAGTAATATTTTCTATTTTAAAGTTAATATTCAAGTTATTAGAAATGTTTTAATGTTTGAATAAAGATATTTAATATTATGAAATATTCAATAAATTTTATATAATATAAAAATGATGAGTCATATTGTTTTAGAAAATTATTTTGTAGACAAAATAATTTAATTTATATGTAAATTAGTATTTGGGATGAACTTGGATCAACCAATGAATTCATTGGATAAAATAGGTATAAATATAGGTGTTCAATCAGTCTAAACAGTTCTGGTTCTTGTCTAATCTTGTCTTGTTTTGTTTGTTAATCTGGTCATATTTTTTTAGAGTTTTTATTTTTTATAAAATATATATATATTATAACGGTCGACGAACCTCCCTAACCTGCCATACCAGGGCACTGCCAGGCCATTTGAACCTGGAAAATTTATATGGTAGGCAGATACATGCGGGAGAGTTTACCTTTTTATCGAACCGAAAGCACCAGTCGCTAGCTCAGGAAGAAGCCGAGCTTAAACTATCATACTGTATATTCAAATTTCTAATGCTTAATTTTAAATATTAATAAAATATATAAAATAAATTACTGCCTAAATTAATTCAACAAAACATTTTATTATAATGCAAACATGCATTAAAAAGATTCTGAAAATTGAAGCAACTAAATATATTTGATTTGGATTATATGCATAGATGGAAGCGTTTAATAGATTTAAATACAATTTTAATATTTTATTGTGAACGTGCTACATAGATTATGCAACAACCAACCCAATCCCTTTTAATCTTAGGCAAAAAAATCTCGCATTTAAACCAATGCTAGCTTACTGATATACCGATGTGACTAATGCAAAATGAGATTATTAGCATAATAAAATCATGCTAACAGGAATTTTACATCTGTAGCGTGATATCATTAGAAAAGTAATGAATCATGGTGAGAAGGAATGAGCATCTTCCCCATGATACAAGAACGAAATTATATGAGAAGCTCTGTAAATGGTGATAGCGGTCTTTGCCAGCTTACTGTCCCAGTCAGAGTGTAAGAAAATCAATGGCATAGGAAATACATCTATGACCACCAACAATGTGATGACTACTCTTTTAAGTCATATGTTCAAGTGGGTATTATGCCCTGTATGCTAACATGGTACAAGGGAATCCAATGCACCTACTCAAGTTACATTGACATACAACATCCGTACATCTATCCACTAGCACCGATCCAACTACGAAACAATTAGCCCAAAATTAACACTTTAAACTAACAATCTTACGAATCTATGCAGCCATTCACACTCACTTTAAATAATTAATTTAACAGAAATTACGAGAATGGAAATGATATTAAGTATATTTAAAAAAAAACATATATAAATAATTAAAAATTTAGTCAGATAAGAAATTTCTTTTAAAAGTTAAGTGAAACTTAAAATACTGGAAAAAGTTTGCATTATATGATTAGTGTTCATACTTCATTTAAAAGAAAAGTTTATACTTTCCAATGCTATAGGTAAAGTCTGTCTTTATAATCCTTGATGCATGGTAGAATTCAAAGTTCTTTCCATTTCCTATTCTTTTAGATGGAGAGAAGTCCATTGCTGGCTATTTTCTGAAAACCATCCTATTCTGGAGACCGCTTCAGCTGCTGCAAATATGGGAAATGTAAATTATTGTTGACCCCTACATTTTGGAGATCTGCAATACCCTTATAAATATACTTAATAATACACAATCAGCAAGAGCAATACAAAAATCTCTTTTCCCTTCAAAGTTTTTTTTTGTCAACTCTTATCAGTAGTATTTTTTTAATTTATCTCTTATCTGACTATATGCCCAAGGGCCTGTTTGCAATTACCTCAAAATAGAAAATCATTTCCATTCTAAGAATAAAATAACTAATTAGCAGCATTTATTTAAAAATTCTTTTATATTAAAAAGAATCTTGTTTTTAGATATTTACTTTAAATTACATAATTAGTTTGCCATCTGTGCATTATGTATATTAATTCAAATCAAATTATTAAATTCCCTTTTTTTATACATATATTTCTACTCGAGGATGATTTTATATATTTTTTTTACTTCTATTTGAAAGAAATGTAATGACATATACTTATTCCGTTACATATCACCGAACTTCGTCAAAAACAAAACAATTTAAAAAAAAGAATCTACTTGGCATTAGTAGAAAACATTATTCTTAAAGATTTTTTTTTAGTAATTACTCACACACAAAAAAAACTATTCTCCCCAACTTTTTACATCAGCTGAGCAGTTCCCATTAGACAGTTTCTAACTTATTTTTTTATTATTATTATTATTATTATATTATTATTATTATTATTATTATTATTATTATTATTATTATTATTATTATTATTATTATTATTATTATTATTATTATTATTATTATTATTATTATTATTATTATTATTATTATTATTATTATTATTATTATTATTATTATTATTATTATTATTATTATTATTATTATTATTAATCAGACTTTCCTAAAATTACTTTTTTAATATTATATTTCATAAGTTTTCTTTCTTATGTGTATGCATGCATATGTGTGCAATATACATTCTGGCAGTACTTTTACATCTACATTATAATCTATAGCTTTAAAATATAAACAAAAATTCATTTAAAAACTATTTTTTGTTACTGGCAAAAACTATTTTTTGTTACTGGCATATGGTTAAAGTGCATCGCCCCATGTTGGGCACTAATTATAATGGTTGATGAATCTCCCTAACCTAATCTTCCATACCAGGGCACTGCCAGGCCATTTGAACCTGGAAAATTTATATAGGAGGCAGATACATGCAGGAGAGGTTACCTTTTAATTGAACCGAAAGCACCAGTCGCTAGCTCAGGGAGAAGCCGAGCTTAAACTATCACACTGTATATTCAAATTTCTAATGCTTAATTTTAAATATTAATAAAATATATAAAATAACTTACTGCCAAAATTAATTCAACAAAACATTTTATTATAACGCAAACATGCATTAAAAAGATTCTGAAAATTAAAGCAACCAAATATACTTGATTTGGATTATATGCACAGATGGAAGTGTTTAATTGGTTTAAATACAATTTTAATATTTTATTAAGTGTGAATGTGCTACATAGATTATGCAACAAAATCTTGCATTTAAACCAATGCTAGCTTACTGATATACTGATGTGACCAATGCAAAATGAGATTATTAGCATAACAAAATCATGCTAACAGGAATTTTACATCTGTAGCATGATATCATTAGAAAAATAATGAATCATGGTGAGAAGGAATGAGCATCTTTCCCATGATACAAAAATGAAATTATAATATGAGAAGCTCTGTAAATGGTGGTAGTGGTCTTTGCCGGCTTACTGTCCCAGTCAGAGCATAAGAAAATCAATGGCATAGGAAATACATCTATGACCACTAACAACGTGATGACTACTCTTTTAGGTCATATGTTCAGGTGGGTATTATGCCCTGTATGCTAACATGGTACAAGGGAATCCAATGCACCTACTCAAGTTACATTGACATACAATATCTGTACATCTAACCACTAGCACCGATCCAACTATGAAACCATTAGCCCAAAATTAACACACTTTAAACTAACAATCTTACAAATCTATGTAGCCATTCACACTCACTTTAAATAATTAATTTAACAGAAATTACTAGAATGGAAATGATATTAAGTATATTTTTAAAAAAACATATATAAATAATTTAAAATTTAGTCAGATAAGAGATTTCTTTTAAAAGTTAAGTGATATTTAAAATACTGGAAAAAGTTTGCATTATATGATTAATGTTCATACTTCATTTAAAAGAAAAGTTTATACTTTCCAATGCTATAGGTAAAGTCCATCTTTGTAATCCTTGATGCATGGTAGAATTCAAAGTTCTTTCCATTTCCTATTCTTTTAGATGGAGAGAAGTCTGTTGCTGGTTATTTTCCAGGAACCATCCTATTCTGGAGACCGCTTCAGCTGTTGCAAATACGGGAAACATAAATTATTGCTGACCCCTACATTTTGGAGATCCGCAATACCCTTATAAATATACTTAATAATACACAATCAGCAAGAGCAATACAAATATCTCTTTTCCCTTCAAAGTTTTTTTTTGTCAACTCTTATCAGTAGTATTTTTTTAATTTATCTCTTATCTGACTATATGCCCAAGGGCCTGTTTGCAATTACTTCAAAATAGAAAATCATTTCCATTCTAAGAATAAAATAACTAATTAACAGCATTTTAAAAAAAAATATTTTATATTAAAAAGAATCTTGTTTTTAGATATTAACTTTAAATTATATAATTAGTTTGCCATCTGTGCATTATATATATTATTCAAATCAAATTATTAAATTCTCTTTTTTTTTATACATATATTTCTACTCAAGGATGATTTTATATTTTTTTTTACTTCTATTTGAAAGAAATGTAATGGCATATACTTATTTTGTTACAATATATTTTAGTAAAGTTAACGAAAGAATAGTTTTAAATAATTGTTGTAATGTATCTCATGTTTGAGTAAACAAATTTATTCCCTGTCAGTAAAATTTCACATTAAAACTTAATGAAACCAGTATAATTTTATGGAAACCAATAGTTGTCATCAAAGTATCGGCCTAATACTGAGCAAAAGCTGTGAGTATTTTAACCATATAAATAAAGAAAACTTAAGGATTTGTAAGAACTTTATATTTAAGTTTTAATATGTGTGAAGAGAAAGAATGTTTATATTTAATAACTTTAATAAACACATAAATATAATCTGTCAAGGAATTCATATCTTAGAAGTAATCTGAGGATGTTTGTTGAAAGCTATTTAATAGGCTATATATATATTTTAAAAGGAAGAACAAGTGATGTTATGCAATTGAATTAAATATGTATGAAGGAATTTTATAAATGTGGATATATTTTATATTTGTGAATACATATATGAATATATTTTACTACTAATTGGTTTTAAAAGAGAACTGCCTGAATAAACATTATATATTTTAAATTTATGCATATCAAGATAAGAGTGTGTCTTTTGAACTTTGCATTTTAAAAAGATTTTGCTGAGAGATGAATGAAATATAAATTTTAAAAGATTTTCCTTAATAAAAGGGAGACGAATTTTGATATTATTTTAAGATTATTGTTGTATGTCTTATATGAAATATTATGTGAATGAAAAGACTGTATAAAAACTGCAAGAAATATTTAATTAAAATATGCATGTTTGAAAAGATAAAAATCTTGAATTTTTAAGAAATATCTTGTGATAAATTATTACCATTTAAATACAAGCTTATATATTTTTAGAAAAAAAAAAGAATGAAAGTTGTCTGCTGGAAAAAAAAATCAAACGATAAATAATCTTATTCTTCAAAATGTTTCATAAATGCTTTCTGATGAAGAAATATTATTGTCATTACATTCTGCCACAATCTGGATTAGCCTGATAAAAAATATACTACATGATAAGTTATTATCTAATATGAAAAATTATATTAATGTTTTTCTTTTAAAATATTGTTCTCCTGGAAATGCTAAGAAATGTATTTAGATAGACTATATATCCAGTCTGGATGGACAATATATTGAAGAGATTTTAAAAGATTTAAGTTTAATACATTATGGAGTTTTGTTCAATGTGATGAGGAAGAAAAAAGCTTTGTTCAAACTTTTTCTCTAGTCAATAGCAATGAAATAAACCCAGCACTGAAGGGGTGAAAGAAAAACAAAAACTTTAATAGCTTTGAATTTATTACTTTTCTATTATTATTATTTTATTATTATTATTATTATTATTATTATTATTATTATTATTATTATTATTATTATTATTATTATTATTATTATTATTATTATTATTATTATTATTATTATTATTATTATTATTATTATTATTATTATTATTATTATTATTATTATTATTATTATTATTATTATTATTATTATTATTATTATTATTATTATTATTATTATTATTATTATTATTATTATTATTATTATTATTATTATTATTATTATTATTATTATTATTATTATTATTATTATTATTATTATTATTATTATTATTATTATTATTATTATTATTATTATTATTATTATTATTATTATTATTATTATTATTATTATTATTATGATTTTAATTTCAGTAAATGTTCCTTAGTCTCATATTCTAAAAAATCTGAAGTTTTGCATTTTACTTATTTTATTAATTGTCACAAAATTATTTCTGTTGAATCCCAAAAAGATTTGGGAGTTATATTTTCTAGTAATGGATCCTTTCTTCCTCATTTGGAAATGATTATTGGTAAAGCTTTAAAAATTATAGGTACTATTCTAAGGTTTGGTCATCATTTCAGTGGTGATACAAAATTTAAATTATTTTTATCATTGGTTCTTCCCATCATTGAATATTGTTCAGTCATTTGGAATACTAGCTCTAAACAGGGATGTAACTTATTACAATCAGTGAGTAATAAGTTTTTTAAATATGTTTCTTTGAGAAATAAAACTGTTGTTCATCTTTCTTCTAGAAGACAATATAGAGATCTTAAATATCTTTATAAACTTGTTAATAAAATAGTTCTTTTATCTGACACAATTTCTACTGTTGTAATTAGATCTCATGTGCATGATAAGAGCGTCTGCTTCTGTTTGTTACATTAAAACTTGTCATTCCAATGTTCTTAGATTTTCTCCTTTATTTAGACTGCCATATTTATATAATCAGATTTGTAGTAATAATAATTACTTCAATTTAGATTATAATCAATTTTGTAATGTTATTAAATTTAAATGTCATATTTGATTGGTTTAACTTGATTTTGTTTATATATATATATGTTAAATTGTTTTATTATTATTATTATTATTTTGTTACGTGCTTTATATTTATCCCTTTTATTTATTTGTTATTATTAATGTTTTAATAATAATTGTTTATATGCTGATATTTAATTTTACTTTAGATTTTTAAATGTGTTAATTATCTTTTATTGAAATATGGCACATAATTATATTAATAATTTGTCATTTAAACTCATTTATATATTTATATATTTGTTATGGTGCAATACTGTAATTGGCTTTATGCTGTAGTTTTGTACGGTAAATAAATGAATTGAATTGAATTGAATTATTATTATTATTATTATTATTATTATTATTATTATTATTATTATTATTATTATTAGTTAGTTAGTTAGTCAGTTAATATCTGTTATTAGAAATATGCTTAGTGTTAATATTGAAATAATTTATTTTAAAAAAAGAAAAATAATGGGTATCAGAAAATTAAATTTTCTGAGAGGTTAAAATAAAATGCCTAGAACTTATTTTATATTTGGATGATCAAGGAGAGAAGGGGATAACTGTATTTAATTCCAATAATTGTTGGAAGCTAAACTATTATGCATTTTAAGAATATTTTAATTTATATTTTGTTTCATTTATCTTATTGCTTAATATGATGAATCATATTTATATGATTATGAATATAATATCAATTGTTTTATAAATGTAATGTAAAGGTTAAAAAATGCCTTGTGGATTATTTAAAGATATTTAAGGAATTTTTATAAATGCTTAAGTATGTATATTTTGAAATATGATTATGAGTTTCTAATATATCATTATAGACAGTATCTGTTTAAATACAATAAAATGAAAATGTTGATCTCTGAATTATCTAGTAGTATAAGTAAATGAATGTATGATAACAATGGATATTTTATTGAAATCATTTGTGTATACAATGTTTTGAACCTTAAATTTTATTTGATATTTATTTTGGAATTGTGTTTGGAGATTATTTTTTGTAACATAGTTAGAATTTCTTTCCTATGTTAGGAAAAGTATTCAGAATGTGGAAGATGAAGGATAGTGGTCTAGGAAATTAGTTGTAAAATGAAATCCTGAGTACTAGGGATATTGAGCAAGAATATTATATGTGAATCCTATTGTTGTGAGTTAAGATTTAAATACAGATAACACAGATCTCTATATTTAATACACAATCAGTTGCATTCTTTCCATAGTTCAGTAAAAGTTCAGGTAGAAGCCATGACCAGAATTTAAGGTACATGATAAATATGTGACCTTAAACATTGTAACTATAATATTTCATATTCATTTGAGTTATTATTGTATTCATATCCCTCATTATAATCACTATTAATCACCACTGGATATTACATCATAAATGATAGTTTAAAATTTAGATAGAATAATAACTAGACTGTTGAAAATTGTCAATATTTGTGAATAGAAAAGGAGAGAAAAATTCTATCACAAATGATGTTTAATTTTTTATTGTTTATAGAGAAAGTGGAAAAGGAATAATTTGATATTCATAGAGATATATGAATGCTAGAATTCATTAAACTCAAATATTTAATGCATATTTTGTTTAATTGTAAGAAAGAATTATGAAACATAACATCTGAATGCTATTATTGTAATAGATTATAAAATGAATAAATATAACATGTCAAACACTATAATTCTTTAATATAATTTGAATTTTTTATAAGAAGAGTGAACTTATAGAAGAATAAAGTTATAGGGTTATTTAAGATACTTTAAAAGTAAATAGTTTTATAAAGTGATGAATATAGTTATTTCAATAACTATATTTTTCTTTATTTAAATTTGCATTGAAATGTTAAAATATACCTGAAAAATAAAGATGAATGCTTTACTTATATAAATGATGTGCCTAGTCTTTTTCAATATAATGTTATATGTTAAATTTTAAAATAAGTGCTAATTTTAATTTAAATTTTATAGTTAATAGGCATTACTATAATTATAATTACTTTTGAAAAAGGTGAAGCATATTATTAGTTAAATAAATTGTATTTATTAATTGTTATTATTTTATTATGATAATAACAATGGAATATCATTGTCGTAATGATAGAAAATAATAGTATTACCATTATAATGTATCATATATTCTATTTTCTATATCAAATAGTCAGAATGAAGGCTATTTAATGTTTATTTATTTTTATTATGTTTTCTTATGTAAATATTTTAATCTAATTAATTTTCTTTTATATTATAAATATTTTAAGTTTTATAAATTTATATTGTTATAAATATAGTATATTGTTAAATAATAAAGTTATTAATGATTTTGGAATTTATATTGTCTTCAGAGTTTTATTTGTTGATGTATCTGAGTGTTTTTTGAATCTTCGAATCCACACACACATATTATTGCACATAATTAACAAAAAAATATATCATTATAAATATTATAGAAGATCTTATTATTGGTGGTTATGAAGATTATACAATGCCAATTTTTAGAATTATATTATATTAAGAATATATTTTCTGTAAATGCCACATAAGAAATAAAAGATTTGTATAGCATAATATAATAGGAAATGTTTTAAAATTTATTTAAAATATTATATATAATGGTATTTATGATTATTGAAGAGTAATAGTCAGATAGATGTATGATTTTGAGAATCGTGAAAATATTCTAATTGTTCGTTGTTGTTAATATATCTAAAATCCCTTATTATATTTGACTACATGATATTAATTTGTTTATTATTATTATTAGGAGATGAATCTGAGATATTAAATACTTATAAGAGTTAGATGAAGTGATAATGTATAGGAGTTTTTAGTTAATGTTAAATTTTACTATTATTTTACAAAAGAATATTAATTTTTATAGATTATTTAATTTGAATTATTTATATGTGCTGTGAGCCATGAGAGTATTATAAGATAGTTTTATTTTATAAATTAAGTAGGGGTAATATTCTTATGCCATTGGGAATATATCTTGCTGGATACATCCTCAACTTTAAATAGCAGTATACCTTTGCTGAATGTCTCATGCAAGAGTTTTTTCATAAATTTTTGTTAGTATTTTAATGGAACCATATTATTTTTTAGTAGTAAATAAAGAGCTAGTCGTAATTTAAGTTGTAATCATAATAAATGAGCTGGGGATTCAATTTGAACCTAAGTATTTAATTTATGTTTTTTGATTATCTTAGGTTATTATTTAAATAAGGAAAATTATTTTAAGTATTAATTTATTTAGATATAGTATATTAGAAATATATTCTGAGCTAGTCAAAGTATCGTTTTTCGATAAATTAATCGTAAATTAGATGTAGTACTTTTCTCAAGTTTGGCCAGAGAGTCATTTTAAAATTCGGTAAGAGTACAATATATATATATGTAGAGAGAGAGAAATAAATAAATATGTTTAAAATTATCATCATGAACAAATATATAATAAACATTATTTGTAAATACAGACAAGCACCTACATATGTATGCACAACAAATATGCAGTCAGATGTATACATCATCTACGTAAACAAATATATGTAAACATAATCACCTAATAAATATTTATAATATATATACATGTGTGTGTATATGTCATTTAAACATATATATGTACATCCATGAATGCATGCAAAATTATTATATATGTTATAAACATTTTTTATTGTGTAATATATTTTGTTTTAATAAGGGAAAACATATTTATAATTTCATATTTTATAGTTCAAAATGACCAATAGAAAGAAGATTGTATATATATTAATACTGTTCACATTTTGTCTGAAGAGAGATACTGCAATAGCTGAAGAGTAATTCAAATACGGAAAGTCATTTGAAACTGGGTTTAAACTATTTTTTTTATAGTTGCAGCATTTATTATAACGTTTTCTTTAACTTAGCATATACTCTTTAAATGTGTAATAATCATTATATTTTGTGTGCTGCTACGATCATGATCAAGGGGTCAAATCCAGATAAAACTTTTTTTTCCAAAATGGCTGGGCAAAGAGTCATATTAATTGATTATCCAGTTAATGGATGGTAGCGCATCAATAGTTAACTCAACTAGTCATCCAGTTAGTGGGTAGGGAGAAATTTTGATGTCTTTCTCTGGGAAGAGAAGTGTCCTGAAATTGTCACTATAGAAGTTTTTAAAAAGATTTCTTTAAATGATTTGTTCTTTGCTTTGTATAAAAATTACCAATATTTCATTAAAACTAAAAAAAAAAAAAATAAAACTTTTGGAAGTATGACAATTGGGTAACATTTTAACCAAGCATTGTACTTTTGAGTATTTTTATAAAAATCATATTTTAGGACCATTAGCATTAATTTCTAATACATATCTTATTTGATGCTGATTATTATATTTTACTTTTCAAGAAAATAATGAGTGAAAGATCATTGAGCTCAATGAAATTTTATCATTTAGTATTGGTGGTATCTTTTGTGAATCTAGATAATCAATCAAAAACCATATATCTGAAGATAGGAGGCAATGATAAGAATAATTAAGTTGATGAACTCATTAGAAAATAATGAGAGTCATCAAATGAATTTTACAGTGATACAATTTGTTTTTACTTACCTAAATAGATTTTTCATTTGATTGTTATTAAACCACTAAACATCACATGATCACTATTTCTTATGCTTGCTCATAACTGTTATTAAAACAGGCAAAACTCTCCATACAGTAGTGCCACTCAGTGCAAGCCAGAGTAATCAATGGATGCCAAAAGGCTTGTGCATAAAATCCCTATCTAGTGCCTACTCATCCAACATCTCCAGACTAGTTTCTAGCTTGTGGCTTTTATTAATGAGGAGCCTTGGATATAAGAGCACTGCATCTAGATCTTAGGATCTACTGCAACTGTCCACCAGCCACCTTTTATCTCTATTTAACTACAAAACTATGAGAATAAAATTGAAAACAATATTTTCAATCCAAGCTCATTAGCTTATATAGTCATATAGATCTGAATGCAGTTCAGTACCCATACATTTTGGTGTCTTTGGTTCTTTAATAACCATAACCACCACTATCCTATTAGTCAGGGTTGGTATTAAACCAATAAACATCACATGATCATCACTTCTTATGCTTGCTCATAACTGCTATTAAAACAGGCAAAACTCTCCATACAGTAGTCCCACTCAGTGCAAACCAAAGTAATCAATGGATGTCTGAAGTACTATTGCATGGAGAGTTTTGCCTGTTTTTCATATGATTGTTCTTGATCAGTTTAATACAAACATGTGGTGAATGACTCAGTTATAGAGTAACTTAATGATGAGGAGTTGGATCAGCAGTATAATATACTGCTGGTGAGCATTTAGCTTGATGGTATGGCATTTAATTGGTGAATAGTTTGTTCACAAGTAGTATGTTACTATGGAAAAAATAGCAGTTAGATCAATGATAAAAAAAAAATCCTGAGAGAAGTTGGTTCGGTTATAAAGAAAGCTTTCTAATAAGCAGTTAACTTAATGATAGATTCCTTTTGAAGGTTTGTCTTGAGGCAAATTATCTTTCTATTAAGCCAATAACATAATATTTTTCTGTTGAGTAATTGTTAAAAAAAAAATTGGTTCAGCAATAGAGTAGTTTTAGTGTGGTAATTAGTTCAATGATAAAGTAGTTTACTTGTTCAAGGAGCTTTCTAGTTAAACCAAGACAATGGATAAGGATTAAAATGCACAACTTTCTAGCAACTATTGATTAATATAGCTTGCACTAGGTGGCACTACTGTGTGGAGAAATTTGCTACTGTTTTTGAGCTTTCTATTCTGATTTAGTAATTATAAAAAGATTGTGACTCACATTCCTGAAAAGAAAAATTTTAAAAATTCATTCAAAAAGTCTATATTGACAAGTAGATGATGAACTGAAAATGAATAATGACTGCATTCAGAATCTTTATTGAGTTCTGGAAGAATGTCTATAATGATCATATAATGGAGCTGTGAGTCACTGGATCCTTAAAATCATTTCTTGATAGTTACTAATCTATTTGCATTTAAAACAAACCTTTTCTATGTTTTTGCTTCAGTTCATTAATTTAGTGCTACTCCTATAATTTGAAAAGCTTTTTTTTCTTTTGGATAACCATTCTATTTTTTAACATTGTTTAGTATATATAAATGTGTGTGTGCAAGCATTATTTTTTTATACTAGTAGCAAAAATAAATTTAACTATTAAATACTATAATGATTATTATTATCTAAGCTTAAATTCCTTAGAACTATTATATAAGAATAACAGATGAGTAACAATAGTACAGTGTTGTAATTCAAATCTTTTGTAAAGGTTAGAGGTTAGATCTTGCAGCTGGTATTGCTGTTAATGACTATGGTGGCAGATGGTTGATGGACTTGACCCATATCACTTGCATCAAATTGATTCCTACTCACATACTGATACATATGGGATTTGTTTAAATCAGAACCCTTAAGCAAAGGTAATGTATGTGTGTGCATTTAAGACAATTGAATATATATTAACAAATAATGTTATTTTAAATACTACATAACAGTCTCACTTACTATTATTAATTTTATTTATTTGAAAGTTTTACTATTTATTTAAGATAAGAAAGGACAGACAGGATCAACAGCATAGCTAGAATTGTTTTTATTAAAAGATTACTTTTATTAATCTAAGGTTTTACATTTTACTCAATGTTTATAAATATTTACAATGTAAGATCTGATATCTATATTATTAGTTCTTATATCTATATCTTCAGCCAATCTAAGACAAGATTCCAAAACAGGTTAACTGGTGTCTGGTAAATCAAATAATTCCCACATGGCCTTAAATATTTCTATTGGTGCTATTGATACGTCTCTCTTTTTGATTTTCTTAATAAAGTTTATTAGTAGTGGTTTAATGTTATTTTGTAATTGTCCAAGAATTAGTTTACATTTAATTTTCCAAATGTAGAAGGCCTGGAATGTTGAGATTCTTATAAGTGGGTATATTCCCTTTTTAATGCAGTCCTTGAGGGATGTAATGATGTGTTTATTTGTTTTCATATAACCATTTATTATGTATTTATGGATATTCAGTCCTTGACATATGTCAAGTATGTGCCCTATGGTCTCTTCTTCCCTTTTACAAATTTGGCATATGGAACCTTAGTGAACCCTCTCTTGTACACTAGAAAATTGTTTGTAGGGAGCACCTCCAAGTTCATTTTGACTATGAAGTCCAAGTATTTAGCTTCTAGATTCCAATACCTGAACATGGAGATTATCTCCTTATTGGTTATCCCCAGTGTTCTGGGGATGAGAACACTGGGGATGAGCCCTATACCCCCATTGGTTAAGCTGTATGCCTCCCAATATGAAATCTTGTTAGCAAATGTTAGAGCTGAGGGCTGTATATATTTTCCTATGTTCTCCCACACTGCAGTTAACCATGTACCCTTATTTGGCGGGGGTTGATCAGTGGGAATTACTGGGATTATATGCTCCTCATTAGGATATTTTTTTTGTTGAATTTATGTATTGAGTTAAATGCTTTTTGAAAATAGTATGTTGAAATTGAGTGTAAAGACATTCCATTTAAGTTTCTTGGCTTCTACATTTTCCTTATGCTGATAGCCACTAATTCCCCACCATAGTAGCTTTGAGCAAAGAGAATTAAATTTTTTTCTCAAATCCCCTGGTGAGGCTAATCCCAGTTAGGTAATAGTTTATCCTGGGAAATACTAACATATTTAGCAGTGAGACCCCCCAGTTATCTTTTGGGTGGCAGCTAGTATTGAGTCTTGAATATCCCTTCTCATCACTGATGGAGATTTTGGAATCAGGAATCCAAGAAACTCTGGGTCCATGTAGTTTTGAAGGTAGTTTTTTGCCCGAGATCAGCTTCCATGCTACAGATTTGTTCATGTTAAATTCTAATCCAAAATCCTTTGTGTACTGTTTCGGTGTTCTTTCCAGTTTTGCTATGTATCTCTTTGATGATAGGAATACTACTATATCATCCATGTACTATATGTGGTTAATTTCCTTATTTATTGTGGGTATAAAGATTCTTGGTAGATTTCCTTCTATTTCTATGAGCAGTGGATTTATATATGCTATGAAATATAACATACTTGGAAGAGATCCCTGGGGAATTGAGAATTGTGGAATTGAGAATTGTGGTTTGAAGCTGGGTGCTATTCTCCCATCCAGGGTTACAAATATCTCCCTATTGCAACATGTTACAAATATCCAACAGGATTGCAACATGTCAAATGCCACCAAAATATCCAGTTGGACCATGATAGGGCAAGATTTCTTTCATCCCCTTACATGATCTATTATTAATTTAAACTGCATCGGAGGTAGATGTACCCTTTTTTGTTGGTCCTATAAAATTTCAAAAACTGTTTTTCAATATTTATAATTTCTATCTTAATACTTTTTCAAATATATATACACATTAAGGGCCCTAAGAACTAGAGGTCCATACCATTGCTTTGTTTTTATTCATGTTAATTATGCCACTGGGTTTCTTTATAAACCAGGTATGAGAGACTTTAAATCTTATATTAATCTGTATATCAAAAAGAAAAAAGCAAACTTGTTACAATTAGTCAAATAGCTAAAAATTCAAAAACAAAATAGTTGGAAAGTCACTGAATAAATATTTAGTTAGTGAAGCAAAGAGTAAATCTATAAAACCTTCTGAATTGGAATATGTACTTCAAAATTATTTCACTAAATGTCACTACTGATGCTTATATTTACTTGATTTGTGTTTCACTTTTGTCAATGTTAATTTTAATCTGGACATTGTAGAAAAACACAGGAAGACAGAGATTCTAACATGAATAAAATTATTGTACAGTTATTTGCTTAGAAATAGTGATATTCAAGCTCCAAAGTGATACAGTGAGCATTCCATTAAGCAACTGGAAATCATTCCAGAAAACTTTATTAGAGCTTTAAGTCCATTACTTTCATCACTGAACTAAAATATATAAAATAAAAATCATATATTAAGTTGGTAACGTAGTCAAGGGTTATTAGAGCATTAAAATGCAAGGCTAGGTACAACAGTTTCATTAAAATGTCAAAAGTATATATTTTTTAATTTTACTGAAAATCAATTCCAAAAACTTTATGTTTGAGTCTAAAATCCTCACCACTGAGCAAAATACATAGAAGCATCAAGCTACAAATAAAAAATTTTAAAGTTTGCTCTCAATATTTAAAGTTGTCTCCTATGCACCACATTACAAGTTAAATTAAGCACTGAATTATTATTCTAAGTATAATACTGCAGGAGAGTTTCAAATGCTAATTGTACTTAAAATGAATTAAAGTGGACATGAAAATAAGTGTGGGAGATTCAATAATCTGTGTACTAAGAAATTGCTCATATTAATTTAAATATAAATAACTATATTGTTTAAATACTTCTTTATACTGCTCAAATACCTGAAATATCTTTATTAAATTCTTTGGTGCTCATTCGTATGCCCATCCATCATGCTTGAGGTCGCTGATGTTAGCCAAAAGGACTTAAATATACCATCTTTTAGACCCAACTACTCAATTGATAGTAGTTGACTCTTTTGACTAACATCAGCCCAACAGCATGTTGATTGCTCTCACAATTCACACTTAGTCGCTAACAGCGTGTTTTGCAATCATTTGCTCTTATAATTCACCCTTAGCCAACTATATTCACAAGATACAAGGTGTGATTACCATGCTGACACTTAATCTATCACTACTTTACAATGATAGGGTGTGAATATTTGGATTCACAATTATTTAAGTAAGATACTGGGAATTTTTATTTTTTGTTCAACATACATAAAGTATTTAGGGTTCTACAAATTATCACACTCTACACAAGCTCACTAACCCTCCTGTAACAGTATAAAGTTCAAAAATGGGCTATTCAGAAGAGCTCTTAATGAAATCTCATAGCATGTGATATTGTGCGTTACTGTAAAAAATGGCAACTACTGAGACAAACTCATTTCAAGATGTCATTATTGCCAAAGACCGAACCGGAGGTGGCAGGTTTTCAACCTTTACATGTAAATCACAAGTGCAACCCTGTCAGCGGTGTTATGCGAACTATAGAACATCTTTGGGGTAGCCTTAAATGGCACAATAAATGAATGTGTGGTGCACCATTCGATGACAATTTGATAAAAGCTTTTTTTTTTTGGTTAACTAAAGTAACGAACATTTTGACAATTTGTTTTTTAAAAAGAAGATGAAAAAACTACATTTATTATACACACACAAACAAAATGTTTATAACTTGAAATTGATTTATGTGTTGCGAAAAATAAAATAAAAAAATATAAAAATGTAAACAGATGTCTGTGTATTTTTACTTTGTTTTAAACTATTAAAAAGAAAAAACAAAGACCAGCTAACGTTATATTAATAACTTTTTTTGCAAAAACAACGCCACTGAGCATTATGAGTGTGCATATGAATAAACACCAATTCATCAATAGTGAATACCTTTATAGTTCACTTAACTTAATGTATAGTGATTTTTATATCTAAAAACAAAAGACTTGAGTATGTATGTTATGAAAAAGATTTTCATATAGTTTTGTTTATCTATATACAATATGTGCTATCTTCTAATTTAACAATTTTATGTAATACCTAGATTCAAAATAAAGAATAAACTATTTGGAGTTCAATTCACATACATGTTTTACTATATTAGATTTGTAGGATATATGAGCACAGACTTTCACATGACCCACCACTCTCCACTCCATCTCATAACACTGATGAACACATATATGTTGAAAAGATAAATAATCACCAATGTATGTATTTCATACTAAACCATCAAATCATCAGTTGGTCCAGATTACCATCTCTACACATTTATGCTATAAGTGCTCAGATATATATTAAGATAGCCAATCTTTATACTTTAATGGACAGACTTCAATCTACTCCACATTCCAACTCTTCAACCGTCCATCCAATTGAAAATCTGATGATGGAATGCTCAAAGGCCATCCTGAGGCGGAGATTCCTGTCACACCCACATTGACCTAAGGTCAATCTGGCTCCTCATGTACAGGACATATAAACTATGTAAATAACTGAAACACAGGCTTATTATATACCTGTGTTTACATATGTAATATATAGGATATATGAGCACAGACTTTCACACGACCCACCACTCTCATCTCATAACACTGATATACTTGAACACATATATGTTATGTACATAGTAGAGATGTCTACCCATCCTTTGTATATGTATTAAATGGATTATGTCCTGTACATGAGGAGTCAGATTGACCTTAGGTCAACATGGGTGTGACAGGAATCTCAGCTTCAGGGTGGCCCTTGAGCATTCTATCATCAGATTTTCAATTGGATGGACGGTTGAAGAGTTGGAGTGTGGAGTAGATTGAAGTCTGTCCATTAAAGTATAAAGATTGGCTATCTTAATATATATCTGAGCACTTATAGCATATATGTGTAGAGATGGTAATCTGGACCAACTGATGATTCGATGGTTTAGTATGAAATACATATATTGGTGATTATTTATCTTTTCAACATATATGTGTTCATCAGTGTTATGAAATGGAGTGGAGAGTGGTGGGTCATGTGAAAGTCTGTGCTCATATATCCTACAAATCTAATATAGTAAAACATGTATGTGAATTGAACTCCAAATAGTTTATTCTTTATTTTGAATCTAGATATTACATAAAATTGTTAAATTAGAAGATAGCACATATTGTATATAGATAAACAAAACTATATGAAAATCATTTTCATAACATACATACTCAAGTCTTTTGTTTTTAGATATAAAAATCACTATACATTAAGTTAAGTGAACTATAAAGGTACTCACTATTGATGAATTTGTGTTTATTCATATGCACACTCATAATGCTCAGTGGCGTTGTTTTTGCAAAAAAAGTTATTAATATAACGTTACCTGGTCTTTGTTTTTTCTTTTTAATAGTTTAAAACAAAGTAAAAATACACAGACATCTGTTTACATTTTTGGATGGACGGTTGAAGAGTTGGAGTGTGGAGTAGATTGAAGCCTGTCCATTAAAGTATAAAGATTGGCTATCTTAATATATATCTGAGCACTTATAGCATATGTGTAGAGATGGTAATCTGGACCAACTGATGATTGCTGGTTTAGCATGAAATACGTATATTGGTGATTATTTATCTCTTCAACATATATGTGTTCAAGTGTATCAGTGTTATGAGATGGAGTGGAGAGTGGTGGGTCATGTGAAAGTCTGTGCTCATATATCCTATATATTACATATATGGACACAGGTATATAATAAGCCTGTGTTTCAGTTATTTATATTAGATTTAATGTGTATAAATCATTGAGTAAAGCAATAATTCCTTAAATACCCTGCATAGTTTGAAACAGTGATAGAGTGGCAAAGTGGAGATTAAAGTCTATGTATTATTCCAAATCTTTACTTTTGACATTCACATTTCTTATGAATTCCGGAGCATTAAAGCCAATTAATTGCTTGTTTTATTTTTCTTATTAACTTCAATTAATATTCTGATATATATATTTTACTGATGTCATGATAGGCTGCAGAAAAAAGTTTGCTATTAACTGGAAGGCAACCCTTTGATTCCTCTCGGAGGCCTTAAAGGAACCAAGCAGGGCAAATTCCTAATGTTCACTCCATACATTCTTGTCGTTGCAGCTGTTATTACTATGTGATTATTCATATAGTATACGAACATGGATGGGCTGCTCACCAACATGCATTAGCCAGCGTGGTGAGTTTATTGGTTTTTTACCTCCAAGTTTAAGAATATTTTTTTCAATATATACAATCATGACAGACAAAAATAAATCATGGCCCTTATTCCCAGGATGCTGTAAAGTCATCATCCAAGGCAGCGGTTGGTGGCCGAAGGGGAGGCTGCCATTTGATGATGACTTTTTATTCAGGTACTTACAACTGCAGATCACTTTCAAGTGAAAAAAGATTGCAAGAGTTAGAAGAAGAACTGTCTTATATTAAATGGGACATTATTGGACTTTGTGAAGTTAAAAGAAAAGGTGAAGAAATAATTGATTTAAAAAGTGGACATATACTCTACTATAAAGGCACAAATATTGGAAATACAAGTGGAGTAGGATTCATTATAAATAAAAAATGGAAGAATAACATTGTGGAGATTGATAGTGTATCAGACAGAGTGGCAAGATTAGTTTTACAACTTAATAGCAGATACCAAATGCAGATAATTCAGGTTTATGCCCCAACAAGTTCTCATAGTGATGAAGTTATAGAAGATTTTTATATGGATGTACGAAAGGCTTTTGATCAGAGTAAACAACATTTTAAAATTGTTATGGGAGACTTTAATGCTAGAATTGGTAAACAAATGAAAGATAAAAATGCTATAGGTAATTTTGGTTATGGTAATAGGAATGAGAGAGGACATAAACTTGTGGAATTTGCAGAAAAAAAAACTTTATATTGTGAATTCTTTTTTTGAGAAAAATATTAAAAAGTAATGGACATGGAAGCATCCAAATGAAGATACAGCTGAATTGGATTATATTTTGACTAACAAAAAATATATACTTCAAGATTGTAATGTTCTTAATAAATTTAACACAGGAAGTGATCATCGATTAGTAAGATGTAAGATACATGTTAATGCAAAACTAGAGAGACAAAAATTATTAAGGAAAACAATATTTACAGTTGATATTCCTAATCTTCAGAAACATTCTAATGAATTTAAATTAGAACTTACAAATCGGTTTCAAGTATTAGTAGATTTTGAACATGATTCAGATTTGAATGAAATTAATAGGAAAATAAGCGATACACTTTTAAAAACTGCAACAAAGATAACTGGTAGAAAAAAAACAGCAATTGACCAATAAAATTTCTACTGAGACTAGAGAATTTATGAAGAAAAGAAGGAATATGAGGATATACAACAATGATGCATTGAAAAAGATTGATCTCAAATTTTGTCAAATGGTACAGAAAAGAGTTGAAAATGATATAAGAAAGTATAATTGTGAACTAGCAAGGAAAGCTGTAGAAGAGAATAAAAGTCTAAACAGTGTAAACAACATTTTGGTATTGGTAGAAAATTTATATCTGCAATAAGAAAAAAGATGGCATTATTACTAAAAAGAGAGGTGACAACATGAAATGTGTAGAAGACTTCTATCAAGAATTATATAGTAATAACAAGTGCCTCATATACCTATTATATCTTCCGAATTGCCCAGAATTTTGAATGAGGAAGTGAGACATGCAATTAAATTTATGAAGAAAGGGAACGCTCCAGGTAATGATAGAATTATAATTGATATATTAAAAGAAGCAGGTGAAGAAATAAAAATTTTTTTAGCAAAGTTATATACCAAATGTCTAAATGATAAAGATGCACCAGTTGATTGGAAGAATGGAGTATTAATATTAATATTTAAAAAAGGTGATAAAGAAGATATTAGAAATTATAGACATATCAGTCTTTTATCAGTTTTATACAAAAGTTTTACTAAGATAATTACTATTGGTCTACAGAAAACATTGGATGTCCACCAACCAAGAGAACAAGCTGGATTTAAAAGTGGTTTTAGTACAGTAGATCATATCCAGGTATTGAGAGAAATTATAGAAAGGACAAATGAATATGAGTTGCCATTATGCTTAGGATTTGTAGACTATGAAAAGGCATTTGATTCTATAAACATTTCTTCAGTGATTAAAGCATTGGAACATCAAGGTGTAGATCCAGGATATTATCATATTTTAAAGAATATTTATAAAATGCAACAGTAACAATTAGATTACATAATGATAGTAGGAAAATTAACATTGAAAAGGGTGTAAGACAGGGTGACACCATATCTCCAAAACTTTTTACAGCAGTGCTGCTGCAAAGTATTTTGTGGATTAAAATGGGAAGCTAAAGGAGTGAAAGTAAATGGATATTATTTAAGTCATTTAGATTATGTAGATGATATAGTTGTTTTTTCAAATAATGCTTTAGAGCTACAGGAAATGTTGCAGGAGTTATCAGATGAAAGTAGGAAAGTAGGACTAAAGATAAATGTTAAAAAGACTAAAGTAATGTTTAATAGATTTTCTCAAAATATAAAAATAAAGATTGATTATGATGAGTTAGAAGAAGTTAACAGTTACAAATACCTTGATCAGATTATTAATACATATGGAAATATAATGGATGAAATTAATCATAGAATTAAACTTGATTGTAGTGCTTTTGGTAGAAATATCTTGATACTAAAAGGAAATATGCCTATGTGTTTGAAAAGGAAAATTTTTAATAAATGTGTTTTGCCAGATGGAAATATAATTGATGAAATTAATCATAGAATTAAACTTGGTTGGAGTGCTTTTGGTAGAAATAACTTGATACTAAAAGGAAATATGCCTATGTGTTTGAAAAGGAAGATTTTTAATAAATGTGTTTTGCTAGTTCTTACTTATGGATATGAGACTTGGGCACTTCATAGAAGAGCAATACAGAGACTTCAGACCACTTAAAGAAAAGTATGGAGAGATGCATGTTGGGAGTAACAAGAAGGGATCGAAAACACAATGTATGGGTAAGAGAACAAACAGGTGTTACTGACCTCATTGAAAAAATTAAAAGACTAAAGTGGAGTTGGGCTGGACATATTGTTAGAAGAGATGATAATAGATGGACAATTGAAATTTTAAACTGGATTCCAAGAGATTGTAAAAGATCCAGAAAGAGACCACATGTGAGATGGATGGATGAAATAAGAAAGTGTGCAGGGGTGATGTGGAGAAGAGAAGCTAAAGATAGGAAAAGATGGATTGAACTTGGAGAGACCTTCATCCTGCAGTGGATTGATAATGGTTTATGATGATGGTGATATCATGATAACAAATACACTGTAATTAATTAAATGTGGCAAAAGTAAATTCAATAATATATTTTAGTGTAAATAAGAATAATGAAATATTTTATTGTTCAGAAGTCGATTAGAAATTCAAGCGCCAGTGGTGATAGAGTTGGCTTTTGATCCCTAAACCTTGAGTTACAGTCTGCCTTTCTACAACCACACCTAAACAAGTAGTGATTTATTTTAAAAATTATAAAATGTTTGATATTTTTATTTTTTTTGCCACAATATTTTTTAAAAATTTACTATTTTTTAGATTCAATTTTTGGTTCTATTCTTTAGATTTTTAGAAAGAATAAAAGTTTATAGCTAGATTGAAATCCATTCCTATAATTCTATCATTATAATTAAATATTCCTTCTCTACAAATGAGTAGTGAGTTAAATTCCTAAAATTTTCTTGACTGAGTAGATTAAAAACTTGATAGTTTCTACCCATTACTACTCAAGAACGTTCCATTTCTCTTGGGGAAATGTCAGACTTTATTAAGAATGATCCAATCTGGATGACCCACATATTGGTATTGCCTTTTCTTTGACTTAGTAAAAGCTATAATCATATTTTATCATCTTTAAAAGGCATTTTTTTATTGATTTATAAAAAAAAGAGTAATTGAAAACTTTTAAAAAAATTGCTGTAATGGTGTACATTATCTTTTAAAAACCATAATCATTGCTTCCTTTATTATAGCCATATTTACAGGATAAGATAGTATCCTTTTCTATTTATTGTGTTCACTAAATATTTACTATTTTCTATAGAATAACATATCTAAATAGATTCAAGTACTTGTCTTAAGTGTTTCTTGTTTAGAAATATATTTTCCCACATGATTTCAGTTTACTCATTGCTGTTTCAACAGCATAATTTTATGTTTGCACTTCCATGTCATTTACTGTAAGTTTTAATAAGTAATAGATGTCAGATAGTAATTAAAAAGATTATTAAATGATAGCTTCTAGAAGGCAGATGGATTAGATTCTAAAGGTCCAATGCACTGCTCTAAGAGCCAAAACCCCTCATTGATGAAATCTATGAGCTTGAAAATAGTCTGGAGATATAAGATAGGGTGGCACTAAATGGGGATTTATTAAGAATTATCATCCAAAATCTATTAGTTAATAAAGCTTATAGTAGGTGGCATAGAAATGTAAAAACAAATTATGCTGTAGAAATATTTTCAGTTAAAATTATCAGATCATCAGTGTAGCAGCATGTTTTGCACCCCTCTCCTAGTGTTTCCAAAACTTCATTTAACGAAAAGTGAAATATACATAAACTATTTGCACCCTGGTGTATAACCTAGCTAGTTAAATTTAACTTGAGGGGTTTAAAAAGCAAACTTTTTGGCAATCTTTACTTCAATGGTAATTGATTATAACTAGAGTTCAGATCTATTGTAGAAAATATCTTGGATTTTTCAATCTTGAAGATTCAGTCTTTATTTTGTTTTATAATGAAGTTTGTTGTTTTTGGTATAATTATTGATCTATCTAATATCATGTACTATATTCATATTCTCTTCTTCAGGAATGCAACAGAATATTATATGATAGGAATATTTCTATTATCTATTTCTTAATTGAATTACTATTAATAGGAATGTATGTATATGCTGTGTATAAGCTATTGTTTAACAGTAATCTGGAACACTGATTCACTTTTGATATCCCATCTTCACAATGAGTTTTTCTTCAATATTGCTATTTATATTCATTATGATTCCCCCCCCCCTCCTTTTTTTCCCTCACATAATAGAATAATTTGTCATTTGTTTCCTATATGAAACTTTCAACTTTGAGTTTTCCAAATTTTTCTACTAACTAAATGACATATCCTTTTCTAGAATAATAAAACTTAATTCAAAAACAAAAAAAATACAACCCAATATTAAATTAGTATTTTTGGAGTTCATTTTTATCAAGAGAACATCTAATTTGAAGTCATTCTTTCCTAAATCTAAAAACTTTTATCTCATTATCACTTTCCAAAATTTATCCATCTACTATATTTTCCCCTTTCCTATATTAATTTCTTTTATTCCTTCTATATCTTGCAAATAATAATAATATCTATGGATTCATAATTACTTTAGTGATATTTTGACAAGTTAACTCCAGCCCTCAAATAATTCTATTCTTAAATTTATCTACTCATTTTCATTTCCCTGTCATTAAATTTTTCTTTAAAGAAAATCTGAGTTACATTTTTTGTTTGCCTCTTTTTTTGTACATTCTTTAAAATATCACACTCATTACTAAGATAACTTCTAGATTCTACATAATTTTTTGACTCAGTTTTAAATACCTTCCAGACTTTTGTCAGCATTTTAATATAAGAACATGTTTCTTCTATTTGATTGCTTTATCTATGTACTTCATCTTTATTTTAATAACTACAGTATTTATCTTAACATTTTGTCTGCTTCACTCTTTTATTTTTCTACATCCCATTTTCTTCCACATATTCAAATCTCTAAGTTTTTTTCAACACTTACTTTCTTATTTAACAGTTGATTTTCAATATTTCCTTGACATATTCAGTTTAAATTCTATTTATAACTTGTCCAGACTAGACCTCTGATTAATTGTGCTCTCATTGGTAGCTTAATTCCAGTCATTTTCCATTTAATTGATTATCTGTCCTTCCTGCTCACTAATTCAAAATTCTTCATTATATATTCCTTCAGTTGCTAATTTAAACTCTTATACATAGTTTTTTTTTTTTATAGATTTAAATTTATTGTGACATAGGTTAATAATTTTATGCAAAACCTACCAAACTTTAAGCTTAATTTATATTTCTATACTCTTTTTAATTGAACAGATCAGACCACAAACAACAAGCAAATCAATTCTCTTCATCACAATCTTCAAATATAGGAATAAATTCTATCTAATTTCCTAAATTCCTAACTATAAACTACAGAGAATGTTTATTATCTCTCTTTACTAGTCTGGTTGGTGAATCCTTCTGGCTATTTGATTTACAAATCTGTGATACATGCTATTTGTCACACAATGATTTACATGCATAGTTCCATGTGTTATTTTCTACTTGATTCTGTTATATAATGAATTTGCTTTAAAATTTTAATTCATTCATATATGATTTTGTATATCAATACTGCTTCTTAATGCAGTAAAAGCTGTGATTTAGCATTTATTTAGTATTTTAGTTTTATTTATTATTTCAAAACTTCTATTAACTAAACAACATTTCAACAACGAGTTTTTAACATTTTACAATAAATAAATTAGTTTAGAATATGAATTTATGAATATAATAAAAAAAAACCATTCATTATATAACTGTAAATTAATTGCAACCAGCTTCCTGTTTTTTTTTCCTATCTTATCAAAGTTTAAGAAGGTAAAAGATATCAGTTCTTGAAATCGCCCCCGCCCCCATCCAAAAAAAAAAACTTGAACCGGACATTTTAGAATAACAATGTTTTAAAATTTAAAAAACATTACAATGTATAATAATATATACATATAGTTAACTAAAATATTCTCTTTATGATGAAAAAAAAAATTAACTGATCATATGAGTCAAAATATTTTTTAATAAATTTAATAATATAATATACCAATTATTAAAAAATATTTACAACTTTTTAATCAATAAAATATTAAATAGCAGTATATCATAGTAATCCAAATTTCTCCAAAACAAAATCAAACATTAATTTCTGAAATCACATAACTTTTTGTTTTCTCTACTTGTTTACGAATTTACATTTAAATTCTAGCATTTTTATGAACATAATACACAACATATAATCAAAATAGTTCATATTCTTAAATACTTTCTACAGACAGTTCTTATTTGATATAGACCAACTTTGTCTTTATGGTGTATTATCTTTTCCCCATATATAATATTTGCATTCCTAGAAGTAAAAATACAGTTTTTACTTATTTGATATTTTTAATTATCCAAAGATCTAAAGCAGGGCTAAATTATATATGAGTATTAATCATAACCAATACTTCTTTTTTTATTATTATTTAATACAAACATACAATATATTAAAATTTTGTTTTTTAAATATAAAATTATAGTCAAGCATATTCCAGTTTATATGTCAATTATTGTAGAATTTATATTTTTTGCTGGTTTTCAATAAATATTATTGAATCTGATATAAGAAAATTTAGACTCATATTTAGTAGAACCTGCTATATTTTCAAACTATTTACATTTGATCACTGTAGAAATTGCACTTTTATATAGCATGGACAAAACAAAATAATGCAAAAGATAATCTACTTTAGCAGTGTAGGTAATATATATTAATGCTATAACCTTAAGACTATGTGCCTAAAATGCAAAAGTAGGGACCTCTACAAATTTTTGACTATCTCAATCTATTTTTTCCATTATATTAGTTCAAAAATAAAATTCATTATCTAAATTAAGACACAACTTTGATTTAAACATTCATATTTTGTGTTTTTCTTTTTTTTTTTTCACTATTTACATTTTTTTATTATTATTACTTTAATATAAAATATATTATTGTTTTTCTAAGTGTTTAAAATTTAATTAGTAAAAAGATTATAACAATCATTTTAATTAATAAAATGTAAAACTAAAAATATATAATTAACCCATCTATTTTTTTTAAAAAAAATAATTTCAAACTAGAAATTAAAAACATTTATAAATGTATTTTGAATTAATACAAAAATGTGATCAAAGTTATAAATATTAATGGTAAATACCAAAGTACAACAACACATGTTCAATGTATAACTAGGGGGTAGTATAAGTTCAAATCAGTTTTAATAATAATAATGGCACTTAATCAGCAAGGTGCAATCAAATTATTTCTGTGATTGATTTCATTTTATAGTCAGTTAATGCCCATGTTTACATCATGTGTATTGCAAAGTAGATTGTGTTTTCAGATGTCCCAAAGGTGTTGCTTGTTGGGATGCAGTTAAGTTTAATTGTTTGGTTATGGATGCTTTGAGATGACTGTTCTGTAATTAATTTGACAGAGTCCATTTTAGATGATTATCTGTGCAGGTAATATAATACCCATGAGGCAAATGAATATTCTGAGTTCATTGCTCTTTATTTAAATTCATAACACAGACCTCAATAAAGAAATATATTCTACTATGACAGTTGCTCTGCTTTTAGCTGATGATTAGTTAAAAGAATGATTGATATTATTAATTTCAAATTTCTAATTTGAGTTCTGTAATTAGCTATTAGTTATTGTTCAAAACTAGATTTTGATAATAGCCAAAATAGATTTTATTATTTTTCCAAGTAAATATTTTTTAAAAAAAATTCAGTGTCATGTTTTTTTAATTTTCAAAAGCTAAACTGATTTTAAAATTTCTATTTTTAAACATATAGATTAGCATTGCATTATTATTTAATTTATCTTTGAATTTCTTAAATTCCCAAATACAAAAACCCACATATATATTCTTATCTTTTAATGATAACTTTATTGGACTTTAACAAAAGTTTATTCAAAGTAATTAACAGAATTCAGTGAATATAATAAAAATATATTGGCAAAATTGAAAAGTAATTTTTTTGAGGAAAAAAATAAAACTGAATTATTTCAGTATTTGAGAAGAAGAAAATCATCTACTTATTCTGTCCCAAGTCCGATTACATAATCAAACAAGCCTAATTTTTGGTCATGCCTTAAGCTTATTAATGATGATATCTGGATGCCTTTATAGGCTTTAGTCATATATGAATGTACATCTAGTGCCCTAGAAGGCAACCAAAATAAAAATTGTAAAATGAATAACAGGAAAGAAACCTTGAGGAAAATTAGTAATAGTGAGATTGATCCAGAATCTCATGAGAGAGCACTGTATTCTGTCTTAGTGGTCTGGATATCAGGATACTGATTTAGTAAGTACTCTATAATTTCTCTGTTTCATATTAAATATGTTGAATTTACTTGTGTAAAGGATTATTTATATTTTTAGGGCATTAAGATTTAATTTGATTAAAAAATCAAGATATTTAAGTTTTCATGACCAGAGATTGAAGTGCTGCATGAAGTTTCTGTTGCTGATTCCCAAGTATGTCTCAAGAGGTAGACAGAGATGGATGTACAAGTTTAAACATCTTCTAATATTGATATTTTTCCACAGTAGAATTTTAAAAAAGGCAATTTTTAATTTTGGAGAGAAATATGTAATATCCTGCATATAATCCTTTTTTTCTTCAAAATCTTTTGTTAAAGGATTAACTATCATTTATCACTACCGTGTTATGATTATATAATAACTTTCTGTAAAGACAAGTGATATGTTTAGGTAGCAATAGTATTAAGCATTTATGGGAGACATAGAAATAATTAAAATTCTAGAAATATATTTGTGTGTGCATGCTTGTTAACAATCATATAAAAAAAGATTTTGCTATTTGGATGACGATTTTGAGAGATGTCCAGCTAAAAACAAACTTTTTTGAATTTAATTAATACTGAACCTTTGTATTTTCAATATTTATTTTTCAGAAAGTAGTAATTACACAACAACAAAATAATCTTAGTTTGATTGTTATCCAATAAACAATGTATTAATGCCTTATATATTGCATAGTGAATCCTAAGCAAACCAAACATTTTGTACTTTTCTCTTTTCATCACAAAACAGGAATTAGCTGATTGGCTCCAAATACAATCAATGAATTTACAAAACTGCTCTTTCTAATCAAAGCTAATCCCTATTTATCCGATTGCCTATTTATTATTGTTGATCTGTATTGTGAGACCTATATATTATGATTTCAAACAGCAGTTCTAAATGACATTTAAGATGAACTTAAAATTTCCACTATAAAATACATTATTGTCTGTAGGCCATATTCACATCTTCCAGATTAATTTAAAAAAATTGTACTTAAAAAATATTGTCCATCATTGATGAAACATGATCTATAAAATATTTTAGCAATGAAAATAAGTTTAATGCGATAAGAAACTGCAGATTCTAACAACCTTAAATTAGGATAATTTAATTGTAAAACACTGAATGTTTATACTTCTCTATCATATCAGTTCAGAAACCTTTTTGAAATAAAGTGAGTCTAACCTTACAAGTTTGTCATCTGCACACCAAAATATGAATATAAAAAATAAAAAATAATATAAGCAAAAATATTCAGATCAGAATTAATTTTTTCCCCCCTAAAAGTTGCATGCTATTTATTTTTGTCATTCTTATTTAACCAACAATATATATATATATAATAATAATTCAAACAAATATATTTAACACAGTATTCAAAATTAAATAATCTATTCTTTACCAGAAGTACTTTCAATTGTTTCACTGACAATCTTTATCAACTGTTAATACAAACGTACAAAAAATAAAAACTTGCATTACCCATCATTCAATCTATTCAAATTTCCCACAATTCTGTTGTCTTTATAGATTGAATGATGGCTAATGCAAGTTTTTATTTTTTGTACGTTTGTATTAACAGTTGATAAAGATTGTCAGTGAAACAATTGAAAGTACTTCTGGTAAAGAATAGATTATTTAATTTTGAATACTGTGTTAAATATATTTGTTTGAATTATTATTATATAATTTAAAAATACAGACATTTAATGGTTGTAGTTATATATATATATACCAGGCTATTTCAGGGAAAATGTGAGGCCTAGGGCAACTAATATTTTAGAGGTCCTTCAAAATTTAAAATAACATGGGAAAAGAGAGAGAAGAAATGAGAGTTTTTACTTTCAGGACCGAAAACAGGATTCCAGGAGCAGTTAGTTATGAGTTGCAAAAACGAGCAAGCAGATCAGATCCAGATAGCACTTGGATATGGTAGATTCAGTATAGCACTGTTAGTATCATAAAACACTGTTAGCACAGAACTGACTGACTGGGGGCTGAGACTATTAGTTCTGCCAGTCACCGAGTATTGCAGTCACTTTCATCACAGAGTCTTCAAATTGACACCTCATCTCTAAACTGGCTTACATTTTCAATTCATGGTATGCCTGCTTGGAAAAGTTTTTCTCTAATATTTTTTTGGGAATTTAACTGTAAAATTAAGGCCATTCTACAAACCATGGCATCGCTTTGCCTTCTCCTATATTTTTATTTAACATATTGAGTTGCCAAATTGAGGACCCTAATATTGCAAGGCCTGGGACAGCTGCCCCTCCTATCCCCCCTCTTATTGGCCCTGTGTATACATATATATTGTAAGGGTAGCTTACAACCTTGTCACACCATCTCAGATTAACTCACATCACCAAACTATGCCATGGAAAATATGTGGATAACCCCTAGATTATTAAGCAATTTAGTATATATTTTTGACTCACATATACATGTTAAACATTTGATTTATTACTGATTAAAACACTTAATCCCACAACAACTGAATTTTTCTATCATAATAAAAAATTATAAAATTATATGTACTCAAACTAAATACTCTAAAAAATTCAGACATATATATGTAGACTAATATCAAAATTTCAAAAAAGTCAGTGTTGTATATCACAAACTAAACCAGAACAATAATAAAAATGTTTGACAAAACCCATAAAATAATGACCTAATCTCAAATGAGACACTATGCGACCAACTGTAGAAACGAAATTAAAACTTCAATAAATAATTGTTTTAATCCAATTTTTATAAATAAAATCTACACAACAATAGGAAATCAGTGTATAAGGAAATGCAAGATTCAACACATCACAATCAGAAATGAATTAATCTTGTTTTAAAACTGAATATAGTATAAACCAAACCAGCAATTAAATTCAAAATTAATAAATAAACCATTCAATTTAAAAAAGTAAATAATTTTTTTAAAATTTTATTTTAAGAAACATTAACTCTATTCACACACTAGGAGAAAGAAAGTAAATAGTCATTAATAACTGAGGAAAAGAAGCAAAATAATTCTTATATATATCGCTATTAAATGCTAAACTGGAAATGGCATGAAATCCGTATATGATGTAGATCACTGTACATTTTCCGGCTAAAGTAATGATACCATAGGGGCAAAAGTCATTTCTGGAGTCATGAAAGCACAGTGACTTCACTTATCTATTTTCACAAAGCCTAAAGAAACATCTACTGTCTTCGGAGTCTGTGTATGAACTAAGAGAAATCATCTAGAGAAGAATGTTGTCCTATTCTTCCAAGCATGATATTATCCAAGAAGGTTGGTCTTGAAAAGGATAGACTAATAATATGAAGGATATTCCCAACAAACTCATCAGACTTTAACCAACATAATTGATTGGAAATTTTATTTTTTTCTATTATTGTTATTTTTTGTTTATTTATTTTCATTTCTACACTTGGAAGCAGAAGTGTCTAAATCTTGAAAAAGTTCATTTTAAGAACAAGAAGGGTGAGAAGCAGTTAAGGTTTAATTAAGCTTCTTTTTGTTATTAAATAAAATTTAGGTCAGCTTGCCTTCCCATCACCAATATGACTCTGACATATTAATGGGGAATGAAAGGAGGTAGATTTTGATAATATATCATGTTAAGTATGTACATTAAATGCAGGACAGAATTTTTTGTTAGTTATCGTTAACTAATATTTATGTTTCCTTTTCATTTTTCAGTATAATTGACTAACATTCTTTCATGGATGTTCTTTCCTATTAACCTTAGAGGTATTCATAGATAAGGGAGAGTCTCCAAGAAGATTGATAACCATCAACATGAACTGGGCAAAGATAATCATTTAAATGTGACTGTAATATTGATTTAGCCAGTCAGATTCGCGGCCTTATAAAATTATTATTTTTATATATGTATTCTAACCTTCATCTCGTGCATCTTCACTTCCAGGTAATATATGATATGAAATAAAACGGGTTCTAGCTCAGTTAATAATTAATAAATAAAATATTCAGCATTAAAATTAAATATTCCACTAGCTCAAATTTAAAATTCGAATAAGGTTCAATTTATAAAAATAAATTAAATAAATATTTAATATTTTCATGAGACTTGAAGTGAAAATACATGTGACAAGATAGATTACATTGAGCCAATATCCTACAGGATACTACCTCAATGGCATAAGAACACTATCCCCCTTTATTACTATTTTAAATAACAAACTCATAGTATTCTTATGACTTTAATAACTTCTACTCACTAAAATTAAACCAATAATTAAATTTTAATATTCTATTTATAATAATCTAGCTCAAATAAAATAATCTCAGGTTCATAAAGTTTATTCTAAGTTAATAAAATACGGTAGTAAAATATGAGAAGGGATTTTATGTCATAATCTACTACACTGAAACTAATAATAATAAATAACAGTAATAATATTCTTCATTGTTTAACTAATTCTGTATATCTTTTCTTTTTACTATAATTTTATTACCATAATAAAATAATGAAATAATATAATATGATCTTATATCTTCATGTAATGATATAATAAATACGTGGTAGCATTTTAATAATCTGACAAACAAAATATGTGTGGCAACTGATAGCATATAATTTAATATAATATTGTGATAACTGATTTATGACCAATAAAATAATGTAAGATTATGATTATTTAATTATAATGAATACCAATAAAATATTTAAAATTCTTAAAATAATTCTCTATTTATCTTTTGTGCAAAATTATATATTTGTTTCAATTATTATGCATATATCGTGATTTCATGCAGCGATGTGGAGAAATAAATAACTCGGACACAAAATTTTTGAAATAACAAAATTTAACAAAGTTTATTACTAACAACAAATAAATAAACAATTTATTTACACTATTTACAGTGGATATCCTTAACTTTTTTACTTTACAGTTTGATCTACTGGGTTATAAAAAAAAATAATTTATATTTCAATTATATCTTTATTTAGATTTAGGACAAAATTTAAAAAAATGTTACTATTTGGTTTCTCATTATGGTTAACTTATTACAAATATATTTATCTACTTTATTAGCAACAGCATTTTATCCTTAATATTATTAAACTATCTTATTTTTAAAATTCATACTTAGAAAACATTCTATAGAAAACAAAATTTTATAATGAGTATGGATTTCTCAAAATATTAAAAAAAAATTCATCTTGCAAAGTCAAAGATGTTACACAAAATATTATCCAAAATTCAGTACTAGATTTTAGTATTTATCACACAATGTTTACTAATCATAATATATTCTTCTTTAAGCCTTACTTTAGTATGATATAAGTGTAATCATCAATATATTTCTGTTAATCAATAAACAAAAAATATACTATGCATATTGTTTACATAATTTACTTTGTACTATTGTATTTTAAAAATATGCAATACTTATTTTTCTCTTAAAAAAAATAAATACTAAAGCATTTAAAATTATTATCACTTTAAAGAAAATATCTTTGTTTAGATACTTTATTTTAAAAAAGTTTATATTTCATTTCCGAAATAAAATTCAAAATATATTCTATGATTCTTTTCTTTCCTTAGGATACTTTGGATCTTCAATTTTAAGTTATAACGTCCTATTCCTTCTAAGCAAATAAACCAATCTTATACAAAACGATAGCATAACCTAAGTTCTAAATTATTTATCATTTCTCTTAAACATATCTTACTGAACGATGCAGTTACATGAAATAAAGATAGCGAAAACAGATGCATAGGATTAAGGAAGAAAGCTAGAGTATTACTCTTAACATATCTCAAAATCATGGCACAGTGCGAAGAGGTATGACATTTACCTGCCTAATATCCTCTAGTACAGGGACGATGTTAAAGCTATTTCTTCAGCTTTATTAGAACATCAAATATTTAAAGAAATATAAACACTGTCCAAATAAAATGTGTATCAGTCATAGGGCTTTGTTAACTATGCTGATATTCACATAAAGACTAAATATTATTTCCATTCCTTATAACATCCTATTTCTTAAAACATCATCTTGGTTTCCTGTTCACTAAGTACTTCCAAGCCACTATCTCAACATTATTTCTCAAGATTTTCCACATCTTACATCGATAAATAACTATCTGCATTTACAAAACAATAAATAAAATTCATTAATAGTTAAACAATCTAGCTGTTCCACAAGAAAAGTCTGCTTACTTCATTATTCTATATGTCTAATCATATACAATCTACTTAGACAATATTTGAATATCCAATAACATGAAAATTTTAAAAGAATCACATAATTATTTGTTATATGTTGGATTATATCACTAATAAAAAAAAAAAATCGTCGTATGCATATTTTCAAATCAATCCTATCTCATAATGTTTTTTAAAATGTTGTATGAAATGTGGTACATATAAGTAAAAAAACTTTTACACTTCATTCTTCCAATTTATGGATGATCTAAAGAAAACAAAAAAAATATACATTATAAATTATCAATAGTTATTATTATTACCAATAACCTTTATCTAGTCATCGTGTTCAGTAGGCTTCCTTTATCCACTTGAGCATTGCAGATATAAAAAAAATTCACACCCATACACTTTATATTAAAATATTTTTAGCTAAATTATTAGATTGTTATATTATAAAATTTTAATATTAATAAATTAATGTTTTTATGTTTTTCCTAATCTTATATAAAAAAATTTAGATTTAAACTAGGTTAACAAAATAAAAGGAATCAAAACTATAATTACATATTTTCTTGACGATAGTTCCTGATAAGTCCAAAATGTTTATTATTTTCTCTAGAGTTTTTAAAAATGTTCTCCTCCAAGCGCATTAAAGTTTAAAATAAAAATAATTATTAATCCATTTAGTAAAATTTATAGAAAATAATCCTTGGTTTTAGTATTTAGGATGATAATTATTAAATCATAATATTAATTAATCCCATGAAGCTTCTTAATCTTTTCTACCAATATTCTCTGTGTATCCGATGCATCAATCCATCTAATTTAACTTTAAAAATATTCGATAAACTTTTAAGTACTATTTGTATTTCCATGGATCCATCTTTTATTCAACTATGTGTTCACTTTTTTATATATGTTTCCTTCTTGATACATTTAAACTTTCATTTGGTATTTTTATAAATCTCTTTTAAAAATAAAAAAAAACTTCAAGTACTTTTAAACAAATCTTTTCTAAATACATTTTAAATAATTCTAAGACCGGATATTTTAATATCAAAAAACGCTTCTGTAACATATTCTCCTGGGTTCTTTCTTTAATTCTTGAAAATATTTTTTTTACAATGTTACCTTCAGAAAGGATATAACATTTTACTCCTTTGAATATAATATTCTATAAAATAATTCATGAAATATAATTGTCTTATTACTATTTAAAAATAAATCTTGGATAAACTTATAAATAATACGTTTCAATACATTTTTTAGACTCCGTATAATGTCCGAGCTGTGGTTTTTTATGTACCAGAACAGTTCTTCGGTGAAATATTAATAAAGCTGTATCAATAAATATTCCAAACATTTTTACAGTATTACAATTTATATCCATTTTATTTCGTAGTATATCCATTTTTTATTGCGTAGTCTAGGTTAAATTTCAGATAAAATACTACTGGCAAGTAACTTTTAAAAAATTAGAAAATCATCTCCAAGAAGTTTCTAAATATATAATTTTTTTCTAAACTTTCCTTTTGCAAAATACTTCTTTAAAATTATCAATTAGTTTTTGCAAAATAAACGATAAGAAAGTACCAAAAAAAAATTGACTAAAATAAAAATATTTAAAATACTATCTTTTTGATAGTTATAATTTACCTTTCTCCGGTTTCAATACATTATTAATCTCCCTCGATAACCCCGTGCAAATCATATTGATAGTCTGTAAGAATACCTATTCCTATTGGTTAATTCTTACTTTAGCTTGAGAACAAATTTACATATTTTCAATTTCAAGTAGAATTGAATTTCAAAATTAGAAATTATGATGTAATGAACTTAAAATATTATTTAAAATATTACTTTTAAATCAATTATAACTTTATTTAAATTATTTAATCTTTTAAAATAACTTTTAAAATAACATTTAATAACTTATTCCATTTCTTAATATTCAATTTATCTATTTCTATTTAAATAAAATATTTAATTTTTATATTATGAATGTATTCATCTTTATTACATCATTTAAGCATTTGGAAATAACTACGTAATATTTTAATATTCACTTCTATGATAAATAATCATTATATCCAACTCTATAATACACAAACTTTGTTATTAAATTCTAACAAGCGTGTGTGTGAAAGTATACATTAAAAGTCACATGATTAATAACTTTGACAGACGATTTTTAATCTATTTCTCTGCCCAGATTTATAAAATTGATACACTTATTATATTATATAAAATAATTATAAAATATTTGGAAGAATAATTTTAAAAATATAGAACTAGATATAATTTTCACCATCATAAAGTTTATTTTTAAAATATATTATATTAATTTTGATTATTACACATAGTTTATAAATTTAAATACTGTACAACATTTATTTATCTATACGTTTAAGACTATTAAAATTGAGCTTATTAAATATACTTTTAATTCTTTATAGCTGTGTTATTTAATATGGCCAGCTTTTATAACCATATGAAACAATATTTTAAGCTTTACATAACCATTTTTTAAATAATTCGCTATAATTTTATATACTACGTATTTGCTTTAGCCTCAAATTGTACTTTAAAGATATAATTGAATTAATACAATTACCATATTAAAAGAACATATTCTAAATTTAAAATTTTTTAGTAATTGACTGTTATGAACTATTACTGACCTATAGAAAAGGGCACAGTATGCATTTGTAAATAATTGGTAACAAGTACATCAATTTCTATCATGGGTTAGGGATAAGGATTTTCATTATTTTAAATAACAATATGGTAGAAACTCATCCTTGACATAGCTGACTCACTATTGTTAAACTATTTTGTGTTTTTTTGTTGTCATTTAATAAATATTACAGACTTTATTTTAATTTGGTCTCTAGCTCATCATTATTATGTATCTCATCATCATTATTATTATTAGTATTATTACAAATAGGCATTCACACCAATTAATATAATAACTTTGAATATGTATATGGACACACACATCTTATTCTATGTGTGATGATGCTAGAGAATATTTAAAGAGTTTGGATAATCAATCGTCATCATATAGAGATGCAATAGTTACTGACCAGTGTAATTTCATTCTCTGTTAAGAGAGTCTGAAGCAATTACTTCAAGTTTGAATACTGTGGTATAATGGAGCCAGGAAGGTGTGAGAACTGGATGAACTAACGCAAATTGGATCTAAGTTATTAATAAAAATACACAGAGATAGTCCATTGTAAGTAAACACAATCATAGATTATGTATTTTATTGCATAATCATTTGTATCCTATCCAAAGAACTCAAAGTCTGACCATAGTAAGATGTGCTCCCCCTCTCTCCTGAGTAATCACCTAGCCCATTACAATATATATATATATATATTCCACCTTTATTGTTAAAAGGATGCCTTGACAACAGTTTGAAAGTGTTGATTGTTATGATATTGTGATTTTCTAAATATTGATTGGTTTTTAATGATATATAAATAATAAGAAAAAATAATGTAATTTTTTTAAATTTTAATAATAGATAAAAGTACCTGGATCATGCATTGCCATGTTTTTCTTTTGAGCTAGTAGTAAGTAAATGGAAGGGTTAACATCTAAAAAGCTGGAGACTTAAATGTGATATATAGATGTTTCTCATTTTAGAGATAATGTCCTGATCATTAGTATTGCAGATGTATTTTAAATAAATAAATAACATCTATAGTGGCAAGAAAAAATTCCTCTCTATACTTAGAAGGTTTGATGGAAATGTTGGTCAGGAAATATGATTGGCTACCCAGTCTGATCATCATTAGTTAGGATATTAAGTTTAAAGATAGTTTGTTTTTTTCCAAACTCCCATTAACTTCATAGTTTAAATTCTCATACATTCTTATAAAGAATTGTAAAAATCTAAAAAAAAAGAGTAAAACTGTAGACTTTGTCAACCATTATCAATCCACTGCAGGATAAAGGTCTCTTCAAGTTCAATCCATCTTCTCTGATCTCTAGCCTTTCTTCTTCACATTACCCCTGCACATTTTCTAATTACAATCTCTTTGAATACAGTTTAAGATTTCAATTGTCCATCTATTATCATCTCTTCTAGCAACATGTCTGGTCCAATTCCATTTCATTCTTTATGCCAGTAATGCCTGTTTGTTTTCTTGGCCATGCATTGCATTTTTGAACATGCATCTCTCCATATTTCTTTGAATGATCTGAAATCTCTTTATTGCTCTTTTATTAAGTGTCCCAGTCTCAGATTCATAAGAAAGAACGGGTAAAACACCTTTATTAAAAATTTTCCTTTTAAACACTTAGGCATATTTGCTTTTAATATTAAGTTATTGATACCAAAAGCACCCCAACCAGGTTTAATTCTATTATAAATTTCATCTATTATATTTCCATCTGTAGTAATAATCTTTTGTAGTTATTAACTTCTTCCAACACACCATAATCAATATTTATTTTCATATTTTGAAAAAATCCATTTAACATTACTTTAATCTTTTGGTAGTTTACTCTTAGCATGTTGAAACCACTTGATGGCACTGTTTAAGTGGACATGATGCTATATAACATTCTATTTCAATGGTTAAGCATAGAAATAGTCTGTTTACTTGTCTGCAGCACCTATTTTTATGCTACAGCACAGATATAGGATGTTTATTCTGCCACAGCAGCTGCCGCCAATTACGGTGAACTTTGTGTTATGCAGTTTATACAAACAATCCCATTTTCAATTTTGCTACAGTATTTACAGCACAGAAATAGGATGTTTATTCTACTGCAGTGGCTTACAATGAACTTCGTGTTATGCAATTTATATGAACAATTCCATTTTAAATTTCGCTATGGTATTTTGTGAGGGTATCTGTAATTGAGACTGTCAAAAAGTCTTCAAATTCACATGCCCAAGTCATTATTTTCCAAATCTAATCATGTAATATGAAGTAATAAAAATTGTGGAAACTTTGCCTAACTTCTCTAGTCAAGGGTGACACTTCAATTAATTGTCAAAGAAGAGGTGTAAGCGTGATTTTGTAATCATGCTAGTTCATGTGAGAAAAATCACAAGACCAATAAAAAATACCGGTTTTATTTTTGGCCACGATGTTGTTTTGGAGAAATTATTTATTTTTATTCTTGTTAAAATTAAAAATTTTATTTGCATGGCCACAATGTTGTTTTGGAGAAATTATTTGTTTTTCTTCATGTTAAAATTTTATTTGCATGCCAAGATGTTGTTTTTATTTGTTTTTATCCTTGTTAAAATTACAAATTTCATTTTAGAAAAAAAAAATTAAAAAAAAAAGAAGGTTTATTCTATTTATTTTAGATAAATTTCATTATTTATGATTTTATTGAAAAATCAAAAAAGCACTTTAAAATTGAAAAAAAAAAAACAAGGGCTGGTAACACTATAATTCTGTTTGTTTACATAGAAATTATGCCCTCAAGTGGTTTCAACACACTAAGAGTAAACTACCAATCTTTTTAACATTTACCTTTAGTTTTACTTTCACCTGATAACTCTTGCAACATTTCCTGATGCTCTGAAGCAATATTTGCAAAAACAACCACATCATCTGTAAAATCAAAATGGACTTAAATAATCTCCATTTACTTCTTACTCCTTTAGCTCCCCATTTTAATTCACAAAATACTTCTTGTAGTACTGCTGTAAAAAAAATTTTAAGATATGGTCACCCTGTCTTATACCCTTCTCAATGTTGATTTTCCTACTGTCATTATGTAATCTAATTGTTGCAGTTTCATTTTTATAAATATTTTTCAGAATATGACAATATCCTGGGTCTATAACTTGATAATCCAATGTTTTAATCATTGAAGAAATGCTTATAGTATCAAATGCTATTTCATAATCTATAAATCTCCAAAACCTAATGGAAACCCTTATTCATTGGCCCTTTCTATAACTTCTCTCAATACTTGGATATGATCTACTGTACTAAAACAACTTTTAAATCTGGCTTGTTTTTTTTTTTTTTGGTTGATTGAAATCCAATGTTCTCTGTAGAAAAGTTGTAATTATCTGGATAAAAATTTTGTATAAAACTGATAGGTCTGTAATTTTTAATATCTTCTTTATCACCTTTTTAAAACATTAATACGGCATTCTTCCAATCATCTGGCACATCTTTATCATTTAGATATTTGATATATATCATTATAAATTCCATCATTTCCTAGTACTTTTCCCTTTTTCATAAATGTAATTGCATGTCTCACTTCTTCATTTAAAATCCTAATTCATTTCAGAAGATATAGTAGTTGTAGATGCTTTTCCTTGTTCTTTATTGCTATATAATTCTTGACAGAACTCTTCTACACATTTGATATCATCTCTCTTTTTAGTATTAATTCCATCTTTTTTTCTTACTGCAAATATGTTTTCTACCAATATTAAAATGCTGTTTTACACTTTTGACTTTTATTCACTTCTACAGCTTTCCTTGTTAGTTTACACAATTATACTTTCTTATATTATTGTTAACTTTTTTTCACACCATTTTACAAAATTCCACATATTCTTCTTAATGCATTATTTTTATATATTTTCATATTTCTTCTTTTATTTCATAAATTCTCTAGTCTCAGTAGAAATTTTGTTGGTCAATTGCTGCTTTTTTACCAGCTATCTTTGTTGCAGTTTTTAAAACTGTATCAGTTATTTTCCTATTAATTTCATTCAAATCTGAATCATGTTCAAAATCTACTAATACTTGAAAACTATTTGCAAGTTTCTAATTTAAAGTCATTAGAATGTTTTTGAAGATTATGAATATCAATTTCAAATATTGTTTTTCTTAATAATTTTGTCTCTCTAGTTTTGCATTAACATCTTATTAATCGATGATCACTTCCTGTGTTGAATTTATTAAGGACATTACATTCTTGAAATATGTATTTTCTGTTAGTCAAAATATAATCCAGTTCTGCTGTATCCTCATTTGGATGCTTCCCTGTCCATTTCCTTTTAACATTTTTCTCAAAAAAAAAAATCATAATATATAGTTTTTCTTTCTCTGCAAACTCCACAAGACTATCTCCTCTCTCTTTCTATTACCATAATCAAATTTACCTACAGCATTTCCATCTTTAAATTGTTTACCAATTTTAGCATTAATATCTCCTATTGTTTGGTCTAATCAAAAGCCTTTTGTACTTCCATATAAAAATCCTCTATTACTTCATCACTATGAGAACTTGTTGGGACATAAATCTGAATTATTTGCATTTGGTATCTGCTATTATGTTGAATAACTAATCTTGTCATTCTGTCCGATACACCATCAATCTCCACAATGTTGTTCTTCCACTTTTTATTTATAATGAATCCTACTCAGTTGTATTTCTAATATTAGTGCCTTTGTAATAGAGTATATGTCCATTTTTTAAATCAATTGTCTCTACACCTTTTCTCCTAACTTCACAAATTTTAATAATGTCCCATTTAATATGAGATGATTCTTTTTCTGCAGTTGTTAGTACCTAAATAAAAAGTCATCATCAAATGGCAGCCTGCATTCACAATCAAAGGATTTTTAGCTCCCTCTGTCTTCAGCCACCAACCGCTGCCTTGGCTGGTGAATTCACAGCCTTCGGGGAATAAGGATCATGATTTATTTTTTATCTACTATGGCTGTATATATCTATTATAAAAAAATTTCATTCACACATGCATTCATTCTGCTTTATCAAGCAACTGAGAAGAAAGACCATGGCATTTCGTGATCTTAAACTCAGAGGTAAAAAACCAATAAACTCATCACACTGGCTAATGTGTGTTGATGAGCAGCCTATACATGTTTGTATACTATATGAATAATAACATAGTAATACTAGCTGCAACAACAAGAAACATATGGAGTCAACATTAGGGATTTGCACCACTCAGTTCCTTTAATGTCTTCAAGAGAAATCAAAGTCTCCTTTCTGTCAACAGCAACTTTTTTCTGCAGCCTTAGTTAAATGTGTACAATCATATACTAATTTAATGTTTTTCTAAAGGTTTGTGATGATGGTGTTTTAGTTGTATTTTTATATTGGACTATTTCAATCATCTAATATGCATATTGAATGTCTTTAGAAAAATTTAACTTTATTTAAATATTCCACCCACATAAACAGGTTAGTATATGCAAAACATTTTGACAGGTATTATTATGCCGTCTTCTTCAGACATTGCTGGCCTGACAGTGACAGTACTAGCATGAGATTCGAATTTGGATCCTTAGATTCTTGAGTATTGAATTTTAAGGTAACACTCTAAACCAGTGGTCTTCAATCTTTTCACACCTGCGGACCGGTAAAAGTAAGGATAAGATTTCGCGGACCAGCAGAAGTTTACAGATAAATTTTTATTTGGGGGGGGGGGGAAATACGTTGTCAACACTGAGACAAAAGATAGACGCCAAAGTTATTTTTTATTTGTTTTTATTTTTAAAAAAAGGTAACAGAAATTGGTTTTAAAAATAAAAGTTTTAGTATTTTAACGGTATACAAATAAAGCCAAAAAAAATATTGCCTTATAGGCCAAAAAAAAGTGGGAGTAATTTTAAACAAAAAAAAAAAGAAAATGAAACTTGAAAAAGTCAAAAGTTTTGATCTTACTATATTTTGGGGTGGTGAGGGTGTATTGAGAAATACTTTGCAAAAGTTAGAAACAGAACTTATTTTTTGGTTTTTATTTTTAAAAAAAGGTAATAAAAATTGATTTCCAAAATAAAAAGTTAATGCCAAAAAAAAAAAAAAAAAAATAGCCAAAAAAAATACTAAAAATGAAATATTAAAAGAGAGAGTAGAAAAAATTTAAGAGATCAAAAAAAGTCACGTTACATTTTATTGTTTTAACAACGCTGACAAGCAGCCATGATTGGCTATCAAAAGACAACTGGAGTTTGTGTAATAAAAAACTTTCTACCCCCCCCCCCCATAAACATCTGTGATGAATAGAAAAACAAATAATTTATGTATGATTGATTAGATTTTGTGGTATTTTTGTTCTGTTTCTTTTTTTTTAATAAATGTGATGAAAAAATAAATAAAAATTGTTCATATTAATTAAAAGTTTAAAATCTTATTATTTTGTTATTATAAACTTTCTTGCAGTCTAGCTGCGGACCGACAGACAACTTCTGTTTAGACCACTGCTCTAAACAACTGATTTGGTTAAGACAATATATTATTCATTAATTGTAATATATGTTTTAAATGGCCTCAGGAAGCCCAGACTTGACTTCCAAGATCTTACTGATTTGGGAATGAGCAAAAAAAATATTTAGAAAACATTGTGTTCTCTCGAAGACCTCCAATAAATATTTGTTATGTAACTTATAATCAATTTAAAGATTACTTAGCTGAAAGTGTGCATAATAGCAAAATAACATTAAAGTTGTGATACTAAAATAAAAAGTACTATAGTAAGTATATATTGTGGCCCAGTTTAAACAGCTCATCTTCAGCCTATCACATATAAAAACATGCTTTGAAAAAATAAATCAATTCCATTCTTAATTGAGAAAACAGCCAATAATTTTAACTATTAATCAAATAAAAAAAAGGATTTTTAACCCGATTTTACATCATAGTTTACATATGGATTATAAGTAAAAGTATAACTTGAGAACAGTTTGTTACTGTGCTATATAAGTACTTCAATGTATGTCTATGTGAGAACTTAATAACTATTCTGGATTTCACAAGAAGTTCAAGGCCTGAAAGTAGTGGATTAAAGCCATGATTCATGGACTTTGAACTCCAGAATCCACTACTCTAACACTGCACTAAACCATGCAGGTCTTTAGTAACTGTTAAGCAGTCGTGATTAATGCATTGTTATGACACAAATAACACAGAAATCAATCGGTTGACAATTATTTGATCAGAACTAACCACTAATTACTCCCAATACAGCTAAATTCACGTATGCCATTTACTACCATGGTGACTTGTAATGTTTAGAGGGGGAGGGGTAACTAAAGCAATTTGTCGTACATATATAGAAAGAATTGTTAAGTAAATTCAATAGTATTTGAATTATTTGGTTAAGCATATATAGATTTATTTATATATAAAAAAGATATAAACATTTATGGCATGTAATTTGAATAATATTATAACAATAGGTAGGACATTAACTGGAAAAAAATATATTGTAAAGTCACTTGCGACTTAGTACAAATTGGATTACTTAATAATGCTACTGATTGCTTCAAACACGGATCTATTTATTCCCAAACTTTCCATTGGGCAATATTTTTGTAAAAATTAATCGACTGATGTTTTAGTGCTGATGATAAAATAAATTTGTAATAGTTTTATGTGAAATTTTTGTTACTATATTAATTAATAAAAGTTTTCCTTTTTTAAAAATTACCTTAATTATTTTTACTATAAAATAAATAATTATTATCTGATTTATTGTAAAATTAGTTTTTACTTTGCATAAATTTTTTCTTTTGGCGATATTAAATAATTAACCTGATTTAACCATTATAAAATATTAATATGTAACTAATCTTAGAAAACCGTCTGTTATTTACTTTGCCATTAATTAATTATCTTTAAAAATTTTCATGTTAATAAATCCATTTCTAACTTTTTATTTAATACCTGGGATAGTCTGTATGGTGCAAAATTAAAAACCTATTTTTTATTTCAACTGTAAAATGACAGTTTAATAATGTACCGCTGAGAAAATTACGACCATCATTTTTTCGGGGCGCCACCTACAGAGCAAAAAGCAACTTTTTAAAAAAAAAAATCGAACCTCCTACCAACACTCTGCATGTAAGTTGTAAATATCAACTGATAAGAAAATATGAATTATCAAAATATATTATTATGGGGGGGGAAATGCTTTTTTTTTTGTTGAAAAAGATAGACTTGAATATACAATATGAGAAAAGAATACATATAAAGATTTTTGCTAATTTACTTCTATTTACAAACCGAATTTTCTGTCTCCAGTCTGACCTAATTTATCTGCTAATATGCATTAACTTTGAATTTAATCTCTTTTTAGGGAAATTTATCTTTCTTCCATTTTATCAAAGTTTTTCTAATTAGCCTTAATTTTTACTTTGATTTACCTGCTCTTTATCACTTTAGTCATTTTACTTTCTTTTGACATCTCTGCTGATTAAGGTATTAGAGAGTAGTGCCCATTGAGTATTCCTCACTACTTGATGTTAATTTTTTTTTAGTCCAGCTGTTATTACTGATTTTTCAATACTTGTATATTTTCTTCTTTAACCCAAGAACTTTTATGAAAATGTAATATTGATCTCTTTTATAACTTTCTAATTTTAAAAAATATTCAGATTGGAACAAAACATTCATTTTCTTGCTCTCACAGATTAACAGCATTGACATTTGGATTATTAAATCTTTTATGTATTTTAACTTTCAAATTACATTTGTTTCAAAACTCTATCCCATTCTGTTCTCACATATATGAATTCACTGATAAAGTTTTTTATTCACTAAAACATATTATGTATTTTCATTTATAAACTTATTCTTGGTCTGTTGGTTAGCAATAAACAATTGGTTTTGTTTATTGCTGGGAAGTTCATAAGAAATTCTATCCCCTGAAGTGACTGACCTAAGCCATGGTCCATGATCGTACCACTTTTCTACTGCCCAAACCTTGTAAGGCATTAATGACAATCAAGTCATGCAATCCCAATCATTATTGCCTAATCATCTCTAGTTGTCTTCAAGCACAGATAATAATCCACAGATTTGCAATTGAATAATGAAACTATGTTATAAATTATTTTAGTGATTAAATTTCATTAATTATTTCCCTTGTATCTTAGTTAAAAGAGTCTGTCAAAGTTTATGCAAACATAAAAAAACAACTATCTAGAATGAGATCTTTGCTTTTCATGGATATTCATTACTTACTGAGGTTGCTAATTTCTAGATGGTAAGGATTTGAGTAATCAATAATAGTTCAATATCTATTTGCTAATCTATAATTGTGCTGGCATTTGGCTGGTTATAAAATAAAAATCTTAAGCCTAAATAGAATCTGAAAAAAAATTTCAAATGCTACTTGGCTAAAGATTCAAAAACAGTTTATAAGCATAGAAGAAACAAATTCTATCCCTAAACTGCAAAAACCTTTAATCCATTAATTTTTGATTCATCTAAATTATCTTAATTTTATGTTTAAAGGGGGGGGGGAATCCTGAAATCTTAAGATGTATTATATACGATTGTTCATTAACAAACTCAAAATTTGACTGGAGAAGTTCAAGAGACATTTATTGTTGATCTATGGGTTTGTAAGCCCCACATTTTTGTAATTTAGCACCAAAAATACTTTCACCAGTGAAATAATATTAATTATATATTTTTCAAACAATGCATACATGACTACTTCTGCTTACATTTACCATTAGACTAATGGTAACACATTTTTCTCCCTACCTGTGATCTGAATTTGTGTCCTGATCATATCAAACTTGAACATTTTTCCATGTTTTAATTAATCTTATATTTTTCTTTCAAGTAACTTGATAATACATTTTCATCTCTGTTGTAATCAGTAAATAGGTGTCTAACTATTTTATTCTTATCTTTAGTCAATTCGCTATCTTGATGAGTACTCCCTCCTCCTTCATTGCATCTTTATAAGTCATAGAGCTGTAGGAGAGGCAGTTGCCCAATAATGGCTGTTTAAAGACTGTCTTGCTTTTTTCTTTATCTTTTATTGCTATATATTAGAATAAATTAAATCAAAGTAATAAAAAAATGGTAGATTCCACCAATAATGATCATTGTTATTGTTATGGCTTGATCAAAATATTCTGCAGCTTATCTTGATGGTTTGCTTTTCTTTGTAACAACTGTATTCATTTTCTGATCCAACTATGTTGTCTAGCAGTTATCCTAATTAAATAACTGCTTTGATTAAAAAAACCTCTGTGGAAATCTTCAACCCTATTTTACAGAATAATATTGTCTTTGACTTCTAATCTTTTATTATCGACTCAAAAATTTGATGAGGAGTACTAGAGTTATATATTTATTAATGGTACTTTAAATAACCAAATTTTAATTTTATTATTGATCAACAAGTTTATATATCTCTAAATTTTGCTATTTATCACCAAATACTTATTGAAAATGAATAAAATTAATAGTATTCTTTTCTAAAACAAAGTTTACAACTTTATTTATTTCATTAACATCTACAATAAACTTGAGTAATTAAGAATCATTAGATGGGAGTAGTGGCACCAACTCTCCAATACTATTTAAAGAATATAATTCGGAAAACTTTTAAAGGGGGGGGGGAGGGGCTTTTAAATTGTAATATTATCAAAAAGAAGAATGGATGGGATATAAGAAATAAGCAAAAGATGGTTGATTTAGATATAAGTGTAGATGTGGAGAGGGAATAGATCTGTAAGATTAATGGTAAGAAAGTTTTTTATAAATGTAATGGAGAAGAAAGAATCAAAAAAATTTATAAAAGAGTAGTTGGGAAAAAAGAAATTGTTAAAATTGGGTTTTTGAATATGCAAGGTGGTAGGAGGCCAGAAAAGTGATTGGAATTAAACAAAGCAATTGAAAATGAAGAGCTTGAGGTATTAGCAGTAGTGTAAACACATCTAAGATAAGAAGAAGAACTATTTTGGAAGATGTGGTATGGTAGGGTATAAATAGAAAAAAAAGAGAAAAGGGGTGGTGGTATAGGTGTTATATCAAAAAAATATTTAAATATTGTTAAATGTCAAGAGCATTTGTGGTTCGAAATAAGGTTGGGTAGACAAGAATGGATGGCAGCTGTAGTGTATATAGCCACTGGAGATAGTCAAACTGTAATGGAGTGGATCAGTAGTATATATGAATGCCTAGTTAAGGATATACAGAGCTTTAAAGAAAAGGGGAAGAGAATAATAGTTATAGGGGATATGAATGAACATATTGAAGAAATTGATGATGTAGATAATAAGAATGGTCAGTTTTTGAAGGAATTTTGGCAAAGAGTAAATTTGAGCATTGGGAATTTATCAAACATTTACGAGGGACAATACACATGGTCTAGGAATAATATATTTCACATAATAGATTATGTATAGGTAGAGAAAGAGGGAATAAATAAAATACGAAAAATTAAGGTGTTTGATAATGAAGAGAGAGTATGTAATAGTGATTATAACTTTATTGTAATAGAAATGGTTAGTAATATGGTAGAAACAATAGTGAAAGATGTGGATGGAGAGTAAATGATAAGAATAAGTTGGATGAGTGTAAAATGCAAGTTGAAGAAGCCATGAAATGGTTGGGGACGAGTATAAGGACTGGTATGACGAAATAGAAAAAGTGGCAAATAGTGTTTTAGTTGAAAATATGTAGAAGAATAAAAGTAATAAAAAAATGGGAGTTAGTAAAAGTGTAAAAGAGAGGAAAGAAGCATGCAGAGAATATAAGTGTGCTATTAAGAACAAAGAAAGTGAAATGGGGAAAGTACTTAGAAAAAAAGAAGTTGGCTAAAATAGATAATTATATAGAGAGGATGAAGTTGAATAGTAAATTGTTGGAGGATATTAATAAAAGTGGAAAAAATGGGAGTAAAAAAATTTGGAATTACATTAAAAGGAAAAATGTAGGGTAGAGAGATATAGTATTAATAGATAATGAGGGAATAGAGTGTAGCTCTAGAGAAGAGTTAGAGGGAATATTAAATAGATATGTAATGAATATAGAAAAGATGTTAGATGTAAAGGACTTAGTGATAGAAAATATGAAAGTGTTTAGAAATGGGAACATTAGGTTCACAAAAAATGAACTGAATGAGGCAGGGAAGAGCTTGAAAAGTGGAAAGATGAGAGGTTTTAGATGGATGGGCAGTGGAGATGGTAATGAATTTACGGCATAGAGCAAAAGCAAAATTATTATCATGTTTTAATAAGATGGCGCAGAAGAGAGTTCTTTTGGATAGGTGGAGTAATACAAGAGTAAGATTATTATTTAAAGGAAAGAATAAGGATCATAGAAAGTTAAATAATTATGGACCGATAGAAAGTTTTTTCATATATAGTGACTGGAAGAGTTGTAAAATGGATAGAAGAGAATAATGTAATGGGGGAAATGCAAGGAGGTTTTAGGTCACATGGGCATATAGGAGATAGTTTGTTTGTAGTTACACAACTTATGGAGATGAGTAGGAATTCGGGTAGATCATTATATATGAGTTTTATAGATATAGAGAAAGCATATGATAGAGTAAATAGAAATAGATTATGGGTAAGGTTAGCCAATTTGGGAATGGATGAAGCTTTAGTAAATATTATTAAGAAATTATATGAAAATAATTATTATACTTACCAATTAGGGGATATGGAATCAGTTAAAGTTAAAAATGGGGTGGGATTATGGCAAGGATGCCCTATGTCACCTATTTTGTTTTTGTTGTATTTGAGTGAAATGGAGAAAGCAATAGAAAGACTAGGAAGAGGGATAGAGATACTATTAATGGGTGGCAAGGGAATATATATTTTGTCGAGTCTTTTTTTTTTTGCAGATGATATTTTTTTGTGCAGAAAGAATAGAAGATATGGAAGTTATGCTGAGGACATGTGCATGGGTGGGTGAATGGGGAAAGAGAAGATGTGGAACTTTTACTGGGGATATAAAGTTAAGTGTGGTGGATAGATATAATTATTTGGGAATCATCTTAAGTAATCAGAAAAATTGCTTGGTTGAATGAGAGAAAATATTGGTAAATGAAGCAAAGAAAAGAAAGGGTTTAGTAAAAAAATTAACAGTGTTTTCATATAATAAATATGATGTAGCTAGAATTGTATGGAAGGGAGTTGTAGTAGCAGGGTTAACATATGGTAATGATGTGTTATGTGTTAGTAAAAGGGGATTAGATTACTTAGAGAAAGTACAAAGGGAAGTAGGATGACATGCATTAGATACAGAGGTATGGACAGCAAAGGAGGCAATTCAAGGAGAAATGGGATGGTCAAGTTTTTATATGAGACATGCAAAAAGTAAAATGAAAATGTTTTGTAGGTTGCAGTTTATGGATGATAAAAGAATAGCCAAAATAGTATTTAATTGGGTTATGAGTAAAGGGCAGGCAACAAGATGGGTGAGAAAGGTAATGTGGTATGCAAAGGATTTGGATAAAGAGTTTATATCAGTATACTTGTATAAAAGGTGGATGATTGTGTTAGGAGGATTGTTGAGTGTTATAGTGCTAAGGAATGGGATGAAAGAATAGATGCATTAATAAAGAATAGGGAGTTGGAGAGATGGAGAACTAGTATGAAGAGTAAAAATAGTTTAAATATATATAGAAGTAAATGGTACATTGGGTGCGAGTTAATTTATGATAATAGTAAGGAAAATAGCTTATTATTTAAGACTCGAATGGGATCTTTAGCAACAAGAGAATATACATGTAAATGGAAAAATATGGGTGGTTTAGTCTGCAAATTGTGTAAGGAAGATATAGAAAATATTAGGTATCTGTTGATTGAATGTAAATGCTTGAAAGCAGAAAGGGTACAAATAATGAAGTTATGGAAGAATACATATAAACAAAGTGATTATACGGAAAGTGGATTATTGGTGTTTATGCTGGGTTTGGGAAAAGATAAGGGGGATTTAGATATATAGGCCATAGAGTTGACAAAAATTATGTTATGGAAATGGGATTGAGCAGATTATGGAAAAGCTCAGGGTGGGGAATGGATGGGGAAGATAAAGTGGCTAACAGGTTTCTTTGGGCATAGTTGTTGAGAGATTCCTGACTCTGTTTAAGAAGTCACAGTACATCACATCACATACTTTTTGGCCTCATCAATGAAGAGCATTAGAATTATATCCTGTGACTTTTAATTTTTGTATGTTATCCAAGCTAATAACTTATCACCCTTAAATAGCCTAAGGATTTGAAGTAAAATTAACTTTTTAGATTAGGTATATAGTTTTGACCATGTCTGTATTTATATTTTAATGACTTCAATTTTTGTGCTAACTATATCCTTGGCAAAGATAATACAGTATATATAAAGCAAAGTATCACATAATTTTTAACACCCTTTTAAACTCTGCATTGCCAGTACTAATCTGCTATATTTACTCCAGATCATTTAAAACTAAAATAATATAATTATATGGTTAAGTTACTCAAGAGGTCAATGATATTTGAGCATCTAAATATTAATTGGAAAAAATAGTTTATGAAATTTTTTTCTACAGTATGTAATATACAAGGGGTTTGAACTCAGACTTTCACACACCTTCAACTATCCACGCTATCTCATACTGTTGACACACTTGATCACACACATGTCGAAAAGATAAATAATAACTAATGTTCCTATTTTGTGCTAAACCAGCACTCACAAGTTGGTCCAGATTATCATCTCCACACATATATATATAATCAATGCTCAGCTTATATTAAGGTAGTCAATCTTCATATTTTAATGCACAAGTTTCAATCCACTCCACCCACAACTCTTCAGCTGTCCATTTCATCGAAAATCTGATGATGGAATGCTCAAAACCCACATTGATGCCAACCTTCTCACCCCTCGTATATGTATGTAAATGGATTATGTCCTGTACATGAAGGGTCAGAGTGACTTATGGTCAACATGGGTAGGATGAGAAGGTTGGCACAAATGTGGACTTTGAAGTGTTTCATCATCAGATTTTCAATGAAATGGACGGCTGAAGAGTTGTGGGGTGGAGTGGATTGAAGCCTGTCCATTAAAGTATGAAGGTAGGCTATCTTAATGTAAGCTGAACATTGATTGTATATATGCGTGGAGATGATAATCTGGATCAACTGACGAGTGCTGGCTTAGCACGGAATATGGATATTGGTGATTTTATCTTGATTACACACATAATCAAGTGTATCGGCAGTATGAGATAGTATGGATAGTTGAGGGTCGTGTAAAAGTCTGAGCTCAAACCCCTTATATATTAACTAATCAAAATGATTTTCTTTTAAAATTTTATTCAGCTAAAAACTATTCCAGAAATTTTTAATCTTTATCTCTAGACTTTACCACTTTATCCTGCGTTAAGCTGCACAGAATAGAAAAAAAGACTTGGAATCAAAAAAGCTGTGTTTAATTTTTATTTAATAGAGACAAAAGTTTTAAGCAATAATTAAACTTTGTTAATAATATAAATTTATTTTCTACATATACACACTGTATATATTTAAATGCAAAGCTAAATGCCATTAGGTATTCTGATGCCCGTCTCTCAGGCTGACAGCTGATTAAAAACTCTGCAGGAAGTTGTTTGAATACTTCCTTCAACAACTGTTCAAGTTTCTACTGCATTCCAAGATAAAGAAAAAATCTCTTCGAAGCTGTTTCTTTTATTTATTAAAATACGACGAGAATACAGCACTATAGCCAAAGTTGCGTGTATATCCATACGTTGGCGCATGCCTGAACTTCGTTGTTGATTTTTTAATTTAATAATAAAATGTAAATGTTGTTAGTACAATAGTATAGATTCAATATTGATATTTTCGAAAGTGTGTTTTATAGTAATAATTGACGTTATAATTGTAACCATTGTACTCATGAAACCACTTTTATTTTACTGTGTGTGAAACATATAAATCTTATGCTTTCAAATAGAATTCTTTTGCGTCTTAATTTTTTTTTAAAATAAGTAATATATATGTAGTAATAATATATTTAATTTAAAAATAAATCTTAGGCTTAGCATCTGAAAGTTCTCAAATATAGATGAAGGCAACATCTTATGATTCATATTTTTGTTTTACAATCAGCAAATTAAAACTCACAGAGGCAGCTCTGGCTTGCACTGAGTGGCGCTATTGTATGGAGATTTTTGACTCTGTGAAAACCAGTTTGCGTAAGCATAAAGAATGGTGAGCATGTGATATTTAATGGTTTAATATCAATCCTGCCCAATAGGACTAAGGTGACTGTGGTTATTAAAGAACCAAAGACATCAAAAAGCATGGATGCTGAACTGAGTTCAGATCTATACAAGCTGATGAGCTTAGCTTGAAAACATTATTGGGTTTTCATTTTGGACTCAAAGCTTTATAGTTATCTAGAAATAAAATACAGCTGCCAGAGGGTTGCATTTAATTCTAAAATCTAGGTGCAGTGCTCTCAGATCCAAGGCTCCTCACTGATGAAAGCCACAAGGTAGAAATGCTAGTCTGGTGATATTGGATGAGTATGTATTAGATAGGGATTTTATGCACAAACCTTCCTGCATCCATTGATTACTCTGGCTTGCACTGAGTGGTGCTACTGTGTGGAGAGTTTTGCCTCTAAGAAAAACAGTTTGGGTAATCATAAAGAATGGTGATTATGTGATGTTTGATGGTTTAATACATATTAACAATCACCAGATCAACACCGATTAATCTTTTTAATGGTATGATACTCTTTTTTTGCAACCAACTTAGTGTGGAACTAGATTCCTCTTAAAATATGGCACATTGTCCAGGTCCATTTTCACTCCATGGACTACCAGTAATGACTAGGTAGTAGAAGATACCAAGATTTAAAACATTAAGTACATTTTTTGCCATCAAATATTTATTTTCATAATTGGTTTTTACTTCTATTGGAGATAATGCCATATGAAGTCTAGCACAGTGATTGGATAGCAGAATCTGGAGTTCAAGATCTGCAGATTGAAGCTCCAGTTTATCATTTTTGATATTCAAACTTCTTATGATTTCCCAAGCAATAAACCATTTAGTAGAATAAAAAGCAAGTTTTGTACAAATGAACAGAGAAATTCAGATTTTATTTTTCATGTTTCTCTCTTTCATTTATTATTTTTTTTAATTTTAACTATAAAAGCTTTCTAACTTTTTTCCAAGTCTGTAAGGACACTGAGAACTCAGAAAGCTCTACAGATCACATGTTAAGAATAACTGTATAGTTCTAGGTAATCATTAAATGTAATTTACTGAGTAATATGGATTGCTATCTGGGTTGACTATCTGAAGTATAAGTTTTAAGTCTGTTTTGAAGTTGAACTGCAGGTCTTGAGCATGACAGCTAGTAAATTCACCAAAAAGTTTCACTTATGCTTTCTTTTTTTTTAATACATCCATTTTTGAATGAAGGTAATATATTAAAACTTGTGCCATCATTAGAAATATATTAAGATCAGATTAAAAATGTTTGGTCTGATTAAAAGCATTTTGCATATACATATAAAACAAATGTCTACTTCTTCATCAGGGGTTTAAATCTTAACTATCTGCATTTGATATCTTCCATTAATTTGAATAATAAATTTTGCTACTGTCTGATATACCACCAAATTCAAAAAGTTGTTTTACATTTTTACCCATAATGAATACTGATCTACTTATATTTTCAATATTAGTGCCTTTGTAATAAAGTAATACATGTTTTTTTTAAATCAATTGATTCTTCATAAAGTCCAACAATATGTCATTTAATATCAGAAGGCTCTTTTTCAAATTTGTGCAATTTTCCTTCACTTAAAATTGATCTACCATTTTTACTTAAACAAAAGATCATCATTAAATGGCAGAACAATGCAATTTCTTACTTAAAATTACAACTAAAACAAAGTAATAATAATAGTAGAATGTTTTACAAATACTAATATTAATTTTAAAAAGTATTAATGAATTAAATCAAAATAAAATTCTCACTAGCTTTTAGTTTTCAATTTTTTCTTAACTCACAAACAATAATAATAAATATACATACAATGTTACCACCTTCTCTTGAAGGATTAAGTGAATGATTTTCATTTTGTCTTCTGATACTACTATTGTTTTTAGATTACTTTAGCATATTCTATTTGGTGTTCCTATATATATGATTTGGTTTTTTCTTCTTCCTTGAACAGTTGTCTTCATTCATTTTAGGGTGCTTTTTTTTAAAAGTAAAATTAAGTGTACCTTTAGTAATTATTTAAATTATAATTATTTAATATAAAAGTTCAATTTTTGAAATTGTCTTTAAATTTTACTACTTTAACTTTCTCTTTTTATTTTTATATAATTTCTAGTTCTGTGCATAATACTGAACGTAAATACTTGATATTGGTCAGTTCTGTCTTTAAATGAGAAAAGGCATTAAAAAGTAAAGCTGATTTCTCGGCAGGTGTAGGCTTCAAAACACTTCCATTTAAACAATTTTCATAGCAAATTTACATTCTCCAGATCACTACAGTTGATTAAGTCTAGTACTCCATTCTTTTCAAAACTGAATTTTTTTCATAATGCATGATTTTGTGGTCAATAACTGTTTGTACAATAATATAGCACATTTTTACCTTTATTTCTATTTGCTTTACTATTTGTCAGAATTTTTGCTGGCATAGACTTAGTGGGCAACTGCAGTCTGGTGTCTTTTTTAAAAATTAATTGAAATGATTTTTTCAATTTATGATACAATAAAATCAAAGAAGTATTTATTTATAACTCATTATGATAATAGTCATTTATTAACTTACAAATTTCAAATCATAAATTTATAAACATAACTCTTTTACAAAGAAAAATATGGAATTTTTACATTTTCATTTTTTTTACTTTTAAGTATCACATTATTTAACACTTAGTTAATTTTAATAAATACAATGATCATTTATGTTGAAGGACTTTATTTAACACTCTTGATCTGCATTAGAACTGTGATAGTTTTAGTAATCTTTAAACATTAAATATAATACTAAACCATTATTATTTATCAGAATATAATAAATTTGACTTCATTTGACAGATATTTTTGTTTTGAAATAAAGTAAATTTTTAAAAATCAGATTTGATTTTTTTAAATATTGATAAAATTATATCATGATCAAAACAAAAGCACTACTTTATTATTCAACTGTTAGGATTAGATTTTTTTTTAAAACAAACAAAATATTTTTTAGTTGTCATTTGTTTTTAAAATGTGAACAAATAAATATCAATATTTGATAAGTCTATCAATTTATGCTTTAAAAGTTTAATTTTTTTTTAATTTTTACAGTATTACAATGTTTTCTAACAGAAAGTCACTGATTATGTGTTAGCAAATAGCTTGTAAGCACCTTCCCTGCAATTTGACTTATCTAAAAGTATAATATTCCATTCTTAATTCAAAAGTAATCAAAGCAGGATTTATAAGTGATTCATGTTGTTGAATTTTTAGATATCTTGATATCCATAGAATTTTTTTGGAATTAAAATTATTATGAATAAAAATATGTAAAATTACTGATATTTAAAAAAAATTAGATTTCTTTCAATAGATGGTAAATTGACACAGACTAATTGCTTTGGGGAAAAATTAGAATGGTTAATCTTATTGCCTTTTAACTAATTTACAGCATCAATTAATAATATTATTTAGCCTTTGTTTTCAAATAATTACATATGTATATTTTGTCTGTGTTCATCTCTATTTTTCTTTTTTATGTTTTAAATATATATATGTATTCATGCACACTATGCTGTACAATGAGACTAATCCATCTCAATATATATATATATATATATATATATATTATAAATTTATTTGATAACCCATAGGGCAGCCACAAATTAAGGAGATAGAAGAAGAATGAGAAGAAAACCAGTTAGAAGGATCACAAGTGAATCATATTATTAGTTTTAAGAAAAATAATTTGAGCACATTTATTTTTTTATATATATGGATATTTATGTATGTGTATGTATATGAGAATCATTTAAAAATAATTATGTAGTTAATTTTTTTCCCTCTTTAATAAAACTCGTAATGTTAAATAATTTATCTTTTTTATTATAAACTGGTTGTAACCATAGCTTTGCTTGCATTAATAGAATAAAAGAATTTAATATAGTTGGTAATTAAAAAATATTTAAATAATATTTATATGACATAATGATACATTAAGTTATCAACAACAAGTAAAATTGACTTCCAATATTGTTTATAGAAATGCATTAAATAGATATTCTTATCTTCCATGGTATTATTATGTCATTTAAATATATTTTAATTATCAATTACATTTCATTTTTTTATTCTACTAATGAGCAAAGCAGCAGAATAAGTTAGTTTACAATATAAATGCCATCCATATTTCCAATCCTTCCTCTGTTTTAAAACATTAATTTATCTAAATTTATCTTTTTTATATATATTACAATTTATCAAAGTTTTTAAAATAATTCAGAACCATAGCGCAAATTTATGGTCATAAAATTCTATGCAAAAAAAGGAAGGAAAATCATTCAAGATTTATCTAGATATATGCAATATTTGTTGAGTTATAAATTAATAAAGAAACAAACTTTCCCATTTATATATTATTAAAGATAATATAGATATTACAATTTTGTGGTTTGATTGATATTCAAGAAGAAATAAATAAATAGTCGAGCGTTGGTGGCCTAGTGGTTAGCATAGAGGCCAGGTTGCTTCCCGGTCAACGCATTTGACATATAAAAATAAATAAATAAATAGATAGGATTCACCTTAGGGTAATAAATAATTTGAATAGATAATTAGGCATGAATTAAAAATAAAACAATGCTAAGGATAACTAACGCCTCCAGACTAATTATTAAGAATCGAAATTAAAGATGAAACTGGAGATTAATATATAAAAATGACTTTAATGGAAAATAAAAATTATTTCTGTAAAATAACACTTTCATTATAATTAAATTGTTTGTATCATTATATTAATTAATTAACATATAGAATTGTTTTAAGAAAGACCAGTCTAGGTTGAGATTCCACCCAGAAAAAAGTTGTTCTAAAATCAAAAAATGTAAATTTTGTGATTCAAAACACTCCATATTTTGACAAAATATTTTACCTTAAAAAAGATGACTTAAATTTGTTTTCCTCTTTTTTAAATAAAATCAGCCAAAGATTACAGTTAAAGTGTAACATCAGAATTGCTGAATGATGTTATAAAATATAAGTATGCTACTAAAAATTCATAGAAAACTCAAATTTAGAAAAGGGTAAAAAAAAAATTATTGTCTCCATAAAATATCAAGAAATTATGTCACTACAAGTTTATGTGTGTATATGTAAGCACAACTTTAAAAAAAAAAAAAGAATAAAACCTATATGAATAGAATCTGTGTCTATAAATCAGTGGTCTTCAACCATTTCACACCTGCGGACCGGTAAAAATAAGGATAAGGTTCCACGGACCAGCAAAAATAAGGATAAGATTTCGCAGACCGGCAGAAGTCTATAGATAAATTTTCTAAAAGATAAGCATAATTGTTATAACTGATCAAAACAACAATGTTAAATATATAAGATAATGTTTTATATATATATATATGGAGTTTATATAATAAAAAACTTTTTTTTTCATTTTTTTAGAAAAGTAATAAAAAATTTAATTATAGCCCCCCCCCATAAACATCTGTGATAACTAGAAAAACAAATTAATTTATGAATGATTGATTAGATTTTGTTTTCCTTCTGTTTTCTTTTTTTTTTTAATTGGGTAAAAATGAGATGAAAAAATAAATAAAAATTGGCTATATTAATTAAAAGTTTAAACTCTTATTATTTCTTATTACAAACTTTTTACTGCCCATCTAGCACGCAGATCTGCAGAAAAGTTCCGCGGCCCGTCACCGGGCTGCGGACCAAGGGTTGAAGAACACTGCTATAAATGATCTGAAATTTATAAAATTTTAAGACTTACAAACTCGTTTAAAATATATACTTTTTATATGCTATTACCACATATTTTTATAATATTAACAGTCATTGTTTAACTATATTATTTTATGTTATCAGCATATCTATGGATGAGAGAGAGAGTAAATTATTCTATGCCAAATCATAACAAATTATTTATCTCTTAAAATGCTATTGTCTAAAAATAATTAAAAAAATTTTGACTTTAGTTTTGCAGGGAGAATTTGTCTTGATTAAATTAGTAAAAGAGATATGCCTAGAAATAATCTTTTGAGTTGATATGAGAATGGAAACCATTTCAAACTCAAGAAAGTAAATATTAGAGGTATAACATGAGTTGAAGGTACTCACATATTAGTCCTGAAATGTAGAGGAGATGGTACACCTTTTCACATCTGTGATAAATGTGAAACCTTGCAATCATATTAAATAAATCCTGTGATCTCATCCAGTAATGTGTGTTTTTTTTTTTTGTGATAATTTTCCACATTCTTAGTTATTGTCCAGATTTCATTCTGACAAGATCTTTAGTGCTGTCAATTGCATTTTTTAACTATTTTTTACTTCATTTGTATTCATAGTTTTGATTCAATGATATTTATTTCACTTATATTCATAGTTTTAAGTAAGTCCATGTACTTTTCATTTTGATTTCATTTTCATAATTTACTGATCAATAGTCCATTTCTTAAAAAAAAAAAAAACAGTACAAAATGATGTCTATTTGTAATTTACCGACTATGGAAATGAATGGCTGTTTTATATTTTCAAGAAAACATAAAACTGGAGGCCCTAACAAAATTGTTGAAATTGACAAGAGCCTTTTCACAAAAAGGAAAAACCAAGCTGGACAAATTCTTCCCGACCAGTAGATGTTTGATGGCTTGTGCAGGGAAACCGATGAATGTTTTATCATGACAATTAGTGATAGAACAGCAGCAACTCTCATGGAAGCTTTCAAACAAAATATGGAAGAGGGGGTGACAATTTATTCTGACTGTTGGAAAGCCTATAAAAGTGCTGAATTATAAAATGTCAGTCCACATATACAATCACACATTAAGAGTAAATAAGCAAATATTTTATCTAGCGCCATGCTTGCAATTATATTTCATTCCAATATCAGCCTTTCAAGCTAATTGAGCACGTGCCTTTTGAGTGTTAAATAAAAGAATTTGAGTTGTAAGAATAGGAGGGATTCTTTTTATTCCTGCATAAATACTATATCTTGGATTGAAGATGAGAGTATTCATTTATTTAACACTCAAAAGGTGCGTGCTCAATTAGCTTGAAAGGCTGATATTGGAATGAAATCACACCTTAAGTAAGTTTGCATTTTGGGAAAAATAAAAATTTTACTTTTAGTCTCCATTTTGGGGGGAAAAATTAGCCAATTAAAATAAAGTAGAACAGACAAATTGATTATTTCATTATGACAATTCCTGTCATATATTACATGGTAAGTACCGTATGTGCATATTTTACGGGGTTTTTTTTGTAATATTTTAGGATACTTTTGTAATTTAGTGATTGTTTTGTTCACATTTGAAGTACATTTGGGAATTGCATAATGGTAATTCATATTTTACATTTTTATGTACAATCAATATTTTTTCTATTGTTAAAAATGTACTTTTAAGATTGATTTTTGAGTTAAATTCATATTTTTAGTATTGTTAGAAATTAATATTCTGAGTCATATTTTATATTATTTGTGTGAAACTCATATTTTTAGTATTGTTAAAAATGTACTTTTTAAAATTCATTTTTGGATGAAATTCATATTTTTAGTATTGTTATGCCATATTTTATATTTTTTGTTTGAAATGTATATTTTTTAGTATTGTTAGAAATTAATATTTTTAGTATTATTAGATTTAGTCTGGTGCAATTTTTGTCATGTATTGGAACTGCTAAGCCTTTTCACATACATATTCAGACTGCCAATAACTTTGTAAATTTTGCGGAAAAAATATGTACATGTGGACTGATTTATCATTTTGAACTTCATACAAAATCCAAGTGTACAAGTTATTTGATCGCATTACAAGATTAGAAAGTTATAAGCAGATTGATACAAATGTGAAAAGGCATTGCAGGGCTAATATGTGTTGCAGAACTAATATGTAAGTACTGAGATAATCATTAAATTACAAAGTAAAAGAAAAATATCTATTAAATATTTGAGCTCTGAATTTCACAAAGGTCCCAAAATTAAGGTCACTTAAATTTTTAAAATTGCAAAATAGAATTATCTCAATACATTAAAAGATGTTTAGAAATTACAATAGTAATGTAAAATGATTGTTAGTTAAACTTTAAATATATTAGATAAAAAGGGGGTGGGGGTGGATAATAATTTGAATCCAAATATATTTAATAAAAATAAAATCATTATAGATCGTAAAAAACATAATTATAAAACTTTAATTATTAAAACTTTACAGAGATAACAAGTTAATTGAGGTTTCTGGGCAAATATGATATATACCTAGATGCTAACCACTCTCTTTTATTAGTTTATATAATTAAATATTCTTGGTGACATTTTATTTATCTTGATATATTTAAAATATTAAAAAAAATTTGTAATGTTCTAGAAGTGTTATTTTTTTGTTCATCTGCATGTGCATATAAATCAAAGCTTTAATAAAATGTTGGAGATTTATATATATATATATATAGGATTAATAAAATCCTTGGATATTTATATATATATATATATAGGATGAGATTAAACGATGCTTATTAAATGATGATTCAGATGTATATAACTTATTTGAATTAGGGCAGGATTTTTTAAAGATTTATTTAGTTGTTACACACACTTATATAAGTAGATATCACAATTAACCAGTTTTACAATGAAGAGTGATTTTCAAATTTATTGTAAATAGTAATTAAAGACAGCAACCTATAATTAATTTGTTGTTATGATATTCCAAGCAAAATGTAGATATATTAAGGGTCCAGCTCTTAACATAATTATATTTCATCCAATTATATTTTAATGATGAAAAGATTAATGTAACCATTCATTTTGCTGAGAAAATAAATACAAGTACGATCTAGTATCTAAAAAAAAATTTTTTTATAATTCTAAAAGGTTAGTTGGTATTTGTCTGAAGGTTTGTAATGATGGTATATTATAAGATGTGATATGGTGGACTATTTCCATTATTTATGAGTGAATGCTGAATGTATAGAAAATTTTAAACTTTATTTAAACTTTCCAAATACAAACAACTTGTTAGTAATAACACACAAATAGACAATACAGGTTTGAATTTCACCATTACACCATCTACTATCCCACTATTGAATATAATGGCAGCCATTGATGAAGTGACCCAAAACATGACTCTAGAAGAAGCAGCAGTTATGCTGGAGAGTAAAACAGACACTTGCAAGACATCAAGGGCACAAGCAAAAGTCAAACATTTCATGTGGTGAGAGGAAAGCTATTAAATCTCTCAAACAGGATACATCTATAATCATTCTTCCTGCTGAGAAAGGTAACACTACAGTTGTAATGGATAAAACTGATTATGATAACAAAACACAAGGCCTTCTCACAGCAGGCCAATACAAAAAAGTAGCAAAAAATCCAATTCCAAATACAGAGGTAAAACTACAAGCATTACTCTGGAAGCATCACAGGTATTTCAGTGATTCAGAAAAAAGAAAATTAACTTCGTATTTCAGCAAGATTCCTCACCTGTATGGACTGTCTAAAATCCATATAGTCAATATTCCATTAAGACCTATTATTAGTTCTAGAAATTCACCATGTCAAAATTTGTCAAGATTTCTTCTCAAAGTTCTTAGTCCATTGGCATATAGGACACAGTCTTTTGTCAGGGATTCTAAGCACTTTGTAGAATTAGTCAGGAACATGAAAATGGAAAGAACTGACATATTGGTAAGCTTTGATGTGGAAAGTCTGTTTACAAATGTACCATGTGATGAAGCATTGTTTATTGTAAGAAAAAGGTTATATGATGATAATAGTCTACAAACTAGAACAGCTATACCTATTGATAGTATAATGGAATTATTAACATTCTGTGTAACAACAACATACTTTCAATATAACTCAGAATTCTTCCAACAAAATCAAGGGATGGCCATGGGATCATTACTGTCACCCTTGCTCAGCAACATTTACATGGAAGAACTTGAAACCACAGCCATAAATACTACTCCATGTTCACCTAAAGTGTGGCTTCGATATGTTGATGACACATTTGTGGTATGGCCACATGGTGAGGTAAAATTACAGTCATTCTGAATGCACATTAATAACATATCTCCTACAATTAAATTCACAATGGAATCAGAACAAGAACAAAAAATGGCATTCTTGAATGTTCTTGTGACAAGACTCCCTCAGGGTAAAGTAAAAACAACAGTGTATAGAAAACCAACACACATTGGCAAATACTTGGCATATACATCCAATCATACAAGAAGCACTAAACAAGAAACTGTACTATCACTATGGAACAGAGCAAAGGAGGTTTGTTCAGAAACCAGTGATTTGGAAAAAGAAAAGATTCACATAAAACAAATGCTTATGAAGAATGGTTATCCATCAGCAGTCATCAGAAAAACCTTCAATAGACAACACAAAGAGACCCTAAAAGAGAAGACAGTTATTGATATGATAGTGTATCCATACATACCAGGAGAGTCAGACAAATTAAAGAAAATCTGCAGTCAATATAACATTAGAACTGCTTTCCAAAGCCATACCACACTTTAAGGAATGCTTACTTCTACTAAGCCTAAACTGGAAATGCTGAAGAACAAAAACTGCATCTATGAAATACCATGTGAATGTGGAAGGGAAGTACATTGGTGAGACCTGTTGAACAGTGATTAAAGGAGCACAAACTAATGGTTAAAAGAGAAAAAACAGATGTGTCTACCATAGCAGATCATGTATGTACTAATGTATGTAATATTGTGTAATTACTAACCTGTATTGTCTATTTGTGTGTTATTACTAACACATTGTTTGTATTTGGAAAGTTTAAATAAAATTTAAAATTTTCTATACATTCAGCATTCACTCATAAATTATGGAAATAGTCCAACATATCACATGTTAGTTGGTATTATCTCTATTAATTTAATTAGGTGATATAACGCTCTATTTCATGTATTTAAAGATATATACTTGCATTCTTATTTATTTAAGAATATGTCAATATCAAGGTTGATATTTTCCAACCACTGACTTTGAGAAGTTAAGCCTAACCCATAAATTTATCTGTTAAAAAGAGATTTTTTTTTCCTTTCTATTCTGTTATTAATGTTCAAAGTTAGATAACTTTAATTTCAAATATTTTAATTAACAAATGCTTGTATTTTTATTTATTTTTAAAAAGAAAAATGTATTTTACTATTAAAAAAAGCACTTAAAATCAGTTTTCTCTATATTCATTTAATTAGTACATAAATCATTTCAGGTGTGAATGTTCTTAGGTTATCAGTTGTAATGCCCCCCCCCTCTTCTGTTAATTGTGCCAATTGGAATCACGTGTTACTCTAAAATGAGTATAAGAGTCAATTCTGAAAATATAATGGTCACTTCATTCATCGCTTCATTATCATTATAAGTTGATCACATTAATATTAATTTGTTTGATGAATTCTATAACTAAGTTTTAATTTTTGAGAACAAGACAGTATGTGCCGCTAGAAAAAAAAAGTACCACAGAGGCAAAATTGTCCATACAGTAGCAACACTCAGTACAAGCTAGAGTAATCAATGAATGCAGGAAAGTTTGTGTATCAAGTTGCCTACTTATCCAATATCCCCAGACTAGTTTCTAGCTTGTGACCTTCATCAGTGATGAGCCTTTGATCTGAGAGCATTGTATCTAGATCTTAGGATAGACTAAGTATATTGGATGAGTACTAGATAGGGATTTTATGCACAAACCTTCATGCATCCATTGATTACTCTGGCTTGCACTAAGTGGTGCTACTATGTGGAGAGCTTTGCCTCCATGAAAAAACAGCTTATGTAAGCATAAGAATGGCGATTGTGTGATATTTGATAATAGAAAAAAATATCCAAGCAATCAATTCTTTTAAGTTATACTATTTTGCTCTAATCTATATGACCATCTACAAATGGAGGGAAGAATGCAGTTTTTTGTGGAGACAGAAGCTGAGACTTCAATGGTGCAATGTGAGGTATCATATGTCTTATCTTACGAACTTTATCAATTTCATTCAATCTTATTATAGTATTTTATATGAAACTAGAAATTTAATATATGATTCTGCCATGAACTATATTGATCTTACCAGATAAACCTCTAACTAAGGTGTTTATAGCTCGTTATGAAATACAATTATGGATTTATATTGATTATATGTTACTTAATTTGATATCTGCATTCGAATATATGCTTTACTTTATGTTACTTTGTTATCGAATGCAATTACATTTGGATATATGTATTGGTTTATGATAAGCTTGTTATATTTATGTGCCTGCTCTGATATACATATATTTACAACCTTCCTAATATATTTCATTTATAACTTACTATTATGATAGTTTGCTTATATAAAGTATATAATTCCTTTTACTTGGATGCAACTTTAATAAATATGTTTTTATTGCAGGACATATTCAATTTGTTCTTTAATTTAAAGAATTGTTTTAATTTTGCGAAGTTATAATATGCTGATAAAAGGCTCCTACCATTATAAAGTCAACATGATGTTAAAATATTAAAAAAAAAAAAATGTCATTCTGATTATTATTTTATCTAATACAAATTCATTATTATGGAAAAAATCTCTAATATTCTAATAAACGTATATATGATCAATGGAATCGTTCTTGAAATTTGTTCTTAATTAAGTGAAATAAGATTGTTAAAGTAGACTTATAATTGTGGAAAATCATTTTCACTATGGAGAAGAGAAAATCGCTAAAAGATTTTTTTAATTTTTAATTTTGTTATTATAATATTTGAAAGATTATGTATATGTAATATTCTGTCAATTTCATTTTATTTATTTTATTATTCGGGTATATCTAGCAGATATAACCATATATTTAAAGATGGTGTATATAAATGATTGTGTTCATGTTTATAGAATTTTGAGAGATCACAATGGGAGATTTATCTATGTTTTATAAACATCTATAAGCATACAGTTGCTACTTTAAAGCATGTTATATATTTTGCCTTGGATTAATGTATGATTTCAATTATTATTATTAAAATTAACTGCTTATTTATCTTTACACATAGATGTGTGTTGGTCTTTGATTGTACTTTTGCTATACAAGTTATAAGTATGAGTAGATATGTTTTGATATGTCATTTAATTGTTTTCCCAATGCATTTCTTTTCATTATGGATATTTCTGCTTTTGATCATATATTTATTGTGGCAAATATGTTGATGGCTCCACATTTTGCTTAGATATTATTTGTTAAGCCTTTCCTTATATTATCTAGATATTAACAGGACACATATATGTGTAGCATTGAGCTGATACTGCTCTATCCATTTTAGTATAGACCTGTTTTTCTCATCATCGTTGCCCATAAATATTTAGGTATTCCAATTTGTTTATTATAAAAGGCATTTGTGTGATTGTATTCCCCTACTTTTATTATATTTTTTCAAATGTCTCTGTGTTGAGTAAAGTATTGAATTTGTATTTCTCTACTCCACCGGCTTTGTTTATCCAAGACTAATACAAATTACTTCTTTATATTAGATCGTCTAGATTATAAATTATATATTAAGAAGATGTGCGAATTACTTTTATTATTTATAACTAACGACTAAATTCAACTGTAGGAGGTTTCTCTTTTTTTATTTATCTGTACAACCTAGGTATATCATGGATGATATATGATACGTGTATTATATCTAACTGATGTAATAATTGATGTAAAGGTTTCTTTAACTTATTTTTCTGTCAATAATAATAAATAAGTTATATACTTTTGTCAAATTACAAACTTTTTGTGATAAATATTTATTTTATTCTTTAATTATGTTTCTGTGTCCTTGCTATATATCATGGTCGTATACCAGAAAATCTAATCAAATAGTAAAAGTGCTTAAAATTTATATAAGAATACATAAAATATATAATTGTTAATTAGAGAAGATATTAATTAGTATTAAAGTTTATCGGCTTAACGTTTTCGAGGATCCATGCCTCATATTCATAGCCTTCATAAAACGTATAATAAAATATGCAAATACAAATATTCAAATAAGCTAGTATTACGTAGCCCATTTCTTCGAGATCTCGAAGCAAGTATCCTTTCTATTAATGGCATGGATGTTTCCATTGATGTAAAATGCCTCCTTTATTTTTCTTTTGTAATCATTTGATTCTGAGCACAATATTATGGGATTGGCGGGTGTGAAGTTGTGTCCAGATTGTTTAGCATGCTCCAAGAATACAGAGGACGTGTTGCTGTTTTTCTGAGCTCTGTTAAATGTGTAAATTTTATGAAGGCTATGAATATGAGGCATGGATCCTCGAAAACATTAAGCCGATAAACTTTAATACTAATTAATATCTTCTCTAATTAACAATTATATATTTTACATATAGTGAGAAGTAAAGCTATATTTATTACATAAGAATACATATTATTTTGAAGTTGTCACATTGATACAATTCAAGCAATCCATTATATGTGCAATTAGATTTATATAAGATTATTTTATTGATGCTATTGTTACATGGTGTAACAAAATCCCCTTTTACCTACTGCATCACTTTAGCTTTGCTATTGTTAGATACTTATTTTAAATTTTAACAAAAACTTGATTTTATTTAACTGGTGACAAAAGAACCAAAATAAGAGTTAATCTTTGCTAGCCAATATTATGTTTAGACTTATCTTTAGATAAACTTGTACTTTGTTATAAAAGAAGAAAGTGCTGATATGATGTTAAAGAAATTAGAGACTCCTTATTATGACTGCTGTTAATTAATTAAAAGAACCTGAATTATTTTATTTTAGATTATCATTGCAAAGCTAGTATTCTTTACAACTGAATTATTTGATATTTAAAAACCCTGAGATCATTATTATTACTATTTATTATTGTTGTTTATGGAATGTAACTAAGACTTATCAATCAACCATTAATCTACTCACATCTTATAAATAATATATTAATTAATGTGTACTTAGTCCATAAGAGAATTTATTTATTTATTGTTTACTTAGTCCTATAAGAGGACTTATCTTAGATTATATGTTTATTTGATGTCTTAGAGATCATATATTAATCCAGACCTGTGATCAGACCTATATTTTATTTTATGGTTACTGGATCATTTTTTGGAAGGTTACATTCATGGATTTTGGTTTCCCAATGTGTTGGCTTTTATTGGCCATAAAGTACCGATCAATTGTAAGTTATAATATATATATATAATTAAGATGATGATCAAAAATCCATCGATACTGATAAAGATATTATGAACCATGCATATATGCAAATACTCATCTTAAAGCTGTATTCTGGAGTTAGTGCTTAACTATACTGTGTAGTTTGATGATTAGTCACTTTAATAATCCAAAATTTACTCAAAATAGATATTATTTTAACATGTTAATTAATATGAATACTAATAATCAGGATCTAATTAAGCCTGAATCTATCATACTTGTTCTCTCTGATGTATATGTATTGCTATAATATAATTTTTCTGTGACAATAGCAATTCACCATGTAAACATAAGTATGTAAAAGAGGTGATTTATAAGGAATTTATCATGGGATGATCAATGAGGGAATTAAATATTTAATGATTGGATGGATCCAATGAAAGGATCTAATAAAAAGTTGCAATTAGAGTGCTAAATTATTCTTATTCATGGTAAATTATATTGCAGTCTAAGAAGTATAATTCATTTCAAGATATTAAAAAATATTATCGTCTCATTATACCAAAGTTTCAGTGCATATTAATCTTTATGTGTACAGGTAGCTATACCTAGCTGCGATCTGGAGTCTTTATATCTCCTTGATCTATCAAGGTAGAAAAAAAAAAAAGAACTGTATTGAATGTATTAATGTGGAATAAAGAGCCAAGTGAAAAAGAATAAGACGTTTGATTTTATATTTGTATTTTACTGTGATTACATGAATTATATGTTGATTGAATTCATGCATGACACCATGGCACAATGACCTAAACTAAGGTTAAATCCAGAATTGCTAGTTATTCAAGAAATTAAGTGATGTCAGAGAAATATTATAGACATAACCATAAAATAAATTATAACTCGGGCATTGCCTTAATCACTTTACAAGTTCCCTAACTGACTTTGGCTTATTCATTCATCACAACATTAGTCGACCATTATGCTATATATATATGATTGCTCAAAATGTCATGTAATATTCGAATAATCAAATAATAGATTACGCACAACAGTTTTATTTACTTCACCAAACTTGAGTTTTTTTTCTTTATTCAGCTGAAATTAATTCGACACTCTTAAGCTCATTATTTATTTTTATGCCGTTTATAAGCTAAGAATATTTAATATGTTGGCTAAATTAAAAAATGAAGGGAATGGCTGCACAGCCTTTTTGAAAGTCTTGAGGTTCTTATTTGTTTTCATCTGGTTAATTGAAATCGAGAATAAAAAATTGAATAATTATCAGGGAAAACAAATATTTGTGAACTTTATTATCATTATATACATCTATAAGCAATACTAATTGATCATAGTACTCTGTTGCCTAGTTACTCTATTCCTCTTCGGCAAGAAACTAAATATACGTACACACAAAAAAAAGAAAGAGAGATTTATATATTGTTCTGAATTGAAGTTAAAGTGAAAAGTTAAATGTAAAATTATATATATATTTTTATTGAAACAAGATATTGAAGTTGCCCTTTATAATAGATAGTTGGCCAATAGTTATGAAGTAACAAAAGCCATTAAAGTCAAAAATTATAACTGTTATCTGTAGAAGTTATTTTTAATCTTCTATTTTAATTTTATATTTAATGCCAAGTGAGCAATATAAGTGTGTATACATTCTGGTTTATAATAACACTAAGCGCAGTAAATATTTTCCGTTATTTTGTTGATATATACGTGGGGGGACTTTTCAAATATTATTATTGACGTGTTTATGTTTAATTAAAACTTAATTTGCTGCATGTTGATACTTAAATGTTAAAGAGAAGTTGATTTAATTTCTAAAATTCCTGATCTTTACAATGTAAAATAAAAACTTTATAATCTACTTTATCTAAATATATTTGATATTTAATCAAAGTTTTCTTTCGGTCCTTGACCTAAATTATTTGTGAGAATAAAATTAAGATAATATTATAGCATAAATGCGAGAAGACCAAACTGTTCTTAATACATTCCCAGTCACACAGAGTCAGATGTTATTAATGATGTATAGCAAGTCTGTGCTCTTATACCTTATATATTACATGTATAGATACAGGTATATAATAAGTCTGTATTTCAATTAATAATTTCTTAAATAAAGTTTTTTTTTTAATATAAATACTTTTAAATGATACATTATAAATACAAAAAATCCAAATTTATAATTCATTTTGTTCTAAATGCCTCATAAATTTTGTTTCTACAGTAAATTAATGTACAATAAATAAAAAAATATTTAATTATATCTATTATCTGATTTAAATTTGAGTTCATCAAAGCTAAATCAAATGTAACGCTTCATTATTTCTGTCATTATGTTTATGTTTCAAATAATTATTATCTTAAATGTAGGGTTACTTTTTCCATTTTTTTTTTAAATCTCTTAATTGCTCAATATCTCTTCTGACAAATACTAAAATTGCAAGTAAAGTATTGGGAAAATAACATTTACAATTCCTTTAATTTCCGATCCTAATTTTTTTAACATTACTATTCCATTTATATATATATTCTTGAAATTTTTTCTGTAACATAAATAATATTTTTGAGCCAATAAACATCACATGATCACCATTTCTTACGCTTGCTTATAACTGTTATTAAAACAGGCACAACTCTCTAAACGTATTGCCATTCAAGCTAGAGTAATCAATGGATGACAGAAGGCTTGTGCATAAAATCCCCATCTAGTGCCTACTCATCCAATATCCTCAGACAAGTTTCTGGCTTGTGGCCTTCGTCAGTGAGGAACCTTGGATCTGAGAACACTAGTTTGTGGCTTGTGGCCTTGTGTGGAGCCTTGGATCTGAGAGCAAGCTCTGCTCTCAGATCGAAGGTTCCTCACTGATGAAGGCCACAAGCCAGAAACTAGTCTGGGGATATTGGATGAGTAGGCACTAGATGGGGATTTTATGCACAAGCCTTCTGGCATCCATTGATTACTCTGGATCGCACTGAGTGGAGAGTTTTGCCTGTTTTAATAATATTTTTGCATGTAAAATTGAAAACTTAAATGATAAAGCTCTAAATAATAGGATTCATTATATAGAAGAAATATAAAATTTATTGTGCATTCATATAACAAATTAGCACTTTGCAAAACAATCCTGGTGGATCCACTTTCATTTTTTAGTTTTTTAAGTTATAATAGCAAATGTAATCGTTTTACTGTCAGAAAAAAAAACTGTATTCTCATCTGATTGGAAATTGTTTCCAATATGTAAATAATAAAAAATATACAGAGTAACTAAAAAAATTTTACATATAAAATTTCTGATAAAAACTAGTCCTCTGCCTAAAATATTAAAAAAGTGTTTATTTTGTTTATATATATAGTGAGAGAAGTGTAATGTCTATTTCACTACATGACTTGCTAATGGGATTACGATGTGCAAACCTAAGTGCCACAGGATATATATATATATATTTCTTTTCTCCACAATCCTTAATTTGTATTTTATCCATTAACAATGTTTAACCAAATTTTGATATACATATTGTGCGTGTTCTTTTAGCTATTTTTATATAACTTTTAAGATAATTAGATCTAACATTCTCTACTCCCATTCCCCACTGCTTGTTTTTTTTTTTTTTTTGCTATTGCTTGTTTTGAATCTTGTGGATTTGAATTTTGTTTTAATTTTCAAATAAATAACTGCACTACATTTAAAATTTTTTCCAAAGAAAATTCTTATTAGAAAAGATAAATAAATTTCCTCTTTTTTTAAAGAGTTTTTTTTTTTTTTTGTTAAAGTTTAGTTTTTTTAAAAATCTTATTTTACTTATACAATATCATGTATAAAATTACATTAGTTTTGATTCTGAATTTGCAATGAAAGAAGAAACTATTAAGGAGAAGTAATATTATTGCTAAGAATCAAATGTTAACACTTGATCATAGTTCCTTATGGCATACCTCAACTTGCTTTTGGACAAAGAATTTAATATATAAATAGATTATTACAAACAACGTATACTCCTTCAGTACAAAAAAAAGATTTCTATGTTTTGTTATCCACTTCTATATGAATGTTCATGGACGTTGATGCATTTAAATACTATGTGATGTGATGTATTTGGCTTCTCCTTAAACGAAGTCAAGAATATCTCGGCAATTATGCCCAGATAAACCTGTTAGCCATTTTATTTTCCATTCCCCACTCTTAAGTCTTCCCATATTCTGCCCCATCCCATTTCCACAACATAATCTTTGTCAACTCTATGGCCTTTATATCTAAATCCCCCTTATCTCTTCGCAAACCCAACATAAAAACTAATAACTCACTTTCTGTATAGTCACTTTGTTCATGTCTATTCTCGCAAAACTTCATTATCTGTACCCTTTCTGCTTTTAAGCATTTACATTCAATCAACAGATACCTAATATTTTCTATACCTTCCTTACACAATTTGCACACTAAATTATCCATAGTTTTCCATTTACAGGTATATTCTCTTGTTGCTAAAGATCCCGTTCGAGCCTTAAATAATAAACTACTTTCCTTACTATTATCATAAATTAACTCGCATCCAATATTCCGTTTACTTCTATATATATTTAAACTCTTCTTACCCTCCATACTAGTTCTCCATCTCTCCAACTCCCTATTTTTTATTAATGCTTCTATTCTTTTATCCCATTCCTTACAACTATAACACTCAACAAACCTCCTAACACAATCATCCCACCTTTTATACAAGTATACTGATATAAATTCTTTATCCAAATATTTTGCATATATCATTACCTTTCTCACCCATCTTGTTACCTGCCCTTTACTCATCACCCAATTGAACACTATTTTTGCTATTCTTTTACTATCCATAAACTGCAACCTACCAAACATTTTCATTTTACTTTTTGCATCTCTCATATAAAAACTTGACCATTCCATTTCTCCTTGAATTGCTTCCTTTGCTGTCCACATCTCTGCATCTAATGCATGTCTTCCTACTTCCCTTTGTACTTTCTCTAAATAATCTAAAATCCTTTTACTAACACATAATGTGTCATTGTCATATGTTAACCCTGCTACTGCAACTCCCTTCCATACTATTTTAGCTACATCATATTTATTATATGAAAATACTATTAGTTTCTTTACCAAACCCTTTCTTTTCTTTGCTTCATTTACCAATTTTTTCTCCCATTCATCCAAGCAATTTTCCTGATTACATAAGATGATTTCTAAATACCTATATCTATCTGCCACACTTAACTTTATATCCCCCAATAAAAATTCTACATCTTCTCTTTCCCCAGTATTAACCATCATTATATTTGATTTTTCTTCACTAAATTTAATCCCCATCTCTTTACCCACCCTTGCACATGTCCTCAACATAATTTCCATATCTTCTCTTCTTTCTGCACACAAAAAGATATCATCTGCAAAAAAAAAGACCCGACAAAATATATACTCCCTTGCCACCTATTAATGGTATCTCTACCCCTCTTCCTAGTCTTTCTATTGCTTTCTCCATTTCACTCAAAAACAACAAAAACAAAATATGTGACATAGGGCATCCTTGCCTTAATCTCACCCCATTTTTAACTTTAACTGATTCTAAATCCCCTAACTGTTAAATATAATAATTATTTTCATATAATTTCTTAATAATATTTACTAAAGCTTCATCCATTCCCAAATTGGCTAACCTTACCCATAATCTATTTCTATTTACTCTATCATATGATTTCTCTGTATCTATAAAACTCATATATAATGATCTACCTGAATTCCTACTCATCTCCATAAGTTGTGTAACTACAAACAAACTATCCCCTATATGCCTATCTGACCTAAAACCTCCTTGCATTTCCCCCATTACATTATTCTCTTCCATCCATTTTACAACTCTTCCAGCTACCATATATGAGAAAACTTTATATAAAACTGATGTTACCGCTATCGGTCTATAATTATTTTACTTTCTATGATCCTTACCCTTTCCTTTAAATAATAATCTTATTCTTGTATTACTTCAACTAACCAGAAAAACTGTCTTCTGTACCATCTTATTAAACCATGACAATAACTTTGCTTTTGCTCTATGCCCTAAATTCATTACCATCTCTGCTGCCCATCCATCTAAACCTCTCGCCTTTCCACTTTTCAATCTCTTCCCTGCCTCATTCAATTCATTTTTTGTGAACCTAAAATTCCCATTACTAACTGCTTTCGTTTTTTCTATCACTACTTCCTTCACATCTAACATCTTTTCTATATCCATTACATATCTATTTAAGATTCTCTCTACCTCTTCTCTAGAGCTACACTCTATTCCCTCATCATCTATTAATACTATCTCTCTTTCCCCTGTATTTCTCCTTTTAATGTAATTCCAAAATTTTTAACTCCCATCTCTTCCACTTTTATTAATATCCTCCGACAATTTGCTATTTAACTTCATCCTCTCTCTATAATTATCCATTTTAGACAACTTCTTCTTTTTTAAGTACTTTCCCCATTTAGCATTAATATCATTTTCACTTTCTTTGTTCTTAATAGCCCAATAGCCCACTTATATTCTCTGCATGCTTCTTTTCTCTCTTTTACACTTTTACTAACTCTCATTTTTTATTACTTTTATTCATCTGCATATTCTCAACTAAAACCCTATTTGCCACTTTTTCTATTTCACCACAGTGATCCTTATACTCATCCCCATCCAACTGCTCCATGGTTTCTTCAACTTTTATTTTATATTCTTCCAACTTATTCTTATCATTCACTCTTCATCCACATCTTTCACTATTATTTCTACCTTTATTTCTATGCTCCATCACATTACTAACCATTTCTATTACAATAAAATTATGATCACTATTACATACTCTCTCTTCATTATCTAACACCATAATTTTCTGTATTTTATTCATTCCCTCTTTCTCTACCAATACATAATCTATTGTGTGAAATACATTATTCCTAGACCATGTGTATTGTCCCTCATACATATTTGATAAATTCCCCAATGCTCAAATTTACTCTTTGACAAAATTCCTTCAAAAACTGATCATTCTTATTATCTACATCATCAATTTCTTCAATATGTCCATTCATATCCCCTATAACCATTATTCTCTTCCCCTTTTCTTTAAAAATTTGTATATCCTTAACTAGGCATTCATATATACTACTGTTCCACTCCATTACAGTTTGACTATCTCCAGTAGCTATATACACTACAGCCACCATCCATTCTTGTCTACCCAACCTTATTTCAAACCACACATGCTCTTGACCTTTAACAATATTTAAATATTTCCTCGATATAACACCTATACCACCACCCCTTTTTTCTTTTTCTTTTCTGTTTACACCCTGCCATACCACCTCTTCCAAAATAGGTTTTTCTTCTTCTCTTAGATGAGTTCCACTACTGCTAATACCTCCAGCTCCTCATTTTCAATTGCTTTATTTAATTTCAGCCACTTTTCTGGTCTCCTACCACCTTGCAAATTCAAAAACCCAATTTTAACAATTTTTTCTTTCCTAACTATTATTTTATAAATTCTTTTGATTCTTTCTTTTCCATTATATTTATAACAAACTTTCTTACCATTAATCTTACAAAACCATTCCCTCTCCACATCTACACTTATATCTTATATCCCCTCCATTCGTCTTGTTTTTGATAATATTACAATTTAAAAGCCCACCCCCCTTTAAAAGTTTCCCCAATTATATTCTTTAAATATCAAACTCCCTAAAACTTCACTTCCTTGTTTTCCTAAGTGCAATCCATCTTTACTATATAACTCTCTTTCCAATAAACCAATCCCATACATCCACAAACACAACATTATTTCTCTCACACAATTTTTTTACTCTCTCATTTATAGAACATGCTCTATCTAACAAATACCTCTTATCAAATCTTGGTAATACTCCAACTACCCCTACTCTTCCTTTAATCTTCCTCAAATTTCTAATCAATTCTACATACTCATCCATTACTCTCTCTGATGGCTCTAACAAATTATTAGTCCCTACCATAACATATACATCTCTACTACCACTACAGTAGAGCATTACATATAGTGACATCTAGATTTTATTTTTTAAATTATATTTTTTAATAAAATATTGTTTTGCAAATGAAAACGCTACAATATTGCTTATACAGTCATATAACTACATAGAATATTTTTATTATTATTTTAAATTATTTTTTATTACATAATAATTATGTGGACTATTTAATACAAAAATAGATACAGGTTGATGCATATTTCTTCCATAATAATTGTATAAACATATAACATATACACACGCAGACTCATGCAAATTAAAAATATTTCAATTGAAATGAATAGTCATGTAATTATAATTATAAATACCTTTATACACCCCAAAATATATAGAGATTTATATACATATAATATAATTTCCATTATGTATAAATAAATATTTTGCACATGTTTATATTTTTACTCAATTATATTTAATATAATTAATCTCATGAACTTTTCTTCTGTTAGTATCATTTTTATAACCATATATATCATCCTTCTGTTAGTTGCTCTATTATGTTCCTTTCTTCTTTCTTCTGGTTGTTTTCAAATATGGTCATAGTTATTCATATCACATCTTTCACAATTAACTTTATATAATATCCTTTCTTTTTTTTTAATTTTAGAATTAGATATGAATATTTCTAAAGTTTGGAATTTGAAAGCCCAATATTTATATCTTTATTTATAAGTGATTTTTATTTTTGATTAAATTATTGCAGAGTGTAACATTTTAATCCATTCATTGTTTTTAAAAAATGTTATTAATTAGAGTTGTTATTATTAGAGGAAATAATATCAATATCATATTTAATATTATTATTATTTTCTTTCTTATTTTTAAAGCAAACATTATTTACAATATTATTTACTACAATATTTTGTTATTAGAATATACTTTTAAGAATTTAAAATTATATCCATATTTTTATATGCTTAAATAAGCTGGGGTTTTATTTTTTGTAATTGACATGTTATTTTCAGTTCTATATCATTTTTATGCTTAAAATTTTTAGTAGCTACTTGTGATTTTACATAAATTATTTTTCTTCATTTGTCTTCTTTAATAAAATGTTTTGATATCCTGCAAAGTTTGGTGCAGTGTTAGAATGGGTGTTTAAGGTTCATGGGCTATGGTTCTCCTCTGTCACTTTCTATCCAATTTTCAAATTTCTTATGAACCCTCTAGCAATAAAGCATTAGATTATATTACTTCATTAAATGTTTTAATTTTTTCATTATCTTATATATAAAATCCCTAAATGTTTATAATGCTGTCACATGATATTCAAATTAAGCATTTCTTTATTAGAGGGCATATTTTTTAAGGAAAAAATTAGTCTTTGTTCTTCCATTAATAAACCATAATCTTTTTTTTTTTTTATGAAACATTTTATGCAAAGGAAGTAATTTGTTAAAGCAACTGATTTTAAAAAAAAATTAGCAGTCTTTCCATAGGCTGGGTACATTTCTGAATTCTAAAAAAAAATATGGTATTGAAATAAACCTTTTTCAAGAAAAAAATGCTTGGAAAAAAATGTGTTTTTGACTACAATACAGAACTAAATAGATATAACATTTAAATCATGAATGTGATTAAAGTTCATAAATTATGTTTGAAATGTGATATTTAGTGAGGGGGAAATGAGATGCTATAGTATCATATTTACATTTAGTTTTGCATAGTTTTATATTGCATAGTTCATGGCTCCACAGTAATATCATGCATGATTGAAATTTGTTAAAACAACCAATTAATTATGACAGCTTTCCATAGGCTGGATACATATGCTGGTTAACTAAACTTTTGACATCATTCGACCACTGTACTAAATTATGCAGGATGAAAATAATCCATTAATATAGACATTATAGATATTTTAATAACTGAATGAAAAACTACAAATAATATTTATAATAATCTCAACAATAACATATAGTATATAGAATTACTTTTACAAAAGAATTTGTTATTAATGTAAAATATTTAAATATTGAATGAAGTGCTAAAAGATAATTAAATTAAAACAATTTTACTATGGAAGATAAATTAAGAAAAACAATTCCAATAGATTGATGAACACAAAAGGCTACAGCTATTAAAATTTTTAAATTAAAAATGATAAATATGATATAGATAAAAACATAAATCAATTATACAAGCAATACTTTGACATATTGTAATAAAATATCGAACTAATTTTTAATTTGATAAAAATATACTCTTAAATAATAAATGTACTATATATAATTAATAATAATGTAAATAATATTAATATCATCTATGTTCTTTATTACTACTTACAATGCTTTTTACAACCCACTATTGACAGTAAAAAAAAAAAAAAAGAGGATAATAAAATATAGATGATATTAATATTATATAAATTTGACAATGCAATAAGAAAGAGAAAGTTATAATACTTCATAAAGAGAATAATGTAAATAATATTAATCTTAGAAATAATAGACATAATATTAAAACAACAATAGCATTATTTTTTGGTAATAATAACTCTAATAATAAAAATTCTAAGAACAATATATAAATAAAAATTTCATAATCTCCTATAATTTATAAAATATTGATAAAAACAAATCATACAGAAAAACATAAATATTGCATCATCAAGTAATAAATAAATAAAGGTATAGGTGTGTAAAAGTAATTATAGAGTATGCGATATGCCTTATTACACATATGGAAAACAACTTAAAAAAAAGGAAAAGAATATAATGCAACAAATAAAAAAAATATATAAATCAGAACCATATGTTTTTTACTTCCTTCCCATTTGAAAGACCCTAGTGTAGAATTACTACAATTTAATTAATAAATATCAACTTTGATATAAATAACTTAATGAAATATATTAATAATATTTATTAGTCATTCATTAGACTACAAATTATTCAATAATGAATAATATTTCTAAAGTGTAATTTTCACTACACTCTCGCACAAAGTAGGGACTGGCTTCTATCTGCCTTTAACATCTCATGTAGGGATGTTATCATAAACATATGACTAAATATGGGAAAAAGATCTATGATCCCCAAGATGAACATTTCATGTGGAACCAGCTCTCATCAATTGTTCTAGACCACAATCTCTTACACATATCTTTATTATTGTTCAGTATATATATATAGATAGCAAATTATCACAGTTTAATTGATATGTCAAATGTGCTATCCTTATAACTTTGACACAAGTCATTTAATGAAATATATTAATAATATTTATTAGTCATTCATTAGACTACAGATTATCCAATATAATATTTCTGTAGTGTAATTTTTACTATACCACCCTCAGACATATTTATAATATTTTATTTTTGTAATTAAATCTTTTTTCTATATCATATATTAATAATATATACATTATTTATTGAAAATATAAGCTTTTAAACAATGGATTTTCTAAAAGATAATATTTGAATTTTGCAAAATAGGAAAATAAATTACTAAATGGTATTCTTAACTATAACAATGGTACTTTGCATGTTGGATGTAATTTTCTTTATTCAAAAAGTGTGGAAGAAAATATTTCTTATTTGAATTCCATTTTTGAAATGCAAAAGAAATTTAGGTTAGACATCATTAAAAAAAAAAGTCTTAAATTTTATAATTAAATTTATTATTATTAAAAATTTAAAACAAATTTCTTTACAGGTGTTTATAAAGGCCACATTTGCTAGCCATTAAGAACTGCTTCTGCTTTGCCATAACATACATTTTATAACTTGTCTTTTTGAAAATAAATATTCAGAAATTACCTTCAGGCCAAACAATCTACCAATCAGAAATTATCATTTTTGTCAATATTAAAATGGGTCACGACTGGCTTCTTTGCTAACATTTTCAGATTTTTTTTTCAACTAATAATTTTAAAATAATTTCTATGAAAAAAAAAAAAAAACCCACCTTGTTAATCTAATTTTATAGATAGCTATAAAATAATGATGAAAAGCCACAGTAATTATAGTGCTATCATAATGCCAAAACCATGTCAAAATAAGTGATTGGGTAGCTTCTCAATCATAACATATTAAATAAATAAGATAAATAAAAAAAGTAAATAAAAAACCCAAATTATTAAATACATTATAGATATAACAAAAAAAAATGAAAATATTCAAACAAATAACAATACTGCAATCATAAAATTATTTGAAGCTATATTAATTTTTCATGCACCATGTAGAGAATTTTGTATACTTTTAAATCTTACAATATTAATAAAAACTAAGATTTCATCTTAGTCAGATATCTTAGAAACAATCAACACTAATCAATGTAGTAATGTTATTTAAATATAATATTAAAGCTTAATTAAACATTAGCAATAAATTTAATAGCTTTTACTTAAAACAGCTTTATATTAACATAAAAGATGGAGCTATATCAAACATCTTTTTATAAGGAATCTTGCATATGAATATATTAATAACATTTTCAATATATAATTACTTGAAACATTTTAAACTCCTTATGCTCCATCTTGAGGACTTGATAATCTTTTAGCCATTATCATATTAATAAAATTGATTAATAACATCACTTGGACTTCACCTTCAGCTAATTTTGAACATTAACACAGAAGTTTTTGATTAACTGCGTTAAATATTTTGATTAAATCAAGAATAGCACCATACAAATAATGCTTTTCTATTCACATATTTTTTATATTTGCCTGGCAATAATAGATAGATAGATAGATAGATAGATAGATAGATAGATAGATAGATAGATAGATAGATAGACAGACAGACAGACAGACAGATAGATAGGTAGACAGATAGATAGATAGATAGATAGATAGATAGATAGATAGATAGATAGATAGATAGATAGATAGATAGATAGATAGATAGATAGATAGATAGATAGATAGATAGATAGATAGATAGATAGATAGATAGATAGATAGGTAGGTAGGTAGGTAGGTAGGTAGGGAGGGAGGGAGAGATAGAGAGAGAGGGGGAGGGAGGGAGAGAGAGAGATAGAGAGAGAGATAGAGAGAGAGAGACAGAGAGAGAGAGGGGGGCAATGGACAATAGCTGGCTAACTGGATGAGTGGATGGATAGATAATAAATAGATAGACAGACAGATAAATAAAGATAATTTAGATAGATAGATGGATGAATGAATAGATAGATTTTATAGAGAGATGGATGGATAAATGGATGAATAGATATATAGATTGATACATAGATCGATAGATAAATATTCTCCTTTATTGTCAAATAAAATGTTTACATATGTAATTTAATAAATAGCATAGTTCATCAAACAACTGGATTTCCACAAAATCAAAGGATTTACAAGATATATATATACAATATTAGCAATAAATAAATAAATAAATAATATATAAAATATTTTTTTACACCTTCTTTTAAAGCAATCCCTCCAACAATAAGCATTTAACCTTTTTTTAAAAAGTCAATCGATTGTCAGATCTTGCATGGATAGGAACTTTAATTACAGAATCTTGCTCCATTAAAAGTAAAACTGTTAGTAAAGATAGGATTTTTAAAATTTGGCACAAGTAAATTACGTTCACAATGGATGTTCTGTTTATAAAAGTAACTTCTCTGCGCTAATTTAGAGTTGAGGTATACTGAAATATTATGTTTATAAATTGTATTAATACAAATTCAATTTGCTCCTCTGTTCTATCTTAAGCCAATTACATAATTTAAAATAGTGAGTTACATAAGAGAACTTAATGTAAATCATAACTATATCTCAAACATGCATTTTGAATTTACTGAATAGCCAAACAGTCAGAAATACTCAAATATGGATCATAAACAAAATCACAATAATTAAAGACAAAATTAAAACATCAGACCATAAAAGTTTTATATGACTAGTAAGAAATTTAAATACATAGTTTTACAACCTGGCATAAGCTAATTGGATTATTAAAATTTAGCTGGGAATATCTATATTGTTTTTTGAGTCTTTAAAACCATGCAGAGTATCTGATAATCATTTAACTATAACTGAAACTAATCTTTTCAATAAAAAGCCTTGAAAGAAAGTACTTCTATTATAATGGATCACAATGATATTCCATAATAATTATAGCTAATATTTTCTATTCCTTTTATTTTGTATAAAAGAATTAAGAATGATTGGTGCAATAAATTTAAAAGTAATCTTATTCAGTGATACATTTCAAGTATCTATATATTTCCAAAAAACCTAAAATAGTTTTGAAGCTCTTGTATCTCTATAATATTTTAACACTTCTTTAAGTATACCATCATGACCCACAGCCTTTTCATTTCTAAAAAAATTGTTTTAATTTCAACTTTCATAATTTTTTTACATGTAAATAATTTAGTAGGATGGACATATTTTTCAATTATTTAAAATATGATAAAAATACCCCTTCCATTTGTTCAAAATAGCATTATCATATTAAGAATCATATATTTGTTTAATATGTGTCCAATTTTATTTTATAGTTTCATATATTATTTTCAATGCATCAATAAAATCTAAACGGATAATGATTAGTAAAAAGTATGCAATTTTTATTTCATGGATCATTCTTAAGTCTTCCATCAATAATTGAGCATCTGGCTTTAAATTCTTATATTACTTATATAAGAAACATTTAGTACACTGAATGGTTAAACTAAATATATAAAGATTTACATAAATTTTTATCATTTTCCCAAATAGAAAATGCCATATGCTTTCTTTTAATCAAGTCAATAATAATATAATAATTGTCAGAAAACTGGTCCAAGTTTTTTTAAAAGAACCTAAGAACAATCTTACTCATATCTACAATACATCTTTGAGAAATGGATATCTCGATAATCCAAATGACTATTTTGATGTTCAACAGCTATTGAAATGTAAATATCAGTAACTTATAAGGACCACAAATATTTAGAAATAAAACATTCTTTTAACATAAGTATTATGTTTATCTTGAAACATTTTATAGTCTTTAAACAATCTGTATCTATAGAGTTCATATAATGTTAACTACTTTTACAATCTGACTTTCAATTAAAGCATAATACGAATGATGCAATTTCTTAGAACGTGAATGCATCTAAGTGTCTTTATATGATTTTTTTATCTAAATAAAATGGTTATAATAGGTACTCCTTATGTTAAGTAAAAAATTAATAATAGACCAAATTCATCATATGATCACCATTTGCTCATAACTGTTATTAAAATAGGCAAAACTCTCCATACAATAGCGCCACTCAGTGCAAGCTAGATTAATCAATGCCTTCGGGAATCCATTGATTACTCTGGCTTGCACTGAGTGGCACTACTGTATGGAGAGTTTTGCCTGTTTTAATAGATCAAGTTCACAGATCCAATACTATTATTTCAATAACTTTGAGCTATAATTTATTGTTCTTACTAATACATGCATTAAAGTGTCCAAGAAGCAATTGTTAAACTTTTCTTGGATTTTGAGGTAATAACATTATCATACAAGAAAGAAAAGCTTTCTCAGAACTTTTTGAATCTAATAATTGTAGCATGAGCATTAATAAAATGGGCAGATTTTTGTGTATCAAAAACAACACTGATTGTAATGCTTCATGTAAAATCACAATCCGAGACTCCTAGTCACCTAAAGTTTTTTTAGTCATTACATTCTCGGTGTTTGGTGTCTTGCATACTTTACATAATAACACAAAAAAAAGCAATCAGAATTGTTTGAAAATAAACAATATAAATTTAGTTGCACAAATACATAATTCCATTGTTACAATCAATGCAGAGAGATAATTGATAACATTTAAGCATAATAATGGCTACACTAATACTAGTCTATATTAGCGAATACAGTAAAAACAGTTTGTATTGGAAGTTATTTATTCTTCAGTGAACCAACATTCTATGCTATGAATCAGTCTGAGGTAATCTTAATTAGGTACTAATTGTTTTTCACAGTTAATGTTCATATATAATTGTGGTTTCATTACCTAGCAAATGTTGACTTCATCAGTAATGCATTTACATATATATTATTACTGCATATAGGTAGACGATATTTGTATTTTTCAAATTATAATTTATCAAATAATTTTTTATTCATATTTAGAAATAAAAATTTTTTGATGTCTAGTACATATTTTCATCCTTAGGTTACTGTTGTGTTTTTCCATCATAATTTTATGAGATATATAATGAACTTGCTATTATAAATTAAAATTTAAAAATTTATCAAATGTTAAAATATAAAAATAGATAAATAATATTTTTTGTTTAATTTCTGTTGTTTTTTTTAAATGATAACATTTTCTTACCATTCTTGTTTTTTCCTTCCTATTTTAATTTCTGAGATTATATAAGTTAATAGCTATACTCTAAATCCATAAAAGTATGAGTAATCAATAGATACCCAGATATTAGTGGTAACTAGATCCCTAGAATAATCTCTGTATATTTGACTTTTGTCATAGAGGGACACTGGATTGTATACATTGATCCAACAGTCACCTGTATTTTTATTATACTATTTAAATGAATGATTAAGAAAAATTTCAATATTCAAGGTTTTCATTCCAAGCTAACTTGCTCATCTAACCAAACAGTCCCAACTTACATAAATAGTCCAGTTCATAACATTTTGCATAACCTGATTTGTGTATAAGTTGAAAAAAAAGTATAATCATTTATTACTATAATATATTAATGTTTTTTTAATAAACATATTTATAATAAATTAGTATATTGAAAATGTTTTTTATAAAACTTACTTTTTAACTAATTAACTGTTGAAAATGCTATTTTTTTTAATGCATTGTTGAAGATATATTTGCAATAAAATGAAATGAAATAATAAATAACATAAAATATTAAATGCTGTATGAAGATAACCGAATTTAAATATTTTGATGATCAAATTTCAAGTTTAAAAATTGTCCATAATGTTGTCTTCATTATAAAATTTAAAATATTAATCAGTATTAAAACAAAATTGGTAATAAAATTTATTTAAAACACCAAACCAAATTTTTATTCTTTATAAGAACATTATCAAGGTATCTACTTTTAATAATACATGACAACTATTCTCTAGCAGCTCTGTCCAATGAACGCCATTCAAATTATAATGTATTAGAAACATTAAAGGTAAAAATATACATGTATGTAAAGATTAATAAATAAATTATTACTATCTAATTTTTCAGTTTATAAATCAAAATAGTATTTTAATTACACTTTTAAAGCTTCAAATAACCGTTTTGCACTTAATTGTACTGGAACTTTAATCATATTTTATACAATTGTTTATATATTTCCTGAATGTATAAAGTTTCATAATATTTAAAAATAATATTTAGTATATTTTATTATTGAATACTTTTTATCATAATTCAGTCGATGACTGGTATCTAAAAAATGAATGCACGACTCCGATTTTCTATCTTTTCTTTTAATTGCCCTATCATGTTAGTTTTAAAATAAGAGTTAAAATAATTCTACATAAAATCTGCAATGAAATGATATATACGATTACTTACTCGTTCTTATTAATAACTTCTTTTTTTGGAAAATTAACATACTCAATTGCCCAGTGGAGCATCACTCCTAATAAAGCCACCTGATTAATAATTTTAATAAAGATGAGCAACAAAAATAAATTATTAATTGGTTTATTCACTTTAGAACACATACACATATATGTTCTTATGTAGTAAGAAAATCAAGTAATACATCACATGACTTAACTTAATAAGGTTGTACTACAAATACAATATAATGAGCATGACAATAGCTCTTAACAAGCTTTTCTTATAAATGCTGGAAGATAAAGCATGTAGAATCTCTATCTAGAATATACCTATCCCCAAACTAGTTCTTATATATACACTGCAAGCAAAAATGTGTGCATTGTAAATATTAAATGGCTAATTTTACAAATACTTAAAAATATAATTAAGATGATAAACATTTTTATATAATTAAAAATCAAGATAATTCATTTTGTCATAATATAAAAATATAATTATGAATATTGTAAATATCTAAAAAGCATTTATCAATTTATTTTTAAAAATCTTATATGTTAATTCTCTGTGCTTTTTCCTTCTATAAAAATATTTTTAAAAAATATAATTTTTATGAAAAAAGTGCATAAAAAAAGAAGTATTATTGCCATTTTGGACAGAGAAATAAACTATCTGCAATATGATGTATTATATGCATGCATAATATGCATCATTTTTTATAATGCTTTTATAAAAGTAACTTCTCTGAATGCTGATTTCCAAATGATGAACTGCAGTAATAAGTGGAATCATTAAATTAAAAGAAAAAGCAGGTTATTTGAAAAATCATACTTCTAACTGTATTTAAAATAATGTGTTTTGTAATTAATAATTTTATAATTAAAGAAATTTATTCTATTTCTAATAAATGCAAACAAAAAAAAAATGTTTTCTTTTTAACTTTTTGAAGAATTATTATTTAATTTTGAAAAATGTCAGGTAAGTTTTCTGCTAATAAATAAATAAAAAAGATATATATTACTTTTTTTTTTGTTCAAATGTTAGAATGAAGAATTTTTTTTTTTATATGTCAAATGCATTGACCGGGAAGCGAACTCAGGCCAGCTGCTTGGAAGGCAGTTATGCTAACTGCTAGGCCACCAATGCTTGACTAATGTTAGAATGAAGAATTAATTTGCTGCTAACAACAAACATCTCCTATTTGTTGCACTACTAAATTTAATTATTATTTAACTTTAATGATATGATGTATGTGAAATATTTTTCAGTTTTTGTTTTTATATATACTGAGATAAATTAATCTCATGACAGTCATATAGGTTAAACACATTCAAGCAAATCTTTAGTTAAAGTAAACATTTATTCTAACCTGAACATATAAACAGGCAATGTAACTATAAAGAAGTAGAAATGATTGTATATTAATAATTAGCAAATGTGTTTATGGTTTTAAATATTGAGGATAGAAGAATAAATTTTTTTAAATGTCTCCCAGTAAAATTGTGGAATTGATAGATAAATTTTCATTTATGGCAGAGAAGAGACCACACAAAAAAAGAAAATAAAAGAAATTATTTCATAATATCAAAATAGTCATCAAATAGTTTGTAAAAGGACTAATTTATTAGTATTTATATGAATTTAAGAGAAATATTTGTAATCCAATGTTGTTTTATAATAGCATACATAAAATTATTAATTTAAATAGGCCAATTTAACACAAAAATGTGTATCAATTATTTAAAGAATAAAGAAAATGTTATTAAGTTAAACAATAATAAGATCAAAGAATTAAATTCTTGATAAAGCAGTAAAGATTAGACTGCAATTTGTTTACGCCAAGGACAGAGATAAAATCAAACAATTGACATATATATAAAGACAGATTTCCATTTTATTTCATTTATTTACTGTCTTCTTTCCTTCTATAATCCATTTTATTACCATAGACATATTTTATAATAGATTACTACTATTAGAGATATTTTTTTTGAGTTGAAAGCCATTTACTGGTAGCTAATGGATTTTTGAAGGACTAGATATGAAAAAAGAGAATAACAGCTAAGAGTATATAACTGCTAAAGCTAAAAATAGTGATAATTCAAGGAATCTGTAACTTGTATAAAAATGATGTAACATCCATCTCTGAAAATCTCATGCACTTATAATAATGTCTGCTGATTATGAAGCCAGTTTGTTCCTAAGAAAGAAAAAACTAGTCCCAAAAAATCATAATGCTGAACTAAAGGTATAAAATAAAAAAAAGATTACTCCAGTTAAGCTTCTTAAATCAATTAAGAAACAAAACTGTACCAAACATATTTCAGAAAATCTATTCATTATTAGTAATAATAGCTAATTATATAGACATGTATACACATATTATATTCGACTTTGGAGTGAGAATTTACCTAAATTTTTTTTGTGTGTTATATATATTTCTTTAAAAATCTAAAAAAAAAAAAAAGTTTAAATTTAATTTTGAAGTTTAAATATGGCATTAAAAAATTTGATAAACTTTTGATTCATGTTTATATAATCACTTTTAACATATATTGATAATCATTATCATCAAATAAAAAATATTATATTTTTATGTATGTAATAAATCTGTATACCACAATAATTCATTAAAAATAATACATTAAATTATAATATATCTGTTCTTGAGTAAAGAATAGCATGTGGATTAATGTATATTGATTTATTTTATTGTATATATGAATGTAATTTTATTTATATTGTAAGTTATTGTCATATTATTAATTTGTTGTGATAATGATTGATTACATTATTAGTAGTAATAATTTAACTAATAGTTTAATGATTTTTTTATTTTCTACTTTGCATTCTACATTTGTTCATATGTACTGTGTGTGATTGTTTGATCATTGATATTAGGAATATCATGTTCCGAGTAGGCTGTTAAGATATTCCAATATAAGTGTTGAATTTCATGTGAAACCAATCCATCTAAAATATTAGATGGAGATTCTCTTGTGCAACATATAGTTTACCCATGAATTATACATAAACTGGCTATTATCTTATGATCCTTTTTACATAAAATTACAATCTCAGCATAAGGTAACAAAGGTATCTCACCTAACCCTGTTATGAAAAATACTGCATCAATGTCCAACTATGTTAATTATATGTACACTTATGTCAAACTTATTTGCTGTGATATTGGTATTCAGTATTGACTGTTCATATATATATATATATAAAATTAAGAGCGTGCTAATAGCTCTAAACAAGCTTTTTTTTTTTTTTTATGATAAATGCTACTACAAGAGCAGGCATTCAAATCATTTTTATTTTAAATGGTCCCCATCCCCAGACCGGTTTCGACCTATGGGTCTCTTCAGTGAGGAGTTGGGACATTAGATCTAAAAAACCAACTCAAGCAAAGCATTTATCTAAAAGATAATTGTTAGAAGAAGATCTGAAACTTTTAGACATCTACATGTCTTTAAAGTCAGCTCTCCAACTGAAAAATCATATGGACTGAACTTAATTCAGATACTCCATATTAGTAAGCTTACTCTTTAATTTAGCTAAAGCCACAACAGCAAAATAATAATAGTAATAGTACAAGTCAGATGTCACATGACTTATATATAGCTTGCACTTACAAATATGTAAAATTAAGAGCGTGCTAATAGCTCTAAACAGCTTTTTTTTTTTTTATGATAAATGCTACTACAAGAGAAGGCATTCAAATCATTTTTATTTTAAATGGTCCCCATCCCCAGACCGGTTTCGACCTATGGGTCTCTTCAGTGAGGAGTTGGGACATTAGATCTAAAAAACCAACTCAAGCAAAGCATTTATCTAAAAGATAATTGTTAGAAGAAGATCTGAAACTTTTAGACATCATAAAAATAAAAAAAAAAGCTTGTTTAGAGCTATTAGCACGCTCTTAATTTTACATATTTGTAAGTGCAAGCTATATATAAGTCATGTGACATCTGACTTGTTACTATTACTATATATATATATATATTGTAACTAGTAACCCTAAAGGCTTAATTTCAAAAGTGATAAACTTAAAAAAAAAAAATTAATAATAATTATAATTTTAAATTCATGTCATATATATTTGTATAGAGATGCTAGGGAGATCAATATGGCAAATATAATTTTTAAACAAGTTAAAAATGTGTATTAAAATTTGAAAATTGTGGTCAAATTCAGAATTTACAGAAAATATTCATCAACCAATTTAAATTGCTAATCCTACTTTACAGTGAAAAACATTTTATTATTAAATATCTTTTATTAAGGTGAAGAAATTGATCATAACATAGTAATAATTTTAATGATTTATACCTGATTTAACATTACTTGTAAATAAACATAACCTACATCTAATATTTAAATGTGTGTGGAGTAAAGTGACCAACTGTACTCTTTTAGGGAATTTTATACTCCTTTTTCATGAACCATACTCCTTTTAAAATCTGTACTCTAAAAATACTTCTTTAAGGTATGTAACCTTTTATACATTCATGTGCATAAAGTTGTTTATGATAGGTGCATAATACACATTGTAATGTAGGATTGTCTAGATAATCATATGGATGCATTGAATATGGACACTTTGAAGTCAAATGCTTATAACTTCAAGTTATTAGTACAAAAGGTCACTATGGTGGCTGGAAGGGTTGCAAAATGGAGGGAAGAAAATAATATAGTGGGGGAAATCCTATGAGGTTTTCAATTGGATAGGCGTATAGAAGATAGTTTATTTGTAGTTACACAACTTATAGAAATGAGTAAAAGTTCAGATAGACAGCTATATATGGTTTTTATAGATATAGAGAAGGCATATGATAGATTAAATAGAAATGGATAGGTAAGTTTAGTAAATTTGGGAATGGATGGAGCTTTAGTGGATCTTATTAAGAGATTATATGAAAAATAATTACTATACATATCAATTAGGGAATATAGAATCAGTCAAAGTTAAAAATAGGGTGGGACTAAGGCAAGGATGTCCTCTATCACCTATTTTGTTTTTGTATTTGAGAGAAATAGAGGGAGCAATAGAAAGACTAGAAAAAGGGATAGAGATATCACTAATAGGTGGCAAGGTAGTATATACATTATTGGGTCTTTTGTTTGCAGATGAATGTCTTTTTGTGCACAGAAAAAAGGGAAGATATGGAAGTTATGCTGAAGACATGTGCAAAGGTGGATAAAGAGATGGGGATTAAATTTAGTGAAGAAAAATCAAAAGTAATGATGATTAATACAGAGGAATGAAAAGACAGAGAATTTTTATTGGGGGATCTAAAGTTAAGTGTGATGAATAGATATAACTATTTGGGAATTATCTTAAGTAATCACAGAAATTGCTTGGATGAATGGGAGGAAAAAATGATAAATGAAGCAAAGAAAAGAAAGGGACTGCTAAAGAAATTAACAGTGTTTTCATATAATAAATGCTATAGAAAAGGAGTCACAGTAGCAGGGTCAACATATGGTAATGATGTGTTATGTGTTAGTAAAAGAGTATTAGATTACTTAGAAAAAGTATAAAGAGAATTTGAAAGACATGCATTAGATGCAGAGGTGTGGACAGCAAAGGAGGTAATTTATGGAGAAATGGGATGGTCAAGTTTTTATATGAGAGATGCAAAAAGCAAAATGAAAATGTTTGGTAAATTGCAGTTTATGGATAATAAGAGAATAGCCAAAATAGTATTTGATTGGGTTATGAGTAAAGGGCAAGCAATAAGATTGGTGAAAAAGATAGTACAGTATGCAGAAGATTTGGATAAAGAATTTATGTCAGTATATGTATACAAAAGATGGGATGATTGTGTTAGGATAATTGTTATTGTGGCAAGGAATGGGATGGAAGATAGATGCATTAATAAAGAATAGGGATTTCGAGAAATGGAAAACTAGTATGGAGAGTAAAAAGAGTTTATATATATATATGTAGAAGTAAACAATATTGGTGCAAATAAATCAATTATTTTATATAGCGTGAAGTTTTATAAACTGTAATAGCTAAACAGCATTAAGCTGTTGCACATGCGCTTTGCAGATTTTAACTATAAATGACTGAATACAAACACTTCAAACACATAATTTATTATAATAGCAAGGAAAATAGTTAACTGTTTAAGGCTCAAACAGGATCTTTAGCAACAAGGGAATATACACATAAATGGAAAAATGTGGGTGATTTAGTCTGCAAGTTGTATAAGAGAGGCATAAAAAGTATTAGGCATCTGTTAATTGAATGTAAATTCCTGCAAGCAGAAAGGGTACAAATAATGAAAATGTGGGAAAATAAATATAAACTAAGTGATTATACAGAAAGTGGTTTCTTGGTTTTTATGCTGGGTTTGGGAAAAGATAAGCAGGGTTTAGATATAAAGGCCATGGAGTTGACAAAGATTATATTGTGGAAATGGGAGAACAGGATAGAGAAGAATATGGAAAAAACTTAGGGTTGGTAATGGCAAGGGAAGGTAAAGTGGCTATTCTCTGGGCATAGTGGCTGAGAGATTTTTGACTCTAAAAAAGGAGAAGCCACAGTGCATTGCATCATCTGCACATGCCCTGCATCCAGTATATGAATATGTAGACAATCCTCTGTAACAGTGACATGGAGTGCATGTTTGTTGTTTACCAAACGAGAATTGGGGGTTTCCCCCTTAGAGCAAACAAAAGTGATTCGCATAGTTTTAATGAGTTTCTTTGAATGAAAGTGTTATTTATAAATACTTTAAATTAAGTAAAAGTAAAGTGATTCTAAAGGTAAGTACTTTCGAAAGAATATTAATTATTATTGTTAAATGAAATGTTGAGGGTTTTTTTTTTTGTAATTTTTAAACCAATATTACTCCTTCAAACTTACTTGACATTTAATTTTAATATTTTATTAATTAAATATCACTAGTGCAAATATAAATTAAAATTTATTTTTTTAGAATGCAATATGAGTGGTTTGAAGAGGCATAAAAATCGCTTTAGTGGAAATTTAAAAAAGAAGTTTCCATTTATTTTAGACAACAAAGAAAATGATGATTTTGTGGTTAAATGTACACTCTGCAATGGAGAATTTTCTTTTGAGATTGGTAGATGAAGTGTAAATAATAAAGCACATTGGTATTAATAAACATAAAACATCTCTGGCTTCAATGTTCAAACTAACTATATTTTTTAAAACTGATAGTTTTGGATCAAATGCAAAAAAAAAAAAATAGCAATTGCGGAGGTACTTTCACTTTCCATTCAATCATTCATAATCAGAGTTTTAGAAGTATGGACTGTATTACCAAATTATTAAAAAAAAAATCATAATGCAAAATTTTCTTATGCAAGAACTAAATGCGAGTCAATAATAACTGGAGTGTTTAATGAATATTGCAAGAAAATATTGGAAGATTTGAGATGTGTATCAATTGTATCTGTTCTATCAGATGCATCAAAACACAAAGAAATAAAATTATACACAATCTTACTAAGATATTTTGATATTAAAAGTGGGATTCAACTTAAGATTTTAAATTTTCAATCTATTGAAGGAGAAACTTCAGAAATTTTATCAATTTTAGCATTATCAGTAGATAATACGAATATGAATTTTGGTGGACATAATGAAAGAGGTGTCTATAATGTACACATAAAACTAAAAGATCTACTCAAATAAAATATTTTGGGAATTGGTTGCAGTGCACACATTTTATCAAATGCCATTTATACAGCTTCTAGTTCCATGTCAATTGATGTGGAAGTCGTAACTACAAACATATATATATTGTAACTAAAAAGTATATTGAAATGTGAAAAAATGATAGATGAAATGATAGTTGCTATAATTTATAATTTAAAAACTAAACAGAATATGCTCCAGTAGTTCATCATTTGTAATCGAATAAAATTAAATGTGAAATGAATTTACTATGTTAGCTGAGATACAATTTATAATTAAATAAGGATGACGCTAACATATAAATAAGAACATATACATATCATGCTCTAGTTGGGTGTCTATTTGTAACTAGTTAAATATAACACCATAGCCCGTTTGTAACTATCATAAACATTAATTTAGTCACGCTAATAATGAGATAAATAAATTATCCCATTTCTCAAGACATAAAAATAAAAATTAATCAATTTCATCATTTAAGATTTAAAATATTTCGATATTGGGGAAGTCATTTGATCCAATAAAATATACTAGCCATTGTCATCAGATAAACAAATATTAGCTATAGCAACTGAATAAAATTACTGTGAAATCCATGGAGTGCATTACGCTTATCTCCAATAATAGGTTCTTTTAACAAAGAATCCTTCCCATTCCTCTTTTCATATATATAAGACCATTCGTGGTCACACGCACACACTGGCGTTATTTATAACAACTTATAAAAAAATATCAAAGAAAGTTAATAAGTTGAAAAGGGACTTGATCACTTTTATTCAGCTTAGCTAATTACATGTGTTTTCCACGAGTGCCACTAGATTGTTTTAAATCTAGATAAATATTATCTGTGCATAGTGTACTGGGTTCAAACCCATTCGGTACCTTCCATACTACACATGACTTGGATGACTAATGAACAAAAAAAATGACATTCTTATATTTTATCCATGTCAATAAAATTATAAGATCCCAATACCATCAAATTTATTTATCCAATACTCTAATAGATATAACCAGTTCAGCTTAAGCATATTGATGAACAGATGAAAAAATACTCTCATTAATGGCTTCCAAACAAACATAGTGAAGACCATTACTTACATATATGGCCATTAAACTAGTTACTTAATTTAATTATTTATCGTAATATAATAATAATGATGATACCAGCCATAGCTTTATAATGAACTCATAACAACAAATTTATCTTTATAAGCATATAGGCACTTTCTTAAAATCATCCTATGTCAAACTGAAATTTAAATATAACACTCATTAGCATTTATATACGTTTTATGGTTATTTACTCAAAATACTTTTATAGTTAAAACTAGGATTCAATAATATCAGTGATGATGAATGATTATCACGAATCTCACCACATGATATTCAACTTTCTATAAACCCCTATTTACCAAACCCATTAATTATGTTAAAGATTGGATTTAATGATTATTGTTTATATAGTGATGATGGTGATCATAACTCTTGGGCACAACATAATTTTAGCTTTTTATTATTAACTTTTAATTATTAAAAAATTTGGTTATATGTCAAGTGTAATTCTTAAACATCCTTATATGTAAATCAATATTCTATGCTCAACAATTACTAGTGATGATGATCAATTAAAACAATAGAATTACGAGAAGAAAAATATATATATAATAATATTGATAATAACAACTCGGAAACCAAATATGATATAATTATATTTATTAACACTCTTCCTTTTTTTTTTATAAATCAAATTTACTAATTATACAATTGACTGATTATTATTATATTAATTAAATATGGAATTAATACAAAAATTTATATATACATAACTAAATAAACTTATATACAAGTTTGTCATTTTTGATATTTTAAAATAAGCTGGCTTAAAATGACATAAAAAAAAATTCTATAAATGCTCATTCAAAAATTTCCCTGGTTATTATATGTCAGAAAGGCAAATTTCATTCATGTAATGTGTGTGTTCTTTTTCCACTTCCATACATGTGTAAAACCCTGCTCTTATATTTTTCTACCTTAAAATAACTATGTCTAACCTATTTTCACTGAATGGTATAAGAAGTTATACATGCACACACTCGGTGATATGAGAACATATATTATGTTAAAATGTGTTCCCTTATATTAGGGATGGATACATAAATCACATATATAAAAAATATTATTGCAACTTTGAGCAAAAAAAAATACATTATATCGAATTTAATATGCAGAGATAAATAAAAAAGAAAACATTATAAAGCATATATTGATAAGTTGTTCAATTAACACAATAAAGAAAGAACAATAATAAAAAGACATTTTATTATTACAATATATAAAAAAAAATCAGAATAATGAAAAGATTAAGTTTAATGGATTTCAAATTATGTGTGTTTATTGCTATGTATTATTAAGAATCACAATCACTAAACAAACTCCCAATGTATATGTATTAAAAAGAGAAAAAAAAATGCTTTGACTTTAGAAATTACAGTTTACTTTTAATAAGTAAAGAAGAAAATTTGATAATTAAATTCAAAATTTACCCAATCCATTTTCTTTTCTTATTAATGTCCCAGGCTTTAAATTTTCAGATTGCTTTCCTATTTATAGCTTCCACAGGTTGGTTTGGATTGTTTCTACCATTTAAAAAAAAGTTATTGTTGATACTTTTAGATAAATATGAATTGGTGGGTTTACTTGATCCTACCATTTTAAAATGAGTTATTGTAGATACTTCTTGATAAATCTGAACTGGTTAGTTTGCTTGTTTCATCATTTTAAAGGTTATTATAGGCATTCTGGAGAAATATGAAGAAAAACCTTTCTTTTTTAAAAAAAATTGATTTATAGATTAACTAAGGTTGACTGCGTGGCTTTATACATCTTCTTTCCTGTTCTCTCTCCCTTCAAAGATGATCCTTTAACAGGCCAGGAAACAAAAAAGTCTCTTAGTTGACATCTGTGGCTGGTTTAAATTCAGCCATTCTTTGGTTATTAAGGACTTTTATATGAGTCCACAGACAGACCAGTGACTTAACCCATAATGTAGGATCTCAAGGAACAGAAACAGTGAGTTTAGCAAGGCATCCTGATTGTTTTACAAACAGCCAAAATATATATAAGTACCATTATATGTTATATTAACAACTTCTTTTAAAGGATTCAATTTAAATCCATCTCTTTTCTTTAAACTAATTTTGCTGTAAATTACTTATATATGCACACATCTTTCCTTATGTGATTTTTAAAACAACAAAAATGTACATATTCATTTTCTAAACTTTTTTAAAAAAATAATAAAACAGTTCATTCTAAGTTTATAAGAAACAGACGAGAAAAAAAAAACTGAGTGGCTCTCAACTTCTCAATATTGTTAACTCGTTGCTTCATCTTTTAGTTCAAAATTTAAAACAACTGCATATTTCTTTTAACTTTAAGACAACTTTAACAACTGACATTTACTGCCAAAACTGAACATTGTTAACTGACTCTTTTCTCTAAAAACTGCCTTTCTTTTTTTTAATAGTAATGACTACATCTCTTTTTAATAGCAACAACTGCCTTTATCAATATTTGGCCCCTCTTTATATTTCGTCTTTCTGATTAAAAGGCCACCTGCAAATCCTGTTATTTTGAGATAAAAATTAGAGTTTCACAAGCTGATGGTCTATCACAATTAACAAGAAAATTAATAATTACATTTATTCCATCAAAGCACTTCCTTCCTTCCCTGAGATAATCTATAGTCATTAGAAATATGTGTAAAAGTGTTTTGTGTTTATACAGCCATTCTCACATGTGTACATTTTATCTATCAATCTTTTTACACCTTTACTGGTCTGCTTTATTTAATAAAAAAAATACAGCTAAATAATTTAACATATTATTTAACAAAAATAATAGATCAATATATTAAATATGACTTCTTACAACCCTATATTTATTACTGCTTATTCATTTATCATCTATAAACTAAATAATAATAATAATAATAATAATAATAATAATAATAATAATACACGCACACATAAATCTCTATATAAAAGAAAAAATTTTTTTTTTCTAATTAATGAATACATATGTGGGGAAATGAGAACATATATGTACAATATATATATATTATTCACTTCATGGTTAAACAATTTTGTGAAGAGGATGATGTTGAATATAAAAAGCTTCTCAGCTATTCAAAAGTGAGGTGGCTTGCTTTGACTCTAGCAATAGAGCATATTTTACAATTATATGCTCTGCTAAACTCATATTTTTTACATTTGGAAAAATGCCCCACACTTCTGAAAGCATTCTTTCAAAATGATGCATCAGATCTTATCCTCTATTTTGTCCACAGTCAGGCATCATTTTTTCATAAAACTACCCTAAAATTTGAATATGATAAAATTTCAGCTGCAGAAGTTAGTGATATTTTAAAAGATTTTATTTTACAATATAGAACAAGATATGATGATGGATTTGTATCGCTAATGCTAAAGAATAAACTAACAATTTTGGAGGATTCTGATCCTGGAATTAAGGATAAATTTCTAAAAGAAGTTAGAAATTTTTATAAAAAAATTTATGAATACATTAAGCAATGGTCGGTCAACTTCACTGAACTAAATTGCTTGAAGTGGACTCTTTTAAAAGGCAAATTGAATGGGAAGATGTTTCTTCAATAGTCTAAATTGTACTGAAAGAATTGAAAGATGTTGTTATTATTGACAATTTTCTGTTTGAAGAAATTTGAAGAGTAAATATGTATTTAAATGAAGAAAGTCTGGAGAAATGGATAGATGAAAAAGTGAGTGTGGACAAAAGGTGGGTAGAAATATTTTCACATTTTAAACAAGAACATATCCTCAACAAAAATTTAAAATTGTTGAGGAATGTGCTTTGAGTTGCCCCAACACTAATGCTGCTGTAGAGAGGGTATTTTTGCTCAGTAATGATTACTGGAGCAGTGAAAGATTGTAACTATCTGTAAGGATACCAATTTGCAGTTTAACAGTTAAAATCAGCTTGGGTGATGCGAGTTGTTCTGACGTGTGTGTGCTATTGGAAGAAAATTCAGAATTATCCAAAAAAATTCATACAACACAAAAGTATGATTTCAAGAATTAAAAGTTATATAAATTTAAAATTTTAGAATTACTATTAATTTTTATTATTTTAAAAATATATAGTCAAATGGACAAGAATCAGTTTTTTTTTTTCACAAATCCAATCACTATATCCAATGAAATTCCATTTGTACAAAAAATAGTTGGTCATCTTAGTGTGGAAATATTTGTGAATGTTTATAGTGAAAATAAAATAATATTTGATATGTTGAAAAATGAAATATTATAAAATCATAGGAATATAATAGAAAATTTTATAACATTATGAGAATGGTAAATTTAAAGATTAAAAATTATTTATTTGGATATGTAAAGTGTAAATATATTATTTAGTATTAAATTAAAAATGAATAGTTCTTTAGAATAATTTTATTTCAAATGTTTGTATGTATAAAATTGAAATTAAGATGGCTAATTTTTTTTGTGTATAAAACAAGAAGGAAGAATTCATCGTTTGGAAAAAAAGATCACTAAGCAACTGCTTCAGTACAAACTGCATTTGAGTAAAATAAGAGTTCGAATCTACCTCATCTTTTACCACATGTTAAACAGCATAAAAGGAAGTGCTTAAAGAAATTTGCAGTTTTACTCTGTTGAAACTTGATCAGCAAACTTTATAAACTATAAATCTTTAAATTCACCATCATGGCTACCTTGTTGATTACCATGTTTGGGTAGAAGAACTATTAAACATTTCCCTTAAGGATGGAAGTGAATCTTAAGGATCATCATCATCAAATATGATTTAATAACATCATAATAAGTACATGTGTACCTTATTATGCTGATAAAATTTTAAATTGGATACATTTTCATTTTAACCTGGAAATTATTCAAATACAGCCAAAGATGTTCCACTCTTCAAAATGTTTTTGAATTACTGATAGTGCTGCACCAAATAGATCAGATTTTTCCTTTGTCTACAGTTTACTTGAATATTCACTTAAACATACTTGTGAATTTCAGTGATGTTGTTTTGCTATTTTTACAAAAATAATCTTTTGGAAATCAATAAATGCAATATCATCCCTCACTTCTTAATGGCTAAACAACAGAAAATCTAATCACCTTGAGAACTTGTGTTATCATTACACTTTGGATTTACTTAAAATTGTGATAAACAATCTTTCTATTGCTCTTTTAAAATGAAACGCCATACCATAAATAGATCAATGTCATTGAAAATATAATTGTTTAACTTGTCAAATAACTTTGGAAAAATAACTGTAATGAACAGAATTGTACATTATATGGTAAAATCTTGAAAGAATAAAAATAATGTGTATATTCATAAAATGAATTCTATCACCAGAATCTATAGTAAATGTACACATATTTATATTATTCATGAGTTTTAATGGATAATAGCTTATTTAATAATTTATTTTCTTTGCCATGTTTTTTATAATAAATATTTAAAACTAATTGCATGTGTTTAATATTTCTCAATGTTCTCATCGGTCTGAAGACAGGATAATATAGTTTAAATATTTAATTGATATAAGATGTTTGCATGTATCATTATTATTGGAGATAGGTCATTATTATTATTATAATTAGTAGTAGTAATATTAATAAATTTTCATATTAATTATAAGATGCTCATTTTATAGATGTTATATTTATTTATTTTTGTTTAATCATTGGTATCATATCATAAATGTGCTTATTCAAATAAATATTTAAAATATATTTTTAATAGTAAGGTTAGAAGATAATAAATAAAGAGTTAAATCCATGGCTAAAGATCAAATATAGAATGTATTATTTAGGACCTTACATAATTTGAAATGTTAGATGATGTTGACATTATAATTGCTCATAAAGAATTAATTGTTAGACCCAAATAAAAGGGCTAAGAGCTAAATAGATACCATTTTAGATAGAGGACTTCTATAGAGGAGAGATATTTAGGATTTATAACACGTAGATAAATCTCTTTATTTTAATTTACAATATTAAGGATTTATTCATATCCTATATATTAGCAATCTTCTTTAATAAATTTGTGATGTTTTAGCAACACATAAAGTCCAACATCATTCCTGCTGTCATTTTTTATATTAGTAAGAAATGATTAAAGATATTTTAGTTATATTATGCTTATTTTATTTTAATATTTGTGCATTAATCTTTTTGTTAATAAAATTATTTAATTATTATTTTAAAATAATGATTTGCATTTTTATTATTATCACCATCACTTGGATTTATAACATGGTCACATAAATTTGATTACAATTTCTTAATTTTCATTATACCTTATGTAAAAGTAGTTAAGTGAATATTATTTATTTAAAAACTTTGTGAGGGCTCACACTTGTTAAGCTATATTTACATGCTACAAGATATGAGCTATACAATCACAAAATGCCCATTTGTGTTTATCCATATCCTAAGAAACTTTATTTACATAAAAAATATTTCTTTATTAGTGTTATAATAAATAAAATTGAAACCCTGAGAAATAAGCAAAATATTGTTTATTTTGATATTATGTTAGCCACATATATATAAACTTTGATGAATAATTAGATACTTACTAGCATATATAATTTAATAAACACTGTTAAACCCTGAGATCTATTAGAAATTATAAGTATATTCTTATTCTTCTCCTTTATTTTCTTTGCATTTCTTACATATATTTATATATATATTTCTTATAACAATTCCCTTCATATACACTTTAATGCAAACGATTTTTTATAACTTCATAAGAAATATATATGAATATATTAGAAAAGTTTATGTTCACATATAATAGTGTAGTAATGGACATCATTAATGTAGAATTTTATTTTCCTATTATATGTTGCTAAATAGTAAGTATTTTAAAAGAATAAGCTAAGATGAGGATGATCACCGTTTGATGAGTGACCAAATGTGGTATTATGCATAAGCCAAGCTTTATAGGCTTAAATTTACCTTTGATTTTACCATTACAATATATTAGAGAATTGTAACTATAAAAGTAATAGTTATTAGCCATTACTATATATATATATATATATATATCAGATTTATATGTCAGGCTACATGAATAATGAATTTTCTATATATAAATCAGTTATGGTATATTGTAATGACTTCAGTCTTATAATCTCAATAAAATATTTACCAAAAGAAATCATCATATAATTCTTCAAGTTTAAGATGTGATTCACTAATTTGGTGATTATTTGATCACTCATTAGAAGGATATTTGATCATTAAAGTGTCCTAATATGTATTTCAGCTAAGACCAATTTGGCAATTTATATTATTAACTAATTCTATTTTTAATCTTTTTACTGCTTATTTTTTTAATAATAGCTAAAACTATGTTTTTAATGGCATCTAGAAAAGACTTGCTTTTATTTACAACGCTCTACTTCTTCAAGATGACAGTGTTACACTCATAAATGAACAAATTACTACCATATTGAAAATGACAAATGTTGACATTAAACACTTCTGGATAAAGTTCTACTATATCTCAAGTTATTAATTGTAAATATTATCAATATGTAGTAGTTCTTGTCAATGGTGTACTGCTAGGTAAGGAAAACCTAAAAAGGGGAGAGGAAAATGAAGAATTGGATAAAGATCTGGACTAGTTGAACTTTTGGGATTTTTTTTACTTAAATATTTTTTTCTAAAAAAAAAATTATAATCCACTCTTTATCCCTTTACTTATGTCATAATTTAGTCAGTGAATTGCTGGACAAATGTTAAACTATATAGTTTGATAAGTAGATTGTCTATAGTTTAAAACCTTAAAGCTGAATGCTGGATCAATATATGCAATCCATGGTTCATGGATTTTATGAAATCTAATATACAGATTTTGTCATGAAGATGTTGTTGACACTATCATCTAGCATTTAATAATTGCTCATGTTTAATCAAATAGTTTAATCGGAAAATGATATAGAATAGAGTATTGCTATTATAAAGATGCAAATAAAAGCAAAAAATATTGTGATGTTTTGTTTTGCATACATTATCAAATCTCAAATTATAAAAACTGTATCTTAAATTCAGATTATCCTTTTTGAGTATAATAGTAGCTATCTTAATTTTGTTTAGATTATAGGTTATGAATTATTCAATTATGAATAAGGTCACCTTGTAATAGTATTAAATAGCCTTTTTTTCCAAAATCAGTAAAATGCATTTTACTTCTTCAAACAATGTTTCACCTGAACTATTAACTTCTCACAAAATTGTGAGTCCTTGTATAACAATTTGATTCTGATTCATGTATATCACATTTTTTCTCAAATTTTGGCTTTTTTACTACAAAAAGAAAATATTTGAAAACTTTGGGTAGCCGTAACTGAATCTAATTCTGATGTTGAAAAACATTGAAAAAATGTCAAGTCAATATCTTATCAATTAACTCCAGAATTCTGTTAAGAGATAAAGATAACAATACTAAATTGCAATTATATCTTCTCATTCTTGCATATTAACAAAGCCAAAATATTCTGTGAATTACAGGTTTAAGTTAATCCTGTTATGGATGTTGTTGTTTTTTCTTATTTGAAAATTAGGTTATTTGAAAACTTTGGGTAGCCGTAACTGAATCTAATTCTGATGTTGAAAAACATTGAAAAAATGTCAAGTCAATATCTTATCAATTAACTCCAGAATTCTGTTAAGAGATAAAGATAACAATACTAAATTGCAATTATATCTTCTCATTCTTGCATATTAACAAAGCCAAAATATTCTGTGAATTACAGGTTTAAGTTAATCCTGTTATGGATGTTGTTGTTTTTTCTTATTTGAAAATTAGGTTAATATAATTGAGTATTTCTGTTTTATAGTATAATCTACTTATTTTACTGTAAGAATTTATCTTGTTAACTAACAAATTTAATAATCATATATATATATCATTAACTGTTAATAATATAAACTAATTATTCTTTAATAAAATCAGCCAATCATAATTCACCTGTAATTATAACTAACTTTGACATCACACTAAAATAATTTATCAATTAGCTCTTCCAGGATAATTGTTTCATAGTTGAGAACCCCATTCTTTAGTTGGTTACAGATTCCACTAATAGTATCCTAGTGTAAAGTAAAATACCAAACTTAAGATGATTAGATTCAATTGTGCTGAAAGAGCAAATTGGCTGATTATTTTAGTATGATGTCAAAGTTAGTATGTATAGGAATTTATAGTTTAGTTTAAATTTTATTTTATATATAATTATCAATTAGTAATTATTGATAGTTTCCTGGCAACATCAGAAGGTAAAGTTATCTTTGTTTACATGGATATAATCTTTTAATTTCCATTCTTTATTAAAGCTAAACATCTATGAAAAAATATAAATTCAGCATATATATACACACACACATATGTAATAAGGTTAGCTAATAAAAGTGCAAATAATTTCACTATATATATATTGTTTTTGATAACTGAAATATCATTTGTGTTCTTGGTACAAAAAAAAAGACTTTATATAAACATATAGTATCTATCATTAATATTTTAATTTAAATATTAATTAATAGCAATTTCATTCAGGTGTTCTTGGAAGTAAAAATCATTTCACCCAATGAACAGATATGATATTTATATTTAAACATTAACATCATCATATCTGTGCATTGAATAGGGTCTGATGTTTAGTTTTCAAGATCTCCTGAATAGATTCTAGCTACAGAATAAAATATATACAGTTAGTTGCCAGTATTTTGCATTGATATGGAGATTATTATAAATTTATATACTTACAATTTATTTGTGATTTGATTAAATCACAATATGTGTTTTATAACTCAGTGATTAAATTATGTAGTGATACTAAGATTAAAATTGAGATGGGTATATAATGGGGTGATTTCATATCTCCAAAACTTTTTATAGCAGTTTTACAAACAATATTGTGTAGATTAAAATAGGAATCTATGTAAGTAAAAGTAAAGTGAAAATTATTTAAGTCATCTATATTTTGAAGATAAAGCAAATGATGCTTCAAATCTTCAGGAAATATTAGTTGAAAGCAAAAAAAGCTAAAAGGATTGAAGTTTAATAGACTTCTCAGAAAAAATCAATCATGAATTAGAAGCTAACAATTACAAATACATTGGGCAGATTATTAATACATATGGAAGCATACTGGATGAAATTAATCATAGAATTAAACATTGGATGGATTGCTTTTAGTAGATAATTTAATATTAAAAAGAAATATGTCTATGAGTTTGAAAAGGAAAGTTTTAATAGATGTGTTTTACTTGTTCTTTCTTAATGATCTTAAATACTTTTTTTTTTGCATGTAAAATGCGTTGCCTGAGAAGCGAACCTGAGCCAGCTATTTGGAAGGCAGCTATGCTAACCACTAGGCCACCAAGACTCGACTGAAATCAAAATCTTAAATATTTTACAGAGAAGCAAGACAGAGACTTCAGACCAGTCAATGAAGTATGGAAATATGTATGTTAGGTGTAATAAGAAGAGATTGAAAAATAAATATATGAATAAAAAAAACAAACAGGTATCATCGACATCATTGAAATGGAGCTGCACTTAATATATTACAAGAAAATATTATATTAGATGGATAATTAAAGTTTTAAAGTGGATTCCAAGAAATTGTAAAAGACTGAGAAAAAATCCAATATGAGAGATTAATGGATGAAATAAGAAAGTTTTCTGATGTGACATGGAAAAGAAATTATGGATTGGAGAAATTGATTTAATCTTGAACTTACACCCAATAATGGATCAATAATAGTTATAAATGTTATATATACATATTGAAACCTTTCAGACGCTTTTATATTTAAAAAACTAAAAAATTTATTGGCTTTATTCCTCGCCATCATTGGTTGTATAGCATAGAATATAATGTTTAAAATTCTCTCATATTAATGCTTAAGAGAAAATATAATTTTATAAAGCTTTTTTTAATAATAATAAAAAAAGGCTTCCCAAGCACATTTTGTGACAAATACTTGTATTAAAATATGTGCGCTTATATTTTTGACACTATTCTTATTAAGGAATAAAGCAAACAGAGATGATCACACACATAAAACAAATAATTTAATATAGAAATATAAATAGAATTATAAATTTAACATTATAACACTAAAATATTTTAAAGTAAGGCAATTATATTTCAGATTACATTTTTATTTATGTGGAGAACAAACAGTTCTTACATTTTATATTTTGTGCATGTGAAAGCTTACGAATTTAGATTTAATATAATAAATAGGGTATATGAGCATCAGACTTTCACACTACCAACCACTCTCCATTCTATCTCATAACACCAATACACTCGAATACATATATGTCGAAAAGATAAATAATCACCAATAAACGTATTTCATGCTAAACTATCAATCATCAGTTGGTCCAGATTATCATCTCTACACATATATGCAATAAGTGCTCAGATATATATTAAGATAGCCAATCCTCATATTTTAATGAACAGGCTTCAATCCACTCCACACTCCAACTCTTCAACCTTCCATCCAATTAAAAATCTGATGATGGAATGCTCAAAGGCCACTCTGAAGCCGAGTTTCTCATCACACCCATGTTAATTTAAAGTCAATCTGACCCCTCATGTAACACAACATAATCCATTTAATACATATACAGGGGCTGGGCAGACATCTCTACTATGTAATAACTGAAATACAGGCTTATTATATACCTGTATCATATATAATATATAGGGTATATGAGCACAGACTTTCACACTACCAACCACTCTCCACTCTATCTCATAACACTGATATACTCGAACACATATATGTCAAAAAGATAAATAATCATCATTATATGTATTTCATGCTAAACCAGCAATCATCAGTTGGCCCAGATTATCATCTCTACACATATATACAATAAGTGCTCAGATATATATTAAGATAGCCAATCCCGACAGACTTAATGGAATTTAGATTTGGTACAATTAATTATCTTATTTAGTTGGCTAGAATATTTAAATAATATTATTTATTAAAAGATCAATTTAAAATTAATTGAAGTAAATATCAGAACTTTTAAAAGGTTTGTAATTTATTTAAAAAATTTTTTTCTTCATTTTTGAACATCGTTCATAAAGTTTTTCCATGTTGATTCAAAAATTTGCCTGGTACAATAACATTGATGATCTCTTTCAAATTTTCCCATGAAAAACAAGAAATCCCAATGCATAATGGGAAATATATTAAATCCAGATATCAATTAAATAGATATAAAAGCTGAGTTTTGGAAAAACCAGACAATCTTCACAAATTTTTATTGCAGTCAAAACCTAAGAAGGTTAAAGTTTTAAATAGTCATTTTGTTTATCTTCAACATGATTGAGTATACCTAGTCTAGACATTTTGCCATTGTTAGGCAAAATGATCTCTTCATAATAAAAAAAAGATAAACAACAACGGATTAATCAGAAACCATCATTGATTAATTAATTAATTCTTTATTTCAAGAAATCTCATTTATTACAATCAACTGTTAATGGAAAATGGATAAATTTACTTATGGAATGTTGTCTCACTACTTCAACAATAAACCACTGGATTTTTTTCAATTGGAAGTAATAGTAAATAGCTGATATAATTGGAAAATTATATTTATTAACTTCAAATAAGTTACTCATATTTATTTTTTAATTATTGTAAAATAATTGTTTTCTTCATTTCAAGAAAATATGTATATTAAGTCTCTATATTGTGAATTTATATGTCTTTAATTGTGAAAGAAAAAACTTTAAATAATAATTTTTCAACTCAAACATGCCTCCATAAACTTTGTCGCTTGGAGAAATGCTTAATTTTTTTTTTCACATGTCATAGCATCGGCAACCGTCTGCAACCAACTGCTTACTTGCGAGGCTGCTGCACTGACCTCTCAGATAACAACGCTTGACAAGAAGAGAAATGCTTAAGTTGAATTCAAAAATTAATGGAAATCACACTGCTTATAAATGATAAAATATTTGCTTGACCAGATTTGTGATCAGAACTATTAGCAATGTGGATCAAAGATCTACGAATGCTAATTCTTTGGATAAAATTATAGCATCTTTTCAGATAGATTAAATTACTGTGTGTAATAAATCACAAATTTGTCTCCAATGCTTAAACAAATGCATTATGGATTATGAATGCTAAATATTAAATACAATTAAATGGATAATGGATTATGAATGCTAAATATTTAAATGCCACTCCTGAATTATGGATTATCAAAGCAAATATTAAATATGATAAACAATGAACTTATAAGCAATCTTAAAACAAATTAATGTGTTAAATAAAACTTACCTTGAATCAACAAGTGTGATAAGTGCAATTAATTAAAGAGCATCAAACTCTCCATACAGAAGTGCTACCAAGTGCATGCCTTCATAATCAATGGGTGCGGGAAGGTTTGCGAGGATGTTGGATGAGTAGGCACTAGATAGGGATTTTATGCACAAACCTTCCTGCATCCATTGATTATGAAGGATTGCATTTGGAGGCACTACTATATGGAGAGTTTGGTACTCATTAACAGTATGTGCAAGCATATTAAATGGTGATCATATGATGGAATTAATTAATATTTATGCTGTATACGGAAAGGATTATATTACAAAATAAAATTAATTGTATTTTACATCATCTTTGATATTGTTATTTTAAAAGTGTTTATAAATTCCCAAGAACTTTGAAACATTATCAAATATTAATATTTCATTGGGGTAAATTTTTAAATCATTATAACCATAAGAGTATAAACTGATGGGTTATTTAATGCACTTTCTCATAATTGCTTCTTTCTTAGTTAATAATATTATTAATGTAATAAAGTTTCCTCAGATATTACTATGCTAATGTACAGACAATATTTTTATTTAATATTATTATTGGTGATATTGAATGGGATTAAATGTGACTTAGGTTTAGGTTATATGAATGTAAGTAATTATTAAACTTATATAAAACTGTGTATTAACTGAAACACAGGCTTATTATATACCTGTGTCTATATATGTAATATAGGGTATATGAGCATAGACTTTCAGATGACCCATCACTCTCCATTCTATCTAATAATACTGATACACTCAAGCACATATAGGCTGAAAAGTTAAATAATCACTATAAGTGCTCAGATATATATTAAGATAGACAATCTTCATACTTTAATGGACAGGCTCCAATCTACTACACACTCCAACTCTTCAACCGTCCATCCAATTGAAAATCTGATGATGGAATGCTCGAAGGCCACCCTGAGGCCGAGATTCTTGTCACACCCATGTTGATCTAAGGTCAATCTAAACCCCACATGTACAGGACATAATCCATTTAATACATATGCAAGGATGGGCAGACATCTCTACAATGTAATAACTGAAACACAGGCTTATTATATACCTGTGTCTATATATGTAATATAGGGTATATGAGCACAGACTTTCAGATGATCCATCACTCTCCACTCTATCTAATAATACTAATACACTCAAGCACATATATGCTGAAAAGATAAATAATCACCAATAGACGTATTTCATGCTAAAACAGCAATCATCAGTTGGTCAAGATTATCATCTCACACACATATATACTATAAGTGCTCAGATATATATTAAGATAGACAATCTTCATACTTTAATGGACAGGCTCCAATCTACTACACACTCCAACTCTTCAATTGTCCATCCAATTGAAAATCTGACGATGAAATGCTCGAAGGCCACCTTAGGTCAACATGGGTGTGACAAGAATCTCAGCCTCAGGGTGGCCTTCGAGCATTCCATCATCAGATTTTCAATTGGATGGATGGTTGAAGAGTTGGAGTGTGTAGTAGATTGGAGCCTGTCCATTAAAGTATGAAGATTGTCTATCTTAATATATATCTGAGCACTTATAGTATATTTGTGTGGGAGATGATAATCTGGACCAACTGATGATTGCTGGTTTAGCATGAAATACATATATTGGTGATTATTTATCTTTTCAGCATATATGTGCTTGAGTGTATCAGTATTATTAGATAGAGTGGAGAGTGATGGGTCATCTGAAAGTCTGTGCTCATATACCCTATATTATAAAACTATGCTATATTGCAATTATTATATGTTTTATGGGTTCTTAAACTTCAACCTCAAAGTTAAATGGAATTAATTATTCTTATTTAGATAAATAGATCTGTAAGATATATTTTATGCATCACTCTTATATGTAGTATTAATATTTTAAATGTTATATAGTTCATATCAAGACAGTCTAGTGATTTAGTTATATATATATATTGTTAGTAGAGTATCACTCCTAATGTTTAACATGCAAATGAATCCAGTAAAGGATCTTGAGGCAAAAATAAATAATATGCTAAGCAATGATTGTTCTTGCTGCTCTTAAAAGAATGAAAACTTCTTTAGTATTATTGAGATTGATTAATAATTGATTAGTTAATGAAAGAAAGTAATTTTATTATTGATTGTTATGATGAGATTATTATCTTTCAGTATTTGAAATGCGGATTTTTTTTTAAAAATAATAAATTGTCTATTCCTATTTAATATTAGTGTCCTTGCAACACTGTCTGATAATATCCTTTTTACATCCCAAGTTCAAATTAGATTTAGGAAACAAATAATATTTATTAGACATTTTTATATAATTGTCTTATTGTTATTATTCGTTTTTATCATTTATTTTATATTATATAATAAAGTAATTATTATTTTTAAATATTTAAACATGATCACTGCATATTTACAAGATAAAGGTCATATTTAAGATATTAAATCACACATAAATCTATTTGGATTAAATATATCATTATTGTATTGATGCTATCTGAGATACAAAAGTATTGGGTAACATGATTTACATAAAATTCCTTTTTGCATTGTCATATCCCAAAATGCATAAACACACTTTACATCTATGCATTTATTTTATTTTATATAATCCTGAGATAAATCATTAGTCAACCTTATAGTTAAAATTGTTAGTCTTAGTTTTAAACACACATTAAGTTACTCTTGATTAGTTCTTATAATAAATATTATATTTGCAAAAAGATTATTCATTAAAATGTACTAAGATTAAGAATACACGTATCACTATTGAATAACCCTGAGAAATTTATTCATTATTTTATCAAATGTGAATCTATTATTAAAATATAGAATAGTTTTAGCTTGTGCAGAAAAATATGTAAAATTTGTATGAATTGCGAAGTGCAAGTTACATTAGGGATAGTCGCACTTTTCCACATTATTGACATGCTGTCGCAACCGGTCTTCTCCTTATGGTTTCAATGTATTCACATATCAAAGTTTGTATTTAAATGTTTTTTATATTCATGATTGCTGTGCAACATAAATTTTAAATTTAAAAACATAAAGGTTATGATATATAAGAAAAAAAATTTGGAAGAAAAAAAAAGTATATTGGGTTACTAGATATAGAAAAAAAATCTATTTGAATCCAAACAAATCCATTACCATTTATATATCATAATGTAATAACATATACATTAGATTAGACCAATAAGTTATACTTGTTTCTTTAGTTGATTTACTGACATTTTGAGAAGTTTTTTTTAGAAATAGCTCACATCCACGAATAGAAAAGATTAAATATCTATTTATAATATAGTTTGATAGTGAATTTTTGCAATACTTTGATAGTGAATTTTTACATTACTAAAAAAAAAGATTTAATTTGTGGAGTAAGATAATATCCTTAAGCTATTCCAAACTCCTTTTCATAAATCCAGATTTTTTTGGATAATTGACTTATAACGAGATACTAATTTACATAAAAATTCTTTTCTCATATTTTTTTGCTCCTCTCCTCCCCTTTTATATTTACTTTCTTCAATCATTTAGAATAGAATAGGGTGTCTGGTTATCATCAATGCCATCTGTCACTATTTAAAGACATCACTGTTCCTTAACCATATGAGCCGAAATTATGACTATGTTTTTCGTTATTTATTTTTAGTATTATTTGTCTATGTGATTTTACTCTGGAATTGGAATAACTATATTTATTTACTAGAGACTACTAATGATTATAATGGGGTATTTTGTAGTATAATTTATAATCTCCATGAATTTTTTAAATGCTTATCTGTTTTACAACAAAATTCCCTCCCCCATGTTTCCAAAAAGATTTAAACAATGTATTAATGGCATCTCTATAAAATGATTGATTATGGTTTTATTTGTCTTGAATATTTTCAGATGGAGGTGCACTTCTTTCAACATCATATAAAATTTTAATTTTCTGTCTTAAGGGAAATTGTAATAATTATACAAGAAGTACAATTTGGCTGTGCAATTAGTTCACCATAGTAGTAGAATGGTGGATTCAAGAGCTGAAAATTTATGGGACATTATCCTGCAGAAAGACAAACAATCCAATTTAATCCATGGAGTAAATTATTGTATCTAGTTAGCCATTTTGTTTCTTGACCATCATATGACCTCCCAGGCAACAGCACACAAGATTATATATTTATTGAGTATTAACCAATGATACTTAATCATTATCAGTAGTAGTTTGATATTTTACTATTATTAATTGATATGATGTCTGTCATTCTGTTTATTCATAAAATTTTTAGCACATGACTGCTTTCTAAAAATAATACTTAGTTGTTGATATAACTGAAATCAATAATTGCTAATATCCCCCTCTATTGTTTCTATATAATATAGATATTAAAAATAAAGATAAATCATAATGAACCAAAAAACAATGAAAAGATGTATAGCTAAATTACCTCAATTTGGCCAAATTTGTGGCTACTAGTTGTGAGCTCATTGTCACTATATTCAACCATCTTAGTATTGAAATTATGTTTAGCATCTTAATTAATTTAAGCTTTAATGAGCTATTTACATTATTAAGATGCAGAAGTTAATATTATTTAGATCTAGGAGTTGAGAGATTGGTATTCGCTTTAATGTACTTGTAATAGTATTTCATAAATAGGATGTGCATACTGCCTACCCAAATTAAAACCATTAGCATTGAAGAACTAAAATCTGGTTAGTCTAAACAAATCAGAAAAGGTTTAATTTGTTATAGAATTAGGATACTTTTCAACTGGATTGCTGAAGAAGACTTAAATAGATAACAAGAGTAATACAGAAGTCATTACTCATTAGGATCAGAAATGAATTCACCATTTTAAATACAAAGCAGATTGAAATTGTTCACTTGTGATCATCAAGATTTAATTTAGAATAGTGTAAAATGATTGGAAAGATTGGTGGATGAAAGAAGAGGTTGAAGAATAATTAGATGTACTGATTTCATTATCATAATTAATTATTGTCCTGAAAAATGAATCAAAGATAAGTCATTCTGAAAAAATTGAAGGCATCTAATAATAATATTTCTATTTATTTACAAACAAACCCAGAAATATATATATTTTTTCTTTTCATGTGTCAAAGCATCGGCCAGGAAGCGAACCCGCAAATCCGTGACAACTGCTTGTAAGACAGCTGTGCTGACCACTTGGCCACCAACGCTTGGCACCCAGAAATATTCTTTACCTACAAATTGAGCAATTGTTACAATTTTCTGAAAAAACGAAAATAGTTATATAAATTTATATGGATAACATTCAAATTAATTAATAATAACTACAAAAATTAAACGAATGGCAATATATTATCAGTTTATGTTAAAATTAAATTGTTCAAGAACGTTTTAAAACTAGAAACAGTGATGTCGTCAAACTTGATCAATCCATAATTTTATTGAATAGGTAGCAATTGAGATATACTCTGTGTTTTTGGTTAGAGTGCATTTAATTGTGCATAGTGGGAGAGACATGTGTAACATTGTTAAAGATAGCAAAAATAAGATATCTAATATAAATTAATATTTGTTTCTAATGCAACTATATATAAATAAATTTAAATTATTAAATGAATGCTATATTTAAAAAACAAATCTTTCAATGTATCTAATTATTTTTTGCCTGATATAGTACATGAAGTAAGATTGCAAGATCATTATAGGTAAAAACTTCTTTATAAATAATATTGAATTTCAAAAATCTTACACTTTTCAAGAATTTAGAAGGACTATATAAAAAACTTCTTTGTTAAAAGCTGAAGATATTTCATAATTATATACATTATTGAAGAAGCCTGCATATCCAATACAGCTAGCAATCTAATATTGATTGATAAACAAGTGTCTAATTATTCTCAGCTTGAAAGTAAGGATCCCATGTAAATATGAATTGTCAGTTAATTGTCAAAACATTGATTGTAAAAACTAAAACAGGTTTGTAATAAGATGCAGTATAATTGCTGATGACAAAGACTTCATACTTCTGTGAATATTGAACTCATGGTTTACCTTTACCTGGAGAAGTTTGTTAGATTATTTTTTCTACCTAATAGTAGACATCATGGTTGGGCCTGAAGAGACTAATACATATTACGTGTGTGACTGGGATACATATAATAAAAGATGTAAATTATAAAAATAAGAAATCAACATATAAAAATAATGTACATACATAATGCTTGTTATTTATTGGTTACTATCTCTTAATGTAACGTTATGATTATTTATCAAGCGCACAGGAAGTTTGTATTTAGAAAGGTTTTAACCTTTTTCACATGCGCTTTAAACGTTTGTATAATAGCCAAACGATTGTTTTCAGTTTATCATTTATTACACTACTAAACATTCCAATACAAGAATGCCAAATATCGTTGGTCAAAAAAGGTGCCACTTAAGGGTAAATAAATATAGATATTTTTAGATTAGAAATGTCAAGAGGCATTCTTTCTATTAATATTCTATTTAAAAGGTGAAAGGGATACATCCCCCAGTCATTGAAATTTAGTTAAGAACTATAATGAAAATAAATTATTTAAATTTAAAAAGTTTCTTGTTTTTTTTTTGTTAAAAGTTAAAAATAAATAAATTTAATTCCATATGCATCTAATTTATATTATCCATAAATTATCGCAGGTATGCAAAACAAATCTTAGGAGTTGTTTAATTGGAGACAGAGCAGATAGCGCAACTTCATAGCAGAAACTTATTTTATTTAATTAGAACCTATTTTATATCATAATTAAATGATAAAACCTGATCATCATCAATAGTAGTCTGTTATTATTCTTTTAATATTATTTATTGTAGTATTTGAATTAAAATATAGGGGATTTGACTCAGACTTTCAAGCCCCTTCATCATCCATACTATCTCATACTACTGATTATATATATATGGGAGATAGTAATCTGAACCAGCTGATGAGTGCTGGTTTAGCAAAAATATGAATATTGATGATTCTTTATTTTTTTTGCATGTGTGTGGTCGTGTGTATCAGTAGTTTGATAGTGTGAATGATGAAGGGGCTTGAAAGTCTAAGTTCAAATTCCCTATATTTACAATTAGACTTCATGTTTAAAAGTGTCTGGTAGTTCAAATCTTATTTGAATTAAAGCACCATACTTCAACAGGCTCAAACACCTTAATGGAGGAGCTTATTATTTTAAATATATATTTCTATCATAAATGTAAAAAAACATAAATTTTAATTTACATTCATTTATTATTAATGCATATATAAAATTGTTTAATATTAAAAAAATAAAGATTAATCATAGCTTAATTAAGTGTGGTATATCATCTCACCAGTAATAAAAACTGCATCACATTATAATCGACAATGAAATCATATTAATCTTACTAGTTAGATACCTATTTATCAATTAATATTGGATGGCTAGCTAGATTGGTTATAGGTTAACTATCTGAAAGTAAAGTCCTAAACCTGCTTTTGACCTGTAAAATTTCCAGCATGATAGGTAGATTATTAATCAGTGCTCAGAAATTTTTAATTTTTAACATAATAGATTTTATAAACATGAAAATATGTAATTTTGTTACTTTTTCAGTCATTTTCTGGAGAACTTATATGATGGGAACACTAACCTTCCTGGTGTTTTTTTTTACTGTGACTATTAATGACATAATCAAAATGCTGCACATCAAATTTAATTAATATAGGTAATATTATTCTATTAGATGATCTTTGTTATTTTCCAATAACAGTACTTACTTGAAAGATATCCAAGAACATTATTTGTCATACAGTGTCATTCAATCATTCAGGTTTATTATACATATATTTCTTAAAATCAGGATATTGCTTTAATACTTAAAATACTCTCTTTTTACTAAGAGCTTATTAAAAACTGGCTTTAACTTTTTACCCTCTTTTAATCCAAAATATCATTTTGAGTTATTATTCTTTTGTTAGTTAACGTTTACATTCTTCTATCTCACATGAAAACTCTGTTTCTTTCAATTGTTGACTGGCTAGCATGTTTGAAAATTCTAGGTTATCACAGAATAACTATTTATGCCTTTTTTTTTGTTGAGAAGATTCACATTTTAATATATAAGAAGGATTCATAATTTATATCATAAAAGCTCTTCTTTAAAGTTTCTTTTAGAGCAGTCTATAAATATAGCACTAGTTTATATTCCATACCCCCCACACTCATTCTGATTTACTTGCATATTTTAAAAAAACCAATCCTTATTAAAATTTTAATAAAATTCTTATTTATATAATAAGAAAATGAACTAAAATATTTTGTATTAAATATCATGATTACATTAGCAGATTAAATTTTGAAAAATAGTATTAATTAGGACATTAGATAGTACTTTATAAGGATGAAGTAATAAAAAAAAGGAGGAAAAAAGTTACTAAGAATGGATTAGCAAATGACAGAAAAGGTAGATATCACTGCTGATCATTGACACATTCTTTGAAAATCACGTTTTTAAAATATTTAGATTTTGAAATGTTGGTAGATCTTTTGGACAATTTCACTTTTAATATCTTTGATGGGACCATGTGACTCCTAATGCAAATATAACTTTTCAAGAACATCTATAATTGCTTAAGATATATTTTATCTGCTTTATTATTCAAAGTTGTCATCTCGTAATTAACATTTTTATTCAGAGATATAATTATAAAGATCCACGAGGTATTACCTAGAGGATTCCTTTAGCCTCCTTTTTTTGTAATAAACAATAGTAGATAAAATTTGGCTGCTTACAAATAATTCGCAGTTCAAAATTTTATAACATTTTACATTGTATACAGTTTTTATATCTTATCAGTTATGACATTAGTATTTTATAATAAAACTTCCAGTTTATGCCAAAGAAAAAAATACAACTGTTTTACACTATAAAATGATTGATCAATTTTACTGCTTAAACATTCAATACATTGTTATTCATCACATTTTTATATGGGATTGGAAGCTCCCACAACTATCTACTCAATCTTACACAACCGATACACATAACTACATATACTTGTATTGAATATTACATATTCAGCCTGTATTCTGCCCATCCCTCTTCTGGGTATTGAAATGGACATATTAAGGTTATATTCATGAGGGGTCAGAGTGACTTAAGGGCAACATGGGTGTAACAATAATATTGGCATCATCAAGGGCTTTGAGTGTTCCATTATCAAATTTTCAATGATAAGGATGGCTGAAAAGTTAAAGAGTGGAGAAAATTGAAACCTGTCCATTAAAGTTTGAAGATTTGCTGTCTAAATATAAGCTGAGCACTGATTAAATATATATATATATATGTGAGATGATGATCTGGACCAAATGATGAGTGCTGGTTCAGCATGAAATATGTAAATTGGGTATCATTTATCTTTTTCACACGTATGTTATTATGTCCATTGGTTGTCTAAGCTGCAGGGAGCTTGAGAGCCCAAGCTCAAATCCCTCATAAAATTACATTAAGTTTTGTATTAAATCATCATATTTTTCTCTATCTTATATCGTTATATAATACAATTTTCAATATTATAAAAATAATTGTCAAATTATATTTGTACTATTTACAAGGTATTCATAAATATGATTTTAAAATATTTTTCATAATGAAATTGTATTTACAATAAAAATCTGCATCGTTTTTAAAATCAGTAAGCAATTCTTTGAACCTTTGTTTTGATTAGGTAAATTTGATTCTCTCCTCTTTGTTTATGATTGTATAGTGAAATAAGAATACCTAAGAGATTTTAGATTTAAAATAATAATAAAAAAAACTGATGTAAAAGATGAAATACATTTTTTAATATAGACATAAGATATTGTCTAAAATGTCTTAACAGATTTAAGACAGCCAATAATCATTGATTAATATGATATAAGTGTAAGACTCTGTCACTACTTTGATCAGTTAAAAGCAGCTATAAAATACTAGATTCAGAACTCAACCTACCACTTGGTTGCTCAAATGTTATATACTTCTTGAGCATTAGCTTTATCATATGATCATTATCAAGATCATTTTTTTAGTTTTTCACATTTTGCTTTCCTTTACAACTTTCTCTTTTATAATAATAACTGTAGCTTACTTCACTGCTCATGTGCTTTACAGATTGAATGCTAATTATAATGAATACTCTCCTTTCCAAACACAAGATAAAGTCTTTTTTAAAGACAGAATGGATCCAGGCAAATATGAAGTCTTGTCATGAGTACTCACTCTCTTTTTTCTTCCATGTTTTCATTCTAGTAGAATTTAGTATACCCAATTTCAACTTTTTTTTATATTTGCAATCTCCACTTTTCTGCCTAAATTTATCTCATCTTTTAATGTTATTTAGTTTGTCTTTCTTTGAATTATTTTTTTATCATTTAATAGGGGTCAAATTTGTCCTGATCTAGAAAGGAAGCATTACTTGAAAATATTTCATTTTTATCCTGTTCGATAGCATCATTAAAAGATGGGTACAGTCCAGGTGAGTCATACTATTTCAATATTTGTTAAAATATCTAAAGTGCATATATAATCAAAACATGTAAAAGAAATCCCATTCTTCCATATACTACATATCCACAATTTCACCTTTCATAGTTTCAATAATTTACAGTTAAAAAAATATTAAATAAAAAATTAGAAATTCATAAATTCAAAATCAGAAAGATGCTTGCCTGTATCAACACCATAAAATGACCATTTCCTTACCTTGCGTATTCAATCAATCATATGAATGATCTATCTCAATTTATAACTATTTTACCTGCTCTATTTTTTTTAATATCTTGATATGTACATTTGGAAAAGTAAATTGTTATTACAGATATATGTTAAACACTTACATTAGAGATAGTAAACAGATGAACTATTGTACTAATAAATCAATTCTCCCCTTCATCTCCACCTAAACTATATATATTTTTCAAATCACTTTATTGTTGCTTTTTCCTCCTGGTATCTAAAGTTCCTATACTTCATCAAATAACACATTAAACCCCTTTTAGTGATGTAATATATCCTTTTCACATCCTTTTTATTTTTACATTATTCCAAACTTTTTTTTATTTTTATCATTTTGCATAACTTTGCTTCTTTTTTCTAAACAACTCATCTATTCTCTTCCTGTTCCTAATAATTATACACTGTAATACATAATCTACATACCATCTTTATTTCAAAATATAGTTACTCTGACTTTACAAGCTTTTCACTAACACACTAGCATAGATATATTAAAAAGAAAAGGAAAAAATAATATAAGCAAAGTAACCCGAGTCACAAGCTATTTATTTATTTTATACTTATTTAAAAACAATAAGATATATATATTGTAATGATATGAAGTGTAATAATATGGAGTGTATGGAGAGATGGAAAACCATCATCCCCACAGAATGCCCACAATGCTTGAGTCTGGCTTATTTATATATGAATGTAAGTAGAGAAGATGGGAAATGTCTTTTTCTCATAAAATCTCTGCCTTATGTTTTGAATTGAGAGTTCCCTGTGCAGTCATTATTACATCTGAATGGCTGTCATATAAGCATTTTTAAGGTGCATTTGTCAAAGGTTTCAGCCTTTCACACTATTATTATATCATCTGCTTATGCTTAATAAATTAATATATTTACATTTGTTACTATCATTTCATTAGAATTGAAAATTATTTCATAGTAAATCGAAAGATTTCACATTGTTTACTTATATATAATATTTAGTGAATTAAATGTGAAGGTGTTTAAAGCTTCACACTCTTAGTTCAAAATGCTTGAATCTGGCTTATTTATATATAAATTTAAGTAGATAAGGTGGAAACTATGGGGATCATCTTTTTCTCATAAAATCTCTGCCTTGTGTTTTGAATTGAGAGTTCCCTGTGCAGTCATTATTACATTTGATTGGCTGTCATATAAGCATTTTAAGGCACATCTGTCAAAGGTTTCAGCCTTTCACGTCATTATTGAATATCAGGATAAATGAGATCCAGCAAATGTGTAGTGAATAAGAACAGAGAATCAGAATAAACAAAACTAACAATAAGTTCACCCAATGTTAAACAAAAGTAATTAACTCAACAACATAAAGAGTCAAAAAAATCATAATCATAAAAATCAATAGTCAATCTTGTAATTGGATCTAAAAGAGATAATCATCTAGCCACTGCCAAACTTAGGACAAATACAGCGCAATTATCTGGATGAACATACTTAAGTGCTAATCCATTACTCATAATAAAAAAATAATGCTGAAATACTGAAGCATGCTGATCATCATCAATGCCCTGGATATCTAATACTAATAGTTACTAGCCAACTATAAATTAAATTTTTAATGAAAAAATATATAAAATATAATGCATGGACTTTAAAAATGATACCTCTGTTCATCCAGGATTATCTGTATGTCCAAACACCAACATAATCCCAACATCCATATAACTAACCATTATGCTATAATCTAGCTCAGAAAGCAACAACTCTATAAACTGTTACTGTGAAAAGAGATAAATAAATATAAAAGCTTATCCTAAATAATTTTAAATAATTATTAGATTTATTCTACCATAATTAAATAGCTTCACTGGGATAATTTAAAAATCCCTAAAAAATCAAGCCACACACTGCCACTTCAAGGAACAGATAGCTGGGGGAATAAAGAAATTATCACTAAAAATATATGAAAATTTAAACATTCATTTTATCAAAAATATATAGTTTCATAAAAATTATAATTAACTAGTTGATTTCTATTCATTAAATTAATTAGCTTTTGCTTTTATTAAGCTATTTCTTTAAATAACAAAAGGTGAAAAAAACTTGAATCAAGAAGAAAGAAGTTAAATTTGCTTAATTCTTTGCACATACTTTTGGGCTAGGGAAAATAAATGAAAAAGAAAACCATGTTACACAAGAAAATTTTAAATTTAATAAAATTAAATTTTCCAAAAAAATTCTTTTTATAATTTTGAAAAGAAAAATTAAATGGATTAAAATGTTTTATAAGAAAGTATTAAATGAATGAATTTAATTCTCAATTACTTTTATATTAAAAAAATCTTTACCTATAAATGAAAATATAATGTGCATATAAATACCTTTAACCATAGTTTTAATCTTTGTTACCTTCTTTGCAGATATAATTTCCAGTTTTTCCAGGTGTTTTTTCTTGAAGGTTTCTATACAATGTACAGATTAATTTGTCCCTTTTTGGTATGCATTATTTTCATGTTAGAAACAGCAAAATTTTATCAATTTTTCCAATAAAATTTCCCAGTGAGGCTAACCCTCAAAGGCACTCATGTTCTTAGCTGGAGACAAGGTTGCAGATCACTTCAGGGACATTTTTCTTCTCTACATTTTATTTTAATGAAGATTACATGAAGATGATGTTAGCTTTTAGCTAAATTTGTACATGATTTTCATTGTAGAAAATATTTTATAATTAAACTGATAATGTGCTAACAGCTTGATTAAAAAAAATTTCTTTAGCAGTTAAGCCAGGAACTTTTTTCCTACTGTCCTCTTCAGCAGCTGGATCAAGACTGAATGTTTCTTACAAAATACTTAGGTCTTCCATTACCCTCACACCTAATTTTGGAACCTTGTTTTGAAGCCAATCATAGTGCAATCTCCTCCATGATAACATTTAATCCACTGACCAATTAGGTCTATTTTTATAAATAAAAAAACATTGTTTAGATATTTTCCTCTTTTTATTAAAAAATTCCAATCATAATTTTCAAATTCCTCAATTATGTTTTCTGCCAAAAGAAAGCAAGATAATTAGATTAATTATACTGATTTTGAAAACACTGCCTTTTCTTTTGGAGAGAGATACAGAGAAAAAACAACTCTAATTACTTAAAACAAAATTTAACAAAATGCTGAATTTTCATTTTTTCTTCTTTCTTTTAAAACTTTATTTCTCTCTCTTAAAATTTAGAATTAACAATCATGAAGTAATTTACTGAAGAAAAAAATTTCTTCTCTTATACATTTTCAAAACTTACAATTAAAACTAGCAATTATAACTACTGAAGAGAGAGAACAAAATAAATTATTTGATTTTATACTTTTCTCTTTTATAAACATTTATTAAAATATTCATATTATTATTCAAATAATAATATTTGAGAATTATTTAAAGAAAATTGTCTAGAATTTTCATATTATCATTTGGGAAAAAAGTAAAACATTTAATTTAATCAAATACCCATTATTATTATAAAATCATATAGAAAATTAAATATTTCTCCATTAAATCTAAATTTAAGAATCTTGTAATATTGAGCATGGCTCTTGCCCACAATGTTACAATATATATTTTATAGGAAAAAATATTTTTTAATTATTTCATAAAAGTTAGCATCACAGCCACTGATTCATTTGAAATTAAATTGCAGAAAAACCAAATAAACTACATGTACCAATACCATCATTCTCTGTAGCTTGAGTTATCTTTTTAAATGGTTTATTAAAATCAGACAAAAATCTGGTTTTAAATATTTTTATTAATAAATTCATTTTTTCTGCTGTTTATTAGATTGCATGGAGAAGACAAAAGTATAATTTTTCATTGGCCAGAGTGCTTAAAATGGATTCAACATGCTTCAATGATTTTGTAACTTCAAGGGCTTCATCCCAAAAATAAATGTTATATATGTAAGTATTCAATTTAAATTTTATTTGAATATTTTTAATTTTTTCTAATTCTTTGATAAATATATAATTTATTAATGTGTTTGTACTAGATTGTGCATAGTATATAAATTATACTTGTATTCAAATATAATGAAAATAATAATTTATGTACAATGTAATTTTGGAGCTCTGATCCAAGTTTGAGGCAATCTTATTTTATAGATATGATTCTCCAAAAGTTTAATAATTTGCTATGTCTATATTTGTATTAGTGTATTTCTACTTGTATGTCTATATTTATATAACAAGGAATGATTATATATAAAATCAGTCTATTTATAAAACAATGCAATGTCAATTTTAAGATTGATTATCAGATGCAGAGAAAGATTGCAGTTGATGAAGCAATCACAAAATTTATTGAATATAGTACTATGTGAAAATATAAACTCTTAAAACCAATAGAGAGGTTTCAAATGGTGTGTGTGTGTGGTGATAGCCATAATGATTATGTATACCACATAGAATTTTGTGCAGGCAAAAAAACAAATCCTGTTTCTTGCATCTGCCTTGGTACTCATGCTATAGAGTTGGAAGTTTTGCCACATCTTGCATCATATTATTTTCAAGTCTGTAGCTAGCAAATGAGCTATATGCAAATAAATTATATCTCTGTGGGACAATAAATATAACAAGATAGCATTACTGATGTGCATAAAGAATATAAACATCACTGATGTACACAAAAAATATAAAATGGAGATTCATTTTATCTCAATACAATCAATAGCTTTTAACTTCTAGTTTCAGACAGACAAGAAGCCAATTGCTATAATTACAAATGCATATCTACCTTCTAAAAATGACATATATATTTTTTATTAGGATAAATCTTTTTCTTATAGATGCCTCGAGATTTTTCAACTTTTAGGATTATCTTAGGTAAGAAATATTATATATGGTTTGAATGAGAATTTTGTGAGGAATCACTGAAGATATAATTTTAAACCTAGTTAATGATAAATTAGAAATTATGAACAAACAATAAAGTAATAATTTTTTTAGATGTGGAATTTTGTTTCTTTACTTTTTAATGGTAATCATTACTTGTCTTAGCCTTATTTTTTCCCTTCATTTTTCTAGTTTCTATCAATGTAAAGCACCTTGCTCTAACATTGTTAAAACTGAAGTTATTGTGAAAATTGGTCTCAAATCAATTTTTTTATAATTCAATATGGTACTGAAACAGTAAGATTTGAATTTAAATCTTAGTTTCACCTTAGTTCTGTCATTGCTCCACCTCTCACCCATTATTAGTTTACAAAGGTTCTGACCTTGAATATTGGACTTTGTGCATATTATAAAATATATGTAATTATTTAAAAACATTGTATATATGCACACACTCCAATATAGCCTATTTTAAAAATAACGCACTGCAGATGATTGTTAGATTTGTCATGCGTAATTTTGTGTAAGATTTAATAATCATATTATTATTATTTGGATCAGATTTACATAATATTTTAATTTATAAAAAAAAAAACTAAAATAGTTTTATTTTAAATGTAAAACATATTTTATTATTTAGGTCAGATTTATGTAAGATTTAAATTATAAAAATCTAAAAGTTCTTTTAATTGTAAATGTAAACATATTTTAAAAATAGATATTCCCCTGCTAATTAGAGTTGCAAATAGGAGGGAGAAAAGATGACAGAGCTGAAAAGTATTCTTAAACTCACAATTATAAAAGGTTTGTTAAAAGCATTTCTAATTATGTGACATGTAAGGTAAATTAAAAAGGTGGTCGGATTGAAAGTGAAATTTCAACATGTACCACTAATGCATCTGTGACCTGAAGAATATAGCACAGACCAGAGAGACTGCTTGGATGGATGATGCAATTGTTTGATGGATCTGAAAGATAAGAGAAAGAAATAAAAGCAACAAGCTGGTTATTTTAAATTATTATTATCGTTGGTAATTTGTGTGGCTATCAAGTTTCAAAGTTATGATGTCACTTTATTTTCATATCCAGATCCTAATTTTAATCTAACAATGTGCAAGGAGTAGGTGACTGTTGCGCTTCTCTGGACTGTGGCTATGGAAATATGGAGCTTCCCATAAAAAAATGAAATAAACCTGATCTTAAACTACTGCCTGTGTACTTCTCCTAAACGTGAATGCTGTTAAACAAGAAACCTCTGACTCTACTATCAAGTGTGCACACTTCGAAGGTAAAACGATACCCAAGAGTAAAAGACTCTCCTTTTGAACTCTGAATTTAAATTCCTATTACCTGCTTTACCTTTAAATTTCAATTCTTAACTTAACTGTAGTGTAAATTTTAAAACTAAACTCGTCTCCATCTTGTAATTATGTGTAAAAGTAATATATTTTATAAATCTCATAAAAACAACCTATTCTTATTCTTCTACTTGGGTATTTAAATTTTTTTTATTGATTAGATATTATATTTCATGCCTAGATGATTTCCGAGCTGATGTTTCCTACCCATTTAATTCGCAAAAGAGTCGCTACTCTTTTGCGTGACTTTAGATTCGCCTAAAAGCCCTTTTCTTTTAATAAATTCTCAGCTTGGGAATTATAAATTTATTTCTATATGGTACTATGAAAGCGAGATCCTATAATTGTTGGTATAGTTTATGGGCCAATTAGCGATCATTTCATTTTAAATAGTATATAAGTTATATTTCATCAAGTCTTTTAATCTAGAATAGTATTATTATAAGGAGGGGTAGTAGACAGTTAATAATTTGTTTAGTCAATGTGGGGATTGGAAATAAACTTTCTATTTTAAAAGCAGAGTAGATAAAATGTTTTTGCATTGAATGTGTGAACTGCGTTGGTTTATAGATGCCTGAATTTAAACCACAGAAACAAAATAGATGTTCTTCAAATATTCTAGTTCCCATAATACACTGGCATAAAGAAATGACCCCAATGGTAACTAATTTCATCACACGGTTGGGGATGGAAATGCGACCTCACATCGATATCACACTCGTGACAACTCCTAAGGGCTCCAGCCCAACATTTGGCCATCCCTCCTGTCTCTAATGTTTCTCAGCGGTTATATTCAAAGAAAAGCCAAATCTCTAAAACTCTGCAGCATCTAAACCTATCACATGTCACTTTGTTTATGATTATAAATGGATATGCTCGATCTATTTTCACTCCTCCACACCTGCTGCTCTAGTAATTTGTTAGTGTAGATTGTATATTAATAATAAGAAAGTAAATGATTGCTGAATTGGCAGATGCATTCCTCATCATGATCTCGTATCGTAATCTCGCAACGTTCACAACTTAAATGTGAGGCATGAGATTATTGAATAATGATACCCCAGTAGCATTTTAATTACATGTAACCTAATTTCATCGTTATTAAATATTTGTGTCTACCTATTTCTACATTTGCATGTCTGCTTGATTTAATATTTAGTGTCTCATTTAATTATTAAAGTCACATTCAAGTATATAGCAGTAGCCCTTAATCTTATTTAATTAGAGTTTCTTGATCTACCTGACCACCGGGCCTAGAAAGATATTTACTATTGTTATGGTATATGCATTGTCATGTGGGTTTTGTTGTGAAATAAAATGACTATGTTCGAACATGGTACCACAGGCCCTGAACCCACCTGTTGTGTTGCTCTTTGAACATGGTGGTGGGAATTTTGCAACGTGTTAACAAGGCATACGAGTTCTTACCGTTACAGTACCAAACCCCTTAAAATAGATAAATTAATTTGTAATAATAGATATAAATACCTAGATCTATTATGTCTAATTTTGAATAGCATTTATATAAAAAAAAATGTGAGGGTTGTCCTTTTTGTTTAGTTGTGACATTTAGAAGAGTGCATTGGGAGAAAGTTTTCTTTTAAGAAAGTTATAATATTGTCATAATCAAAGACTTTTTATCAAGCAAAAAAAAAACTCTTTAGCAGCATAAAAAAAAAAATAAAGCTGATTAGAACGGCAGAACTAATTTGTGAATTACTAACACTACTAACATAAAAAATGGTATATGAAAATCACATTATGATAGGGTGGAAATTGTATTAGTACAATAGTCAACTAAATCTGGAAATATGTAGCTTTCTGCAGATGCCAATTTTTAAAGTGTCTCATTCCAACATTAATCCAGTGAGGATCTAGAACTAGTAATAACTGTCACCTTTCACAAGTTCATCAGCCTATTCATGACAAATGCATAATCCTGTCATACCATCATTCTATCTGGAAAATAACTCAAGAAAAATACATCAAATGAATTTTTAAACTTTAAAAACTGTCTTACAGAACAACTTTTAAAAGGGTTTAAACCTATATTTTTAGTAAAATTAGAATTCTGATGCTATGGTAAGATTAATTTTCATTTAAAATAAAAGACTTTTACAAAAAAATAATAATATTTACCGCAAATATTAAATTTAACATCAATATTCTTTAAATAATTTTAGCATTTTGTTTTCCCATTAAATACATGTTCAAATTTTGTTTTCTCCTTTTGTTAACAATCTTTTTGAAAGCTAAAGCAAATCCAATGTATAAGTAATTTCTTATTCAGTTATTAACATTTAATATTTGTATATATCTGCTATTGATTGATTTATAACTTGCCAATCTTTATTTATTAAAGCTAAAATTAAATAATAATAATTATATTATTGTTTTATATTGGATATAAGCATATTGGATTCCTAAATTTCAATCTAATTAAATGAATTTTCTCTGATATGAACACATTCCCACCTAAAACATATATTACTTTTTATGCATTGAATTCATTCCTATGTATCATATAAGGAATGTAAATAAAGTTGTGGTTTACTATATTCACATTATTTTTTAAGTCCACTTCTCTCTCATTCCAAACCTAGTTAAATATAGTTATACACACAAACACCTTGTGATGCATTGTCTTGATTTTCTTTTGAGATGATAGTGAGTAAACAGGAAGGCTAACATTTAAGAAGTTAGGGAGAAATTTAAATCCGACCTATAGATATTTCTCATTTTAGAGATGGCATTCTAATCTGCAGTATGACATGTTTTAAATAAATAATATCTATTAGTGGCAAGGAATAGACCCTCTTTGTACTTGGATATATTTCATGGGAATGATGGTCAGGAAATATGGTTGAATACTCAGTCTGTATCATTAGTTAGGATGTTAAATTTAAAAAGTCTGTTGTTATTAATAACATCCATTAACCCTAAGGTTTAAATCTTCATATATTCTTATAAATAATTGTATTTAAAAAGGGGAATAAATTATCTATTCATTAACTTTGCTTGTTGTTAAACTTTTTTGCCTACAGTCCCCTTTGTGTAAATGTATTTAAACACTAAAGAAATTAAATTTAAAAAAATGAATAAAAGAAACTCTGATGATAAATTTTCTTGAATCTGAGATCATCAATTTCATGAAGACATCCTCAAATGTTAAAGAAAGTTGTTTTTTGAAGTGAATGATAAGATGGATATTTAGTTTTGTATATATGTGTTGCATGTATCTTGTTGATTTTACTTGAAACGGTCTATTTCTTATTATATGAAACCATTCTGTTTTATATAATTTATTTTTGTAATCTTCCAAATATTTTTTTTTTTTCCACATTAAAAAAAGAAATTCACTCCATTTCTTACTGAATATCATCTGCTGTCCAACAAACGATCACTAAACATATATCTACCTATTTTTTCTATTCTTAAGAGAAATTTTGAATTACCTGTCAATACAAAGCATCTAATTTCAAGTAATAAAAATGCTTACGTACTGTTTATTATATAAGAAACATCTAAGATTTTTAACTCTTCCAACCATCTATATAACTTTTATCCCCATCTTTCAATTGTATCTTTTCCATTAAATATTAAAAGATAAACGCTTAAGTTTAAATTGAATGGTAATATCAACGACATCTAGTGAAAGATTTTAGAATTCCTTTCACAATCCAATAATATTTATAATTATTTATAAATCACACAATTATAAAAAATATGTTATCTCAACAATTAGTAAGAAAAAAATATTGTAATATCCAATAATAATAAACTCAGCTACAGCACAGAGTTGGCCAAAATTTATTTTATATAATTTTACTAACACAAATATTATTACAATTATATTTTCTGTTAAATAATTTGTAATTACATCAAATAAATTAAATTAAAGCAAATTATTTTGCTCTTGAACAAATCTGATGCTTTTAGACACAGTCTTCTAAGTAAAGTAACTTCAGATTCACTTAGAATGGACTATATATAATATATATTGAAAATATCAATAGTGAGCATAATTTTTGATAGAATTACTTATCATTTATATAAATGGATAGAAAATGATAATTTACTCCACAATTTCTATTCAAAATAAGGCAAAAATATATGTTTAAGCCTTATATATTTGCAAATACTCAATAGATATAATGCCACTATACATATAATATTTAAATACAAATATAGTTCATATACTTTTAAGTTGGATGTAATTAAAGGGGATTTGAAACCAGACTTTCAAGCTCCCTTTAGTCATCCACTCCATCTTATATAGCCGATACAAACGACCACATACATGCGAAAAAGATAAATGATCTCCAATATACATATTTTGTACTGAACCTGCACTCATCAGTTGGTCCAGACTACAATCTCTTACACATATCTTTATCATTGTTCAGTATATATATATATAGACAGCAGATATTCAAACTTTAATCCCCTCTAATTACATCTAGCTTAAAAGTATATATAATAGTATTTAACTGGGCTTAAGGTCCTACGTATGAGGGAGTCAGAATGATTTACAATCAACATGGATATGACAACAAAATTGGCAAACATGGGCTTTGAAATGCCATCGTCAGATTTTCAATAATATCGATGGCTGAAGAGTTGTAGAAGAGTGAAGCCTGTCCATTAAAGTTTGAAGATTTTTTACCTTAATGTAAACCAGGCCCTGATTATATGTATGTGTGGGAGATGATGATCCAGACTGATAAGTGCTGGTTCAGCATGAAATACTTATATTGGAGAACATTTATATTTTTCGCATGTACGTGGCCATGTGTATCGATTGTTTAAGATGGAGTGAATGACTAAAGGGAGCTTGAAAGTCTGAGTTCAACTCTCCTCTTTAGCTTAAAAAATATATATACTAGGATTTAAATATTACATATTTAGCCTGAATTCTGCCTATCTAGCTTAAAAGTATATATACTAGTATTTAAATGGGTTTAAGGTCCTACATATGGTGTCAGATTGACTTTACAGTCAACATGGATATAACAAAATTGGCAAACAAGGGCTTTGAACATGCCATCCTCAGATTTTTCAATGATATGGATGGCTGAAGAGTTAGGAGTGGAGAAGATTGAAGCCTGTCCATTAAGTTTGAAGATTTGCTATCTTAATATAAACCGCTGACTATATATGTGTGTGGAAGATGATCTGGACCAACTAATAAGTGCTGATTCAGCACAAAATAAGTGTATTAGAGATAAACATTTATCTTTTTTGCATGTATGTGGTCATGTATTTTGTTTGTATAAGATGGAAATGACTTAAGGGAATTTGAAAGTCTGGGTTCAAATCCCCTCTAATTTATATATATAGAACAAGTTAACATTTAACTTTCCAGCCCACGTCATTTAGATTCAAATTGCTTAATTTACAAGCAAACAAGAAAATGAATCCACTTTTCATTTCAGTCTAAGGTGATAAATAGACTATGAATCAAAACAATAATAGATATGATGGCAAAATTTAAAATTTCTAAGGTGTAACTCATGGTTCTGCTGAATCAATTTTGTTTTAAAAAATAATATTGCAAACCAAATATGCATACCATTAAATTGATATATAACAAACTATCAGACATACTATTTAGATTCATAGTGCTAATTTGCAAAAGAGTAAATGTATTTTTAGAAGTACAATTTTTTTTTATCTATTATCTTAAAGTAAAACTTTGATTTAGACATTCAGTACAATACATCAATGAACTTCAACTTTATTGTTCTTTGATGCTGTATCTGACTTCTGGCTTGATTTTTATCCCCGTGATAAATCACTAAATTTGAGAATTCTTCTAGAAAAGTTCCACAAAAACGTCAAATAATTTTAAAAAATGAATAGGGAGCATTTAAATCACTCTTTTCTATTTTGTCTCAATTAATACAAGTGATTATTTAATATTGGTTTGGATATATAATTAGTATTAGAAAAACGATAAATGTTCTCAGATTAAACTGAGTTTATCCTGTGTGTTGACATGCAGACTGTAAAAGATTTTTAATTCATTACCAAAGGGGAAAATGTCATATTCCTATAAAACTGGTTTTTGTTATATATGCTCTTAATTTTACTAATAACAAGCTATATATATATATATATCATGTGACATCTGACTTTCTATTATTACTATTTTGCTGTTGGGGTTTTTAGCTAAATTAAATGGCTAAGCTTATTAATATATGGAGTATCTGAATTAAATTCAGGCCCATATGATTTTTTCAGTTGGAGAGCTGACTTTAAAAACATATAGATGTCTAAAGGTTTCAGATCTTATTGAATGTTAACTATTAGATAAATGCTTAGCTTGAGTTGGTTCCTCACTGAAGAGAGCCATAGTTCGAAACCAGTCGGGGGATGGGGGGGGGGCAATCCTAGATAAAAATGATTTGAATGCCTAATCTTGTAGTAGCATTTATCATATAAAAAAAAAATATATAAAAAAGTTTGTTTAGAGCTTATTAGCATGCTCTTAATTTTTTATAAATAAACTTACATAATAAATGTAATAATGCTCAAAGCTAAATGGGTTCGTAAGTAATCATTAAAAACCAGTCAACACTTAGACAATCCCAATATCAATTTCAAATTATTGGTGATTCTACCTTTATTGTTGAAATGAGGTTGCCTTAACAATAGTTTGAAATTGTTGATTGTTATAGTCTAAATGTTGGACTGGCTTTTAATGATAAACTTACATGGATCTTTATTTTAGTTTCAATAACAATTTATTATTTCTAATATATACAGTGATGTGTAACCATACAATTGAGGTTTACATTGTTGTTCTTACTATCTTGTTATTTCCATTTGGGTTCTGATGAGTCTATGTTGTGCAATATGGTGTGAACATTAGACCTTTCACATATTTGTTATCTGATTGTTAGTTTGGTATATTGTATAATGTCCAAGTATCCTCAAATGTTTTTGACGATGCCAGGAGTTGGTCTCTCTTCTAGATTTTAATCATTGTTTTGGAAAAAACCTGTTTTATAGTAGGTTATGGGTGTTCCATGATTAGTTTACAACATGTAACCCATATGGCATAGTTCAGAAATATTGAGAGAGATATTATTGGATAGGTTTTAGTGCTAATACTATCCTTCAGAGATGAGATCAGTTGAAAATCTATCTTGGTGTTGGAGAGTATGATTTCTCGGATCACTCTGAATCCCGTACATTGTGAGAAGAGGTGTTCCGATGTCTCATCACCGTTCATGCAAATGCTGCAAGTAGGGTCTATGTTGTGACCTCGTTTGTAAAAAAAGAAGTGATTAGTAGGTAGACCGTTAACGTTGTATTTAATGAGGAAGTCTTGTTTCAGTATATCCAATTAGATTACATAATGATACTAGGAAAGTCAATATTGAGAAGGGTGTAAGACAGAGTAATTCCATATCTCCAAAACTTTTTACAGCAATGCTGCAAGAAGTATTTTGTGGATTAAAATGGGAATCTAAAGGAATGAAAGTAAATGGAGATTATTCAAGTCATTTAGATTTTACAGATGATGTAGTTGTTTTTGCAAAAAATACTTTAGTGCTGCAGGACATGTTGCAAAGTTATCAAATGAAAGTAGGACCAAAGATAAATGTTAAAAAGATTAAAGTAATGTTCAATGGATTTTCTCAAGATATGAAAATAAAGATTGATTATGATGAGTTAGATGAAGTTAACAGCTACAAATATCTTGGTCAGATTATTAATAAAGATGGAAACATAATGGATGAAATTAATCATAGAATTAAACTTGTTTGGAGTGCTTTTGGAAAAAATAACTTAATACTAAAAGGAAATATGCCTATGGGTTTGAAAAGAAAGGTTTTTAATGTGTTTTACCAGTTCTTACTTATGGATCCGAGACTTGGATACTTAATAGAAGAGCATACAGAGACTTCAGATCACTCAATGAAGTATGGAGAGATGCATGTTAGGAGTAACTAGAAGAGATCGAAAATGCAATATATGGGTAAGAGAACAAGTAGATATTATTGATCTCATTGAAAAAATTAAAAGACTGAAGTGAAATTGGGATGAACATATTGCTAGAAGAGATGATAATAGATGGACAATTGAAATCTTAAACCGGATTCAAAGAGATTCTAAAAGATCCAGAAAGAGACCACATGTGAGATGGATGGATGAAATAAGAAAGTATGAGGGGGTGATATGGAGAAGAGAAACCAAAGATCGGAGATGGTTTGAACTTGGAGAGATCTTCATCCTGCAGTGGATTAATAATGATGATATCCAAAAAGTTAAAGAGTATATTAAGTTATGGAAGAGATTAAAAAACTAAATTTGTTCCAAAGTATTTTTAACCCTAGGACAATCTCAAAATGACTTTGTTAAATCATTAAGGCATATCTTTAGTAGTAAGTTACTACAGTTCGTTCCCCCCATCTAGATATGGCATGCAATATACTGAACCGTGTTCGAATATGTGCATTCGAAATACCGGCCTCTTAGGCAGAGAAGAACATACTCGGAGAGTATGTATGCCCAAACGATAGCTATAAGGTATATAACTAGCGTTACATTTCCAGGACAAAGCTTCTTCTCGGCTGTTGAGTTCAACACCAAGTTCAAAGCACTTTTTTTTGTTTGTGTATAAACATGGGCGCCAGCTGCTTATTCTAAAAGAATACTAAAAGAATAGACAACGCACTTTGAACAGTGGCCACTAACTCAACGCCTAAATCCACTAGCTCAGTTGTTTGTAATCACTAATAGATTATACTTAATTAGTGGTTAAAAGACTTGATAAAAGGGAATTGATAAAAAGAATTGACCGACAAATAAAGTTTAATCTGAAAGGTAATTTATTAACTAACATTTATTTACTAAATTTAAACATTTTATACTTCTAATAAAACACATGCATATTTTAAATTAACATTCTAAATAGTTTAAATATTCTTGAATATTTTCATAACAGAACACTGGGAATTTATCTACTTTGACTAATAATATTGATATAAGGATCACGCACATATTAACTCATGCACACATATAATAATAATAAAGGACTACATAGCATTTGAAATTTAATCACACACATCAATAGTTCATTTATGTATGATATAGAGTTCATATAATTAAGACTCTTGAAAGATTCGTACGAATTAATGCAATGCAATGGCTATTACAGTATAAATGAAATAGGCAAATGTTTTTACCTAGGCTTTTGAATGTAGACGTAGAATTTTGTTCTTTGGAGGCTGCTTTCGGTGAAAATGTTTCCATTATGAATGCTTACCAGCCGGCTGGGACGTTTCCTTGCTGAGTTTCCTGATTTTCACGATTATTACTATCGGAGACAAGTAGATATTGACAGAGATTTTCCAAGTTGTTACGTTGACATTATTTCACGAGCAGATCTTGCTGTTTTCATCGGACTTTTTAGGCTGTGGAGAGGCGTGAATTCCCAAAATCTTCTCAACACTGCATTTTGTTTGTTAACTGACTCAATTAATTTCTGAAATGCACTACTCAATTACTTTTGTGAACTGATACTGTCCGATAAAAAAGTCTATTTACATCTGCGACGTGTTGTCTTCGTAATATCTCCTGCAAAGATCTGTTGTCAAATTCCAGTGATAATCATTTGATAAATGTGTTTAGAAAGATTGCTTAATTAGTAATAGCCATGCAATAAAACGTGTTGTTTTATTTTATTAATAGCCATTGTCGTGTTTTTAATGATAATCTTTTATTTCGCATACATTTTATTTATTTACAAATCGCACATATATATTTAATACAATTTACTATTTAGTTTTAACATTATTTTTTCTTTAATTAAACTTGAATGAAAAGAGATTTGTATGTTTTAACTTTTTAAATTATATTTTTACAAATACTAATAAAAACTCTTTACTTCCTTTTATAACCCTTAGTTTAATTTCTCTAACGAAACACCCCTCTCCCCTTCTGATTAATTAATTGTAGCTTTTTTATTTCAAAACTAACGCTAGAAAACTATTTGATTTTTATCTTTTCAAAAACAAACTGAATAAACTCTTCAACATTTAATTTTATGTTTTTCTTTAACGAAAGATTATTTTAATAATATAATTTTAGATAAAATTATATGTGCCTATATCAATATAGGTACATTACACCGCCCCTCCTTTTTGAGAGTAAAATGCATCATTTTTGACCATTTTATCTCTGACAACTTTAATTCTTAATTTATTATTCCTTCTAAGTTTGCTTTTTGGTATCTTTTCCTTTCCCATGCTAAGGGCAATCTCCAAATATGCTTTTCTTCTTTCTAAGCTGGTAACATTGCTTACAATGTTCGTCCTGGATAATGACCACGAGGACAAACTAAATTTGTGGCACAAGGATCTTTTATAAACGAAGCTTCGGCTGCCGATTCTCTTGATTGGACTTTGACTAAGAAAAGGTGGCTGCAAATGGCAGGAATTTCAACTGTCCATTTCCGACTTACACCCTGGAAAACGATTGCCGATTCTCTTGATCGGACTTTGACCAAGCAGATGCAATGGCAGGAATTTTCAACTGTCCATTTCCGACTTACGCTTTGGAAAACGAGGTACGAGATATGGGGATCCTCCCCTGAAAAGTGACTTACGACTTACTCTGGTTGTTGCCAGTGCGCTTTTTAAAAGAGGAATGATCCCGGCCAATCCGTTGTGGGTACTAGAATTTATCCAGTCGAGAGCTTTAAACTTAATCCTTATCTAACTTATTTCAATACTACCCTCATCCCTTTAGATTCGAACCCTTATACACTCTTAATACAACTTAGATTGACTTTCATTTATATTATTTTAACCTTTCAATATTATTTTTAACTACACATGAACATTACTTTAACATATTTGTATTAATCTAATCTTACACCATTATTTCAAACCATTACGAATATTATTTCAACATTATTTATTTACACTAATCTTATAATATTATCTTTAAACTATCACGGACATCAATTTACATATTTATTTATATTACAATATTACTTTAAACCATTACTTTAACTTATATATTATCGTGCGTATATTCAAAAACTATTTTATTTTACTGCTCTTTATTATTATACAAAGATTTTATTGGACTTGATTACTTTAAACCATTTATTTACTTCCTTTTATTAACTTACGTATTCAAAACTATTTTATTTTAATGTGCGTGTACTCAGAAAAAAAAAAACTGTTTTACTTTATTGCGATTCATTATCATACAAATATCTATTTGACTAACTTAATTTTATTCTAGAAATTCCGTTGTCTTTTCATTTATTTAAACCTACAACTTTACTTTTACATCATTAACTTGACCCATTTATTTAACTTGATTTTATTGATTGATTTTCTTTTTTTTATTTGAGCTGTTTGTTTACAAGCATTTCTTCTTAATTAATATGTGCGTGGAGAAAAAAAAATCTTTTATTTTGCGAAGCCTACGTTATTATTATTACTTGCAACATTTCATTTATTATTATTCATTCATTTTTAAATTTATTGTCTTAAGTTTTAAATAGAAGTTTCAGATTTAATTTATTAGATTTATTTACTTTAGAATAATCATATTCGTGCTCATTGTCCATTTCCAGTCCTTTTTGTTTATTTCCTTTACTATTCCGCCCGTTTACTAACTCTTAAACTATGTCCGGCGGCTCCTTTTTTCTTTCTACAAATTCTATAATATAAACTAACTTTCCTCTCTTATCGGTTCCGCTTTTATATTTTATTGCTTTATCTCCTTCCGTTGTTTTCGACTTTGTAACTCAGAAAACCTTTATACCTATACAAACTCCGAATTACTTCAATCTGAGAATATTTTTTTTCTACGCTTTCTCTTTGTTTTAAATCTACGTCTACAGCGAATGCGAACGTTTACTTTAACCTTTTTAAATTTTTGTAAAAACTTTTCTACACTATCTACTACCTTGAACTTATGTTTTTCTTCTATTTCTTGATCTATATTTTCCCCTGTCTTAGCACTATCCTGTTCTGCTTTAATTTCTATTTCAGTCTTCTCTGTTTCAACACTATCTAGTTCTAATTCAATTTTTACATCTTTTATCACGTCAACTTCCTTTTCAACTTCCAGACTTTCTTTAATTAAATCTAACTCTATAACTTCTTGGTTCTTCTCTACCTTTACCGTTATCTCACATCTTATTTCTCTTACTTCTGCTCTGAGTTCTTTAATTTGTTTTAACCTGACTAATTTCTTCCTTCAATTCTGCTTTGAGTTCTAACTGACTTTCTTTAAATTCTTGACGCATTTCTTCCATCCTATTCATCATCATTTTCATCATCATTCGCGTCTCAGATACTTCTTTCTTTTTCTATTAACTGGGGATTTTTAAAATATATGGGGGCTTTCTTTCGGATCCATTTTCAAAAATTTCAATTTCAAAGTACTAGCGCTTATGTTAAATTAAATTTAAATACGACTTATTTATTTATTGTTTCTTACTAAGACGGAAACTCACGCTAACTCCACCCTTTTAGTCCTTTTCTCTACCCGATCTTAATGCTTTAACTCCGCCCATAACATCTAATTGACTCTGATTTGATAGCATATATGTCAAAATCTCTTCATTTCGAAAAAAAAAAAAGTTTTCGGTCAATTCTTTTTTTTTAAATTAAAGCACTTTTACATACGTAATTTAACTTTTGTATAAAAAAAAATTTTAAAACAAGAAACAAAGTATTTCGTTACTATTGTTTTTTTAGGTTCAGCCCCACAGTTGGGTATAGCCATTTGAACCGTGTTCGAATGTGCATTCGAAACCCCGGCCTCTTAGGCAGAGAAGAACATACTCGGAGAGTATGTATGCCCAAACGATAGCTATAAGGTATATAACTAGCGTTACATTTCCAGGACATAGCTTCTTCTCGGCTGTTGAGTTCAACACCAAGTTCAAAGCACTTTTTTTGTTTGTGTATAAACACGGGCGCCAGCTGCTTATTCTAAAAGAATACTAAAAGAATAGACAACGCACTTTGAACAGTGGCCACTAACTCAATGCCTAAATCCATGACTAGCTCAGTTGTTTGTAATCACTAATAGATTATACTTAATTAGTGGTTAAAAGACTTGATAAAAGGGAATTGATAAAAAGAATTGACCGACAAATAAAGTTTAATTTGAAAGATAATTTATTAACTAACATTTATTTACTAAATTTAAACATTTTATACTTCTAATAAAACACACGCATATTTTAAATTAACATTCTAAATAGTTTAAATATTCTTGAATATTTTCATAACAGAACACTGGGAATTTATCTACTTTGACTAATAATATTGATATAAGGATCACGCACATATTAACTCATGCACACACATAATAATGATAATAAAGGACTACATAGCATTTGAAATTTAATCACACACATCAATAGTTCATTTATGTATGATATAGAGTTCATATAATTAGACTCTTGAAAGATTCGTACGAATTAATGCAATGCAATGGCTATTACAGTATAAATGAAATAAGCAAATGTTTTTACCTAGGCTTTTGAATGTAGACGTAGAATTTTGTTCTTTGGAGGCTGCTTTCGGTGAAAATGTTTCCATTATGAATGCTTACCAGTCAGCTGGGACGTTTCCTTGCTGAGTTTCCTGATTTTCACGATTATTACTATCGGAGACAAGTAGATATTGACGGAGATTTTCCAAGTTGTTACGTTGACATTATTTCATGGGCAGATCTTTCTGTTTTCATCGGACTTTTTAGGCTGTGGAGAAGCGTGAATTCCCAAAATCTTCTCAACACTGCATTTTGTTTGTTAACTGACTCAATTAATTTCTGAACTGCACTACTCAATTACTTTTGTGAACTGATACTGTCCGATAAAAAAAAGTCTATTTATATCTGCGACGTGTTGTCTTTGTAATATCTCCTGCAAAGATCTGTTGTCAAATTCCAGTGATAATCATTTGATAAACGTGTTTTGAAAGATTGCTTAATTAGTAATAGCCATGCAATAAAACGTGTTGTTTTATTTTACTAATAGCCATTGCCGTGTTTTTAATGATAATCTTCTTTTATTTCGCATACATTTTATTTATTTACAAATCGCACATATATTTTTAATACAATTTACTATTTAGTTTTAACATTATTTTTTCTTTAATTAAACTTGAATGAAAAGAGATTTGTATGTTTTAACTTTTTAAATTATATTTTTACGAATACTAATAAAAACTCTTTACTTCCTTTTATAACCCTTAGTTTAATTTCTCTAACGAAACACCCCTCTCCCCTTCTGATTAATTAATTGTAGCTTTTTTATTTCAAAACTAACGCTAGAAAACTATTTGATTTTTATCTTTTCAAAAACAAACTGAATAAACTCTTCAACATTTAATTTTAAGTTTTTCTTTAATGAAAGATTATTTTAATAATATAATTTTAGATAAAATTATATGTGCCTATATCAATATAGGTACAATACATATCTCAAAATATCTCAGTATCCAATTTTTATCCTTTCCTATTACAATTTATAGATATATTAAATGATTTTATTTTAGACTAACAGATTTTTAAAAAAACCAGACTTTCTTTAAGAAATTTAGTCCTAACACTTCTGATAGGATTATCTGAATTGAAAACAATGGATCACCAACGTGACTTAAAATGTCTGAGCCTCCAGGGTATAATAAAATGTTTAGACATGACATCATTAAAATGAAAAGTGGGCAAAACAATTTTAAAATATATATAAAGTTAAAAAAAAGGTGCAAATAATGTTTTAGTATTAATAATGAATTTTGTACAAGAAATCATAGATGATGTGTCCTAAGAACATCAATAATAAAGGGATATACTGATTAAAATTTGGATATTATATATGCAATGTATTTCCTTAAAGACAATCAAATTTAAAGAAAGCAATCAGTAAACACAGATATTCTTTTTATCTAAAATTCTGTACATCTTCACTCACTTATATAGTATATTTATAGAGATATAGTTTTAGGTATTTTAGTGTAGTTATAGCTAATAAACTCAATAAGTCCTAGGATTAAGTCATTTCCGATGCTTAAATGTTTTATAACCACATGCACAAAGTTTTTAATTAATTACATTATATTCATACTGAATAAGTACTGTATATCAAATAAACAGTATTTCACATAAGAAAATATACTTTCCTAATAAATAGTGAAGATAATATATTAAGAACAGGTGAACTACAAATTCAGTGTCTATAGAGTATGGTACCCCTTCCCCATCAATTCTGAAGGCTGTATTAAATTACAATCGTGTTTTATACTTGCAGTCAATGTATCAATCCTCAACCGATCAACCCAAATGAACCCTAGGGCTAATAACTAGATACCAACCAATGAGTCAACTAACTTAAAAAACCAAAATCCTGAATAATTTCTAAAAAATCTCCAATATCTATTTAAAGATTTGTAGTTCAGCTCATTACTACATCACAAGAAAGATCAATCTAAACAATTTCAAAAGAAATTAAAATCAAATATAAGTTCCTGCAAAGTTTAATAGAATGCACCTACATTGTAAGTCAACATATTTATCGAAAAGTTAGAGAAATAGGATTGTAAATGTTGAAACATGAATACATTGTATGATTTAGCACAAGCACAATAGTAGAATGAATACTCAGAAACTAATGAAAGATGAATACCTTTTCAATTAAATTTTAAAAAAAACAACGATTTTATGCAAAAATTTGTTTCTTCATATTGTTCATTATTTACTTACTAGTTCTGCTATTACAATTGCTTTTTGTATATTTTATTATAGTGCAATAAGCAAGTTTTAAATCATAATTAAAAGCATCAATTACAACTAGAGACATTTTTTTCTCATGTTTTTCTTTTGTCTAATGATGCAATAATCTTATTACTCAGTCTTTTCCCAGGATCAAATTATGAAATAATCCAATCCAGTACATTTTTTTAAAAATAATAATTAATCATATTTCCAGTTTCCTTTTCAATACTAAACATATTATAAATTCAATGTTATTTTAGGTATATATAAATATTTGTTGGTTATCAAAAACAATGAAATAAACTACAAAGCAAATTATTATATTTATATGATAAAAAGCAGTAATTTACAAAACAAAATGAAAAATAAACATTACAATTATATAATAAAAGGAATTGCAAAGAAAAGATTATTAAAGAATCACTATATGTAGATAAATGATTCTTCACAGAGAAAAAACTCCATACAATAGCACCACTCAGTGCAGGCCAGAATAATCAATGGATGCAGAAAGGTTTGTTCGTAAAATCCCTATCTAGTGCCTAGTCATCCAATATCCCCAGAATAGTTTCTAGCTTGTGGCTTTCATAAGTGAGAAGCCTTGGATCTGAAAGCACTGCACCTAGATATTAGGATCAAATGCAACCCTCCAGCAGTCACCTTTTACTTTTTTAGCTGACTATAAAGCTTTGAATTCAAAATGAAAACACAATAATGTTGTTCAGATTTATAGGATTATACAAGCTAATGAGTTTAACTTGAAAACATTATTGTGTTTTTATTTTGGACTCAAAACTTTATAATTAAATAAAAAAGTAAAAGGTGGCTGCTGGAGAGTTGCATTAGATCCTAAAATCTAGGTGCAGTGAGATTTTGAAAAGTAGCAACTAGTCTAATTAAGCATTCAAATTCACATATATTCTAAAAAATTCAAAAATACATGTAAATAAAACATTAATTGTATCTAATTATTGTTTTTATATTATTCACATAACATAAAAGAAAAGGTAAGTAGATAATACAAATTCTTAATTTAGACATGCTTAAATTACATGATTTAAGAAAATTAGCCAACTATTTGAAGCAGTAACAGAATAACCAGTGCAATCTGAAAAACCATATAAATCTTTGTAAAAACAATCAGCCAAGTTACTTTAATTATCAATTATCAAACATTTATATATTCAGTTAAATAAATAGTTTTATTATTCATTTATAATTTATTTATTTATTGCTATAAAAAATTATTACTATAAATTTTTTGCACATTTTCTAAACTATAATTATTTCAACTTCTTTAAAAGTTTATATAATGTTTCAATAATAAGAACATATAATTTTAAAGATATCGGATTAAAAGCATCATATTAACATACAAGCAAATCAATATAATAAAGATAGAACTTTCATAGTTGCTCTTTTTTTTTTCAAAAATGATACAATTTTTAAATCAACTAAAAACTAATGTATAATCAGTCAAGTTACAATACTATATGGATTAATATATTAAAAATTGTATTAATTCAATAAGTAACCAATCCTATTTAGTTATAAATAAAATATTAATTAGTCAAATTTCTGACAACTAAACAAACCACAATAGTATTTCATTATCTTATAAGTTATTACTACCATGTAAGATGACTTTTTTAAAATATTAATAATTATCATATACTGCCTATTTCAATATTAATTTGTCAGTTGGTTAAGCAAACTTAATTTTAAGTTGTGGGGGAAGGGGGTCAGTGTATTTTTGGTGAGTGCAGCATTACATATATATGTGCATGTACTAATAGTAAAAAGGTTTTAAAGTTGGCTGCCTATTTTAATGTAACAATATTTTTTTTTAAAAAAAGCAGTTCATTTTGATTAAGAGTTCAACAAAAAGTTTTAATTCCAATAAATATTGTCTAGAAAATTTTTAACTAATATAAATAATTTGGAATTTCATAATTAATTAAAATGTTGGCTTATCTGGGTGGGTCAAACAATGAGCAAGCAGTAGATCTATATAAGACCAACTAAAAATCATTTAATTTATTCTGCTCACTTCATTAAACTCTCTACTTCTATTTGATTTTGCTTACTTCATTAGATTGTTAGTGTGCTTGTTTTGATCCTGCTGTTATATATGCATCTAGAAAATGAATTCAGAACTCACTACAGTTGCTGCATCTGAAGCCATGTGTGCCTAAGACAAACTCCACTCTCCAACATTAATCTATAAACAGCATGTGCTAACTTCTTGCCAACTGCTGACATCCTAGAGCCTGTCATATCAGTACACTTCTCAAGAAACAAGAATTCATAAAGTATATTGACATGTCAAGCATATGTATGCATTTATATATCTGTGCAGAAATAGCTCTACCCCCACACCACTGGATTGAAGGTAAAATCTTAGTAAGTGATGCATAATGGTGTATGTAATTTTTGTTTTAACAATTCATAGTTAGATACTTCTATTTTTATTAAAGGGTAGTTTCCTACATTTCAATTTTATTGATACATAATTTTGTTTCATTAATTTTCTTTTATAGATGTGTTCTATTATACTCATTTGAGTATGTTTAGTTAAACCCTTTAATTTCTTTGTCAGGTGAGAATTAAGTTTAATAAAATGAAATACTTTTCTAGAATTATTTTTCTCTTAAAGTTAACAGAAAGTTATTTAAAAGAATCTCAATCAGATTCTTTCCCCTCTTCCAATTTTACCATTTTAAACCATCTAGATTCTCTTTAACACTTTGCAAAAAGTTTTTGTTAGATTAAAAGAAAATCTGAATTAATATAATTAATAATGCCTTAGAACTTTATTTCTTACTTGATAAGCATAGATGTGTATAATTTTTATATAGGTGTTAAACTGTTTAAAGTAATGGCAGTTTTTTTCTTGTTTATATCATGTGGCTGAAAGAGATTCTGTTGGTATATGCATGCATGTAAATGATCCCTTTATAGATACCACAGGAAGGTTTATTTATATATTTGGCCTATTTATTTCTATGCTTACCACTAAATATAGACATATTTTGATTAAACATGAAATTCAGCGAAGTTTCTGCCGATGCTCATTTATATATTTTTACATTTTAACCCATGTTTATTTACTGCTTGAAATTTCAAGTCCTTACTGTTTTTACATGGGGTCAAGTATAGTAAAGCTTACTAAGCCTTTATATATATTTTCCACTTTTACTTAACACAGGTTACTTACGGGCCTATTTATTGTTGTTTTACGTTTCCTCTTGTGGCCTGGATCTTGCACTGCATATGAGTTTTGTTATAAAATCAGCACATGTGGATTTGTCTAATAATAAAGTCTGCCAATGTTTAATTATAATTTAATGTTATTGCAAAGATTTGTGCACACATCTGAAATTGTCAAGCATATGAAAAGTTATATTATAGCACCACTCAATTATTTTAATGAATAGTTAATTTGAAATGAAGAATAAAGGGGAGAATAGAAACAATCAACTATCAAATCCTTTAATTATTACTTTTAGAGTTATAATCAATTTTAATACATGATTGAGCTAAATCTAGTTCAAACTCATTCATTAATGTAAAATTTTATTTTATTTCATTATTAACAAACATTGTTAATTGTTAGATTTGTCTGGTGTTTGTTTATTGTTGCCTGCCCTGCGAATTGTTCATTTTACCAAGAATCTGTACTCTCCCTAATGTAATGGCAATAATTGATATGTAAATGTGGGAATAGATGTAGTAGGCACTTGTAGTGAATATCCATATCAACCAATTATAAATACTATCATATCATTTACAACTTTGGTCAAGGGTGCTCTCTGTTGAAGGATATTAGATGCAGGCTGTTCAGTGTAATATATAGTTTCAAGAATAAGAACATATAATTTTAAAGATATCAGATTAAAAGCACCATATTAAAAACAAAGCAAAACAATATGATAGACACTTTCCTAGTTGCTCTTTATTTTTTTCAAAAATGATAAATTTTAAATCAAACAAAAACTAATTCATAATCCACAAAGTTACAAGTTACATTACAATATAGCTTAATAAATTAAAAATTGCATTACTCTAATAAGTAACCAATCATATTATTTAATTATAAATAAAATATTAATTATTAGTCAAATTTTTGACAACTTAACAAACCATAATAGTATTTGATTATCTTAAAAGTTATTATGCACCATGTAAAATAACTTTTTAAAAATATTAGTAATCATCATAAGTAAAGTGATTTATTTATTTAATAAATGAATTTATCTATTTATTCAAAATATAAAATCTTTCAATTGGAAAAAAATTTGAATGTATATAAAATAAACGCTATTATCATATTATTTACAATTTTTTAGTCTTTATTTACAATCAGTAAGAATTAAAAAAAAGTAAACCATTTTGGAATATAATTTAGTAAAAATTAAGAATATATTGTGTACGTGTATATAGTTTAGAAAATGAGTTAATGTATTTATAAAGCACTAAATACAGATAATGTGACTAGAAAAAATAAATTAATAACTATTCGATTGGAATGATGATTTCCCAGGATTTACAATATTACTCCAGGTTATAATCAATTATCTAAACAGATTAGAAATAGAAAAATATATAATGAACAAGCCAAAGAAGGAAATTTGCTATTTGAAATGAAAAGGCTGAAATTACAGAAAATCTTTGAGATAAAGTAGATTGATCATGAATGAGGATAATGAAAAAGAATTTCGCATTCTGGAGGTCAGAGTAGAAATAATGAACCAAATTACTGTTTTACAAATAACACTCCAATTAATGATAAAATGATCATGTTAAGATTAAATGCATTTGTCAAAGATCTGATTATTAGTCAGATATATATGACCCATGAGTAATAATGATGAGACAAAAATACGAATAAAAAAATTGAATGTTATTAAAAAAAACATAAAACAGGGATTAGAATGCTGTGATAGGCCAGGGAAAGGGTGATAAAATTGTAGATTAAGGAATAAAAAATGAAAGATGAAAAAGTTTTTATAAAGAAAATAATATGGTAATAATGAACACAGTTTAAAAATCACAAAGTCAAGATTTACACATAGAAAGCTAACAGATTTCAATAAATTATGTTTTGATTCAAGATAGGTTTATAAAAATGCATATGCAAATCTTGGTACTAACACAGATCACAATTTAATAATGGAAGACATGAAATTAACTTTTTAAAAGACTAAAAATAATTAAGATAAAAAATGGGCAATTGATAAATCAAATGAGGGTATTGGGAAAAAAAACTCACAGTTATTGGAGAAAAAAATGAAATAATTTTATTTAAATGTTAAATTCAAATAAAAGATAGGAATTATTTATAGAAAATTGCAAAAATGCTGTAAAAAAAAGCAGCGAGTTATAAAAGATATAAAAAAAACTATTGGAATTAATAATAAAATGATAAATAAAATAGCAGAGAGAAAGCAGAAAAATGTGAATTCAATAGAAGATAAAACATATATAGAAAGCTTAATAGTGAATTGAAAGAGAATATGAAAAATAAAATAGAGGAACTAAAAAAAAAAAAAAAGATAATTTGACTTAAAATAAATTAATCTGGATAAGAAAAACAGAGACAGAGAAAAAAAGATAATAATTGAAGACAAAAATAGTAAATTATTAATAAAGAATAAAGATACTTTGAAATGATGAGAAAAATATATCTGTAATTTATAAAATAAAACTTATAAATCTTTATATTAATTGATAAAGGAAGACTTGCTGATATGGATAAAATAAATTGTGCGATAACAGGTAAAGTTGTTACAGCATTAACTGGAATAAAACACAAGAAATTGATAAAATTCCAATTCTATTATTGAAAGCTATAAAGAAAAAGGATTTGAATCTAATTATTGATATATGAAATGTAATCTATAACTCTGAGAATCCAATACTTTTCCTTTCAACAGGTATAATTCCACTAGAAAAAAGTCCCAATTTAATAAAATGTGAAAATTTTAAAATGATTAGTTTAATTTATCATGTGATAAAAGATAAAATATGTAATTAGAATAGTGAGAACTATTATTGATATATATAAAAATTGAAGTTAGGTAAAAATTACATAAAAATTTATTTAGACTGACATTCAGTTCAATCCTTTCTATTTATGCATATCATACATATATTTTGAACCTCCAGAAATTGAAGAAAATTAACGCTACTAATGTTGCAATCACAGAAACGGCAGACTAAAAGTTTGAATTTAATCTGAACTCATCATCCAAAGTTTCTATACAACAAAAGCCTCTGTCTATAGTATGTTCACTACCAGAAGATAGGCAGCATTTTTATTTTATTGACATATTACCATCAGAAAATATTTATAAGAAAACATAAAACAATGCGATTTTGTCAAAATTACCAAAATGAAAGATCTCAAAATATTTTATTTAAAATATTATGATTATATAGTTAGTCACATAAATCATAATTATAAATTATACCATAAACTTAAAATTATTGTTACTTTCTACTACATATAATTTTTAATATTACTATCAAAGATATAAGTATTTATATTTATTATTCTTCAGATTGTAAATAAATAGGCATTATTTGTTTCTTTCATTTCATTAATAATTTCTTTTATATGTGCATTAGTAAAAGAAAGTATTTTTTTGATTTTAAAGCAATATGTCAGCCTTCATGTTGCAGTAGATTACAATATGATAATAAAACAAATGTTACAATTTCATGACTGTACACAGAGTTTAAATTCAATAATATAAAAAATAAATACTGGCAACTATAATAGGCTTGGCATTCAAATTATAAATATAATTTATGTAAGTATAAACTAGAAAAAATAAGAAAGATGAATAGTTATAAATTTTATTTTTGGTTTTATTAATAATTTCTATCTGAATCTAACTTTATATACATTTATATAATAAACTAATTAAACCTATCTTAATTTAATTGTTTTAATATTTAAAATAATATTTATTTATTACTTTTCACAAAGTAGGGGAGAAGATTTATCTGTATATTGTCTTAATTTTAAATAACTATATATGAAAAATAACTGAAAAGATCATTTATTACAATTTATGTTATAAAGTAGAGAATGATGGAGTTATTAATCATTTCAATTTATTTCATTATATATATATTGTAACGATATATAAATATGCCGTTACATTAATTTAAAATAAAAACTTTAAATTCGCAAATAAAAATAAATTTATTAAAAACTAAAAGCTAAAAAAATTAAAGAGTTGTTCAATATATATATTCGCACAGGTGCAAAACTTTACAAGTATTTTTTTTTTGTTTTTTTTTTTTTGATAAAAAAAAAAAAAAGTGTTTGAACATATTTTTTTATATAAAAAAAAAAGTACAAGACGTAAAAATAAAATATTTTTGTGAAAAGATTTATATATTTTTTTGTAAATGGAAATGATTGTTTTATAAATTAATTGAAAAACAAACTAGCCCTTGGGGCTCTTATATAATTAAAAAGACAGAGGGAAAGATATAGATAAAAGAATAAAAAGAATTAGCTTGACCAATGGAAGCACCAAGTCTCAGCTCGGACCCTAATGAAAATGATGGATTAGACGTTTTGTTCGTGGAATCCTCATTATAAAAGAAAAATGATTCAAATTAAAACAGTTCCAGACAGTTACAGCTTGATCGTTTTTGAGGTGTGATAGGATGCACACATCACTCTCTCTCAATTATTTAAAAATGAAATGACTGTGATACCGGAATGGAACCAGCTAAGGCCACCTCCAGAATATCAGACCGGTCTTCCACTGGGGACATCGAGGGAATTGGCACCAAGAACCATGACTCTTCTACTGTAAGTAATTAAAAACTTTTGACAAGTTTAATAAACAAACTAAATCTAATTGTTGTAAAATGACCTATAATCTGACTTTTCCAAATCAATTATTGTTTAATTTTTTTACATTTAAGTTTGCTAAAAAAATCATTTCCATTTTTTTTTTATTTCTATTAATATTTATTTGCATAAATTAATTAAATGTCTTAAATTTAAGTGGGCATAGACACTTGCATGGATTCGTTCACGTTTAATTATGTTTTTGTTTTCATATTTGATCAAAATTTATAGACATTCGATAAATAATGATATCTTACATTGAATATCTAAAATGTATTTATTCGGATGTCTTTTTAGTTATTGGTATCAATGCGGCATCTTATGATGAATGCCATTGGGTTTCTTGTGAATTCCCTCTGCAATTACATCAATGACTTTATATTTTGATCATTTATGTTTATTTTGAAATGTTTTTGAGTATGTAATCTGTGTAGTCGATCTATGCTCAACATTAAAAAAAAAAAAAAACCTTTTATAAATCCATCTGTGCGATTTTATATAAATGTTAAATTTAAGTCGGGCGTGAATGGCTATATAGATTTGTAAAGTTATATTAATTAATTAGGGGAGGGGAATCTTAGGTTATTTGTTTCATAGTTAAATTGGGTCAACGGATTGGATATATTGGTGTAATTAGTAGATGTAGTATGAGGTTCGCTACGTGCAGGATCTCCATTATACGCCGCACACCTCTTTTTGCCTACGGAAGGGAATAGTAAAACAGAGAAACGCAGTCCCTTCCTATGGAGTTTTTTTTATTGTTCTTCTTGCCATACAGATGTAACATTCCTGTATTGGACAAGAGTCAATGTCTTCTCTAACCATGCTGTTCAGATGTACATTCCCGACAGAATGGTTTATATTTGTGCTGTCGTATTTTCAATACATCCATGTATCAGATGGATTGACGCCGGTTTGACTGCGAGCTTTTGGACCTAAGGTTAAATAAGGGATAGAATATTTTCTTTTCAAATGTAAATCCATGTAGTTCATCTATGTGGATGATTTAAAATCTTAAAATAATAATTTAAATTAAAAGTCAATATTAAAAGCTAAATAATAAATGTTATTCCTCAAATTTAAAATGATTATATGTGTGCGTAAACAAATATTGTTTGTGTGTTAATTACTGGCAGTGGCTTTTATTTTTTTATATTTAAGATATCAATTAAAGATATATATATATTATCTCTGCGTCTCCACTGAGCTAGTGACAATGGGCGAATGGTCGGAATCAAAATAAAAATAAAAAAAAATTTTTAAACTTACGTATCTGCCTACCATATAAATTTTCTAGGTTCAAATGCCTAGTGGCACCTTGTAGTGCAGATATGTTAAATGCCCACTTCTCCCCGATCGTTATAATATATATATATTGTTTTATGGTTAAGAAAAAGTTCCAGGATTACTGATTAAAAATAACAATAAACAATAAAAATTGATTTTGAATATATTTTCAATTTCCTTATATTTTTGAATTTAAAATTTTTCAAATAAAAATTTGCAACATATATTAATAAAATATATGATTATGTGCTTGAGATGTCATATAATGTTTAAAATAGAGTGAGATAGCACCATTCAACTTGCCTGATTTTTTTTTTTTACTCACCCGAGAATTAGTTAATAATTTTTTAGCTCTTAAGTTTGCCACTCTTATAGAACAGGACAAAATATAAATTTAAAAATGTGAAGATTTTAAAATTAGTTTCCTAATATTATTTCTAACAAAAACACTTCTGTATCAAATATGGGAAGAAAATGTTCAGTTAGTAAATAGCAATCATAGATAATATGAATAATTGCAAAGAAATAAAGTCTTATATAACATGACTTAATTTAACAAGCTTGTATTACAAATGTTATCTAATGAGCTTGCCAAGAGCTCTTATCAAGCTTTTCAGAATATCCCCAATCCCAGACTAGATTCTGCTTCTGGCTTCCTCAAGTATTAGATTTAAAATACCAGTATATATGGATGTCTGAAAATTTCAGATTTTCTACATAATAGTTAATCGTTAGATAAAATGTTGGACTTGGCCTGGTATTTTAACTCTAATGCCTGAATATCCTAGCACTTCACTGAGGAAATCAGAAGCAGAAATTAGTGTGGGATTGGGGATATTTTGAAAAGCTTGTTAAGAGCTATTGGCAAGTTCATTGGATAACAATATGAATAAATATAGATCAACTTTAAAAAATAAATTCATTGCAAAGACTATTTATTAAAAACTTTATAAAATATTTTTGATTGATTTTCATCACATTCTAACAGAAAACTTTAGAACAGACTAGATATAAAAATTTTGATTAGATGACTTCTTTAAAACCAAGTTACCTCTTCAATTCTTAGAGATATAAATATCAAATAAGCATAGCTTTATGTATATGCAATTCAAATGGAAGTAAACCAATTCCCTCCTGTTTGTTGATATATGAGTGGTATTTATTGCAGTTGGAATTAATTCAATTCTTAGCGATACTGTAGTTTACTCCTTTCACAATTTCAATCACTTTGCAAAAAAAAATTCTATATAAATTTCAAATAAAAAATAAATCCATATTTTTAAAGAAGACTGACAATAAGATAAAACAGATTAGATGATTTTGTAGAGACAATTTAAAAATATTTTGAAAATTGCTTTTCATTTTAAAAAAGTTTGAAATTTTTCCCTAGATTAATGTTCTATTGATAATATAAGATTAACATAATTTAATTAAAAACTTAACTTTTAAAATTAAAATCTCAAAATCTGCATATTAACACTACAAAAATACACACATACTTTAAATCTGTTTGATTAAATTTATTTGATGAATGAATATTTTTCTGTACTCAATCATTATAAAATATGGAAAACACAATGCATGATGTCACTTCTTTATGAAACCGGATGGAGGAGCTAATCTGTACACAGTCCATTTGTTTTTATTAAGTAATGTATTAACCCTCAATCAACATGTGGTGTCCTTCAAAATGGTTTTTAAATAATGGCGATGTTACGAATAATTTTTTGGTAAATTATTAAAAAAAAAAAGTCCCCCACCCCAAAAAAAATATTGCACTTACTAAAAAAAAAAAGTATATCTATTTACATAAATTTTTGTATCAAATACTTGACAAGTCACTTCACTTAATGAGAGATCAATTAACAACTCATTAAAAGAGAAATTTAATAAAAAAAATTTAAATAAGTATTTACAATTTTTCATAATTAAATCTTAGTGCTCTTATTTAAACTGTGCAATATTCTGAAAAGTTCTTAAAGAAGGACCATCACAGAGTCTTGGGCGGATATGAAGCAGGAAATATTAATTCTGCTACTATGCATACATACGATCAATGACAGATTGATAGAAATCTTGAATGGCTTTTCGCTTTAATTTGAATGCTTCTGTCACAAGTCCTGTGTCAGGTAACCAAATTTCTTGAACAATAAATAATTTTTCTGGAATCTCAAATCTTTCTAATTTCACTACAGAAAAAAAAAAAGTTTAAAATATATTTTAAAAATCTATGATAATAAACAAAAATTATTTCATTTCTAAATAATTAAATTCTACAATTACTAATTATTTGAAAATTATTGTAAATTTAATACTATTTTGCTGAGCAAGCATAAGAAATGGTAATCATGCGATGTTTATTGGCTTAAAACCAATCCTGCCTAATAGGATAGTAGTGGCTATGGTTATCAAAGAACCAAAGACACCAAAATATATAGGTACTGAACTGAGTTCAGACCTATATGATCATATAAGCTACTGAGCTTGGATTGAAAATATTAGTGTTTTCAATTTAATTCTCATAGTTTTGTAGTTAAGTAGCAATTATGTCCATTAATTCAAAGCAACATAAAAAAAACTATGAACAGTATGGAGGACCAGTTATTTACTTATAATTTCATCAATGAAATAAAAATTTGAGCAGAAAAGGTGTTTTATATGGAAGTGGGCAAAAAAAATACTGAACATTTATTTTTGATGTATAAGATCTTGAAAGAAGATTAGGATATAGTGTATAAAAGAAAAACATAACAAGATGAAGGAAGTGAGAGATATAGAGTTTTTGTTATATCTTTATAATAAAAATAAGAAATAAAAAAATAAAAAAGTGAAATTAACAAAATAGCTTTTATTAAGGAGATATGAAAAGAACAAAAAAAAAAAAAACATAAAATACTGGTGGGGAATAATTTGATGATTGTGGTAAATGGATAATTAAATGGGAATTAATAAAGTTAATAATGTCTTTCAGGCATATGGTTTATGCACAAAAATTTATGACTTCATTTTAAAAAAGGTTATTGTTACAATACATAATATTAATTTTCTGATACAATTAGTATCATAAAAGAAATTGATTACAAATATTTTTCTTTAACAAATTTGATTATTTCAAATGATAAAAAAAGATAATTAAAGTGACATAAAATGGCATTACCTATAAAATCACATATAATCTAAAAATATTAAAATCAGAAGAATTAAATTTTTATGTAATGAATAAGATATCAATTATTTTAAATTTGAAAATAAACTGTACTAACTAGGAAGGTACATTGATGCCTTAAATGTTAAGAATGAAAGCATCAAATAGCTCAAAACTTATTTAAATATATATTCTTACTGCATTTTCCAAATGGAGACATGAGTTTTTTGTTTTTAAGAACAAGCATCCAAAAAAAAAAGTTTAGTTCCATAGTGGTATTACTTAACACCAGCTCAAGTTCTGAGAAATATAGGTATTATAAAAATTGAATGAATCTCAACCAAATCCAATAGTTTGAGGGCAAAGGACATAAATCAATACACACATCTATAAATCTCTGCATTTATGTTTGAGATTTATATGTAGAGATTGGTAATTACAATGTAAAATTCATATTACATAAAAGATCAACAAAACATTTATTAATACAAAAAGCTATTTTGCTCTTCTATTATAGTTAGAAGTATTCAAATCTCCAGCACATCTGATGATCAAACATATTATGTAAAACATAATTATGAAGTGCTAGAGAATGGTCTGTATTTTTTATGCCAAATAACATTTATCAATTTTAAGTCATACCTGCTAGAAAATATATTTGTTCACATAAATATCTATATACATGTATATACAAATATGCATTAGAAGTTTTTGGATTCTACCACGTGTGATTCTACTAAAAATATAATCACCCCAAGGATGAGTGAATTGCCATCTTAAATCAATAGTAATCTGAGCTAGTAAAACTTATAAAAAAATATTGTAACACATTTGTTATGCTAAGATCTAAGAAATGATTTATGTCTAATGAATTCCACTTCAGTTTAAAGATGTTTCATGTTACCCAGATGTTTACTTAAATATCAGTGCATATAGTGTTATGGGTCTAAAATCAAAATCATACATTTTGTAAGAAATAAGGTACCAAAAGGGATTCAAACCCGGTACATGTGAAAGATTATTAGATATAACTGTGTCTAGATTCAAATAATCTAGTGGTGCCCTGCTAGACCATATTCACTTGGTATTTGTTTGGATATGCACTTAACATCAAACCAAGAAATGAAAATGGATAAAATCTACTGTCTGTATACCTGAGCAGATATTTTATTGAGTTACTAGTGTACTCACCTCACGTGATTTCCATATACCTGAGTTATAATAGTTGTTATTAATAATTTGTTTATAATTATTGATATTGTGATATCTTGAGAAATCTAATTATAGAAATATGTTTCATTTAATCCAATGACCCTTAATATGATTTATAACTCAGTCTGACCTTTTTGTTTAATAGCCACTACTCAGGTATCTTCTCATAATTTAATTTAAGCTACAATGCTTTTCGTTTATTAAGCTAAAGATTTATATGTGAATCGTTTCTTAATTATTTAATACATTTGGATTGTTTGATCATCTTTATTAAGTTATAATGAATATAATATTTGAATATTTGAGACTTTAATAATATTTCTTTTGAGCATACTTTTAATATGTTACAATGGATCTTATTGATCTGTTTATTTATGTTACAATATATATAAACATGAATGGAAAAGTAGAAATAAACATAAACAAAAAAATTTTGTAGATATTTTCTATATTAAACTGGAATAACAGTTAAGGATTAAATGTTTTTGAATTAAATAAAAAATATAAATTAAATACTTAAAAAGCTCTAATTAATATTTTATTCTGATTTTGAAATTAAAACAAGTATGTTTTTATGTTACAATAGATATATTGATAATTAAAAAATTTCACTATTTTGATTAAAGATTTTTTTTTAATTAAAGCTTGTATAACATATTTTGATAAAAATCATACAAAGTTGTTTTTGAAAGGTATAAAAAATCAAGATAAAGAAAACTTACTTTTAATTACTGTTTTTTAATTCCATTCTGACTATAAAAAGGTTGGAAAAAAGATTAGATAGGGATTATAGTTCACAATGGTAGTTGGGATTCACGTGGAAGTAAAGAGTCTGCTTTTCTGTGTTCTCCAGAGCCCATATTGTGTACTAGATGGTATACTTGAAATCAATCAAATTCTATACTAATTTGAACTGATAGAATGGAAAGTTACCTGGATATATACTTTTCCTGAAGATGACAATAAGCTAGTCTATGGGTTTAAAAGAAATCAGCTACCAAGAGATTACCATGCTATATATAGTTTAGATCAATATGCAAAGAAGCAGACAAAGATACTGTGTCATATATATAAAGTACTTACAGGTATCAGCTGGTTTTAAAGGTAAATAATTTTTGGACTAAATTACTCAACTAAAACTAGAGTAATGAAAGAAAATAATAAATGACCATTTCCAGTTTTATTAAAAGTGAAACTCTCTAGTGAAAATGATGATTGTTAAAATCTTAATTTAAAAGTAAAATAAGTAAATATTTTTTCTTGAATTATAAGTCTAAAAGCAAAGGATTGATTTATAAATGATTTTATTTCGAAATTAAAAAAAAAAATTCTAAAAATCTTTCTAGATTGGAAAACAAAAGAACTTGCTGGAATATTTTTAAAGACAGTTATAATTAATTAAGAATAACCTGAAAAAAAAAAGAAAAATTTTTCTGGACTGTCACAGTAATATATTTGTTTAAAAGATAAAAGAAAAAACTTTTTTATTATTATTAGAAATAATGAATTAATTAATAACGTTGATTCATACTTTTTTTATAAATACATGTGTGCATTTATGCATTATTAATAATGAATAGAATGTTTTATACAACATGTCTGTTCTTATTTATATAGATATGAGTCATATAAACATCTAAAAATCTCAGTAAATTATTAAATTATGTATTATAAAAAAGGAATTTCATTTATAAGTTTATGACAATTTAAATATGTTCATTTTATATTATAGTGGCACATTTGTATGTGGATGTATAGGTGTTTTATGTATTGACATATTGGTAAATCACAATGTGATAGCTTGTTTCTTTTTGTATTAATCAAAATCAGAATGCTAAATTTATATTTATAGTATACTCAGCAGTTTAATTATTATGAAAAATTAATGTTTCAGTTAAAGTTGTTCAAGTGAATTTATTCAATCCCAAAATGGTTTTAGAATATTATATTTCTTGTTTGCAGTAATAATTATAGAGCTTTTTGTCTCTGACTCTGGATTCATGCATAATGATATATTATATAAAAGGGGGGTAATATTTAGTGTTATAGGCATTGAGATGATAATGATGCTGGATGGCACAAAAAGATATCCTTTAAAGTCCATGCACCACGTTTCATTTTAATTATTTATTTAGAAATTCAAGCTCATAGTTGGCCAGTATATTAATGGTACTAACTGTCCAGAGTATTGATGATGATCAGCATGTTTTAGTATCACAACATTAGTTCTTTATTGTTATATATTCCGATGAAGTAACACTTAAGTTTGCGCGTCCAAATTATCATTTAAATAATCTGACCCAAGCTGGCAAGAGCTAAATAATTAGCCTGGTCTATAGTAGACCCATTTCAAATCCAGTCACAAGATTGACTGTTAATTTATTTTTGTTGTTGATCATTCATGGTGGTGAATGATTATTGCTTGTCTGTAATGCTGGATGAACTTATTAGAGTTTTGTGTTCATCTCTCATGCTTCTTTCATTATATATTTGTGTTTAAATTTTGAGTCTTTGACTTGGGGTTGACCATCATCCCAGAGTCTGCATTGTTACAACATATATATATTTCAAAATAAATAAATAAAAAATATTATCAACAACAAAGATTAAACAAGAATGAGGTAAAAAAAATAGATATATAACCTTATGAAACTATCTATTACAAGATAATAGTTCAGATGTGTGAAAAGAGAACTAGCTAAGAAGAAAATGGCTGTCCAATTATTTATTCAAAGAATCTCAAGAAATTGCAAATATGTTGATTTATGGCTATTATAAACTTCATAAGAAGGTAAAAAAAAATTTATATTATAAAAATGCTAAGAAATAGGGATCCAAAACATATTTTACTAACTATCCAACTTTTTTATCACTGCTTTTAATTTGTCAACACAAGCTAATACTATCAAAAGTATTTTTTGGGTGTGAGTAATTTCTATTGATTTTGTTTAATTCGCAATTCCAGGAGAAGAATGTGTGTTTGCATACAATACTGTAATCCACTTTAAGAAAAGAAATATTTTACTTGATAAAACTTCTTTCTATGTATTCAATTATTTAAGCCATAAATTTTTCAAATTTCATAAAGAAATTCTTTAATACATTCTTTAGATAAAAGATTTAAGCATATAACTGATAAACTGAACAAACAATTAATAAAACTCTACACTTTTTTTTTCACATCTAAATTTAAGTCTAATTAAAATTGCCTTCTGCAATGCTATAAATATTGATTTTTGCTTTTGTCTCTTTTTTGCCTTAGTTTTTCAGAATCTAAAAAAAAAAACAGTCATAACATTCCCAACAGGTAGAAAGACAAAAATAAAAATTAGAAAACATAGAAGAAAGCATGCTTTTAAATTGCTATATGTGTAATTAAAATATGGGCAAGTGCTTGCACAAACACACAACCATATTGTCACAATTAGTACAATAAAATTCCCAATGGTCAAAGTAATATTAAAGCTTATATTTTTCAATATTCTACAAATTATCCTAAATTCATACAAACCATAAAAGATGATATTTAATTTTATTAGTTTGTGTGATCAAATATCAATTAGTCCACGATACATAATTTATATATAAGTTTATAGAATGCAACCCTCAATGGTAAATACATGTCTGTCATCCCCACAAACTGAAAAAAAATTGAATTTTTTTTTTCCAATTAAATGTCAATTTTTAAACAAGTTTAGTTTTTTTCTTTCCTGAAGTCATTCATCCATAGCCAGTTCAGCTAACCATTCAATTGCTGGCCAGTAAAGAACATCTAGTTATTAAATAGAAACAAAAATTAAAAAAAAAAATTATAAAAATTCAGCATTCAACAGTTAACTAGCTTAATATGTAAAATCTTTGTCATGATATCTTAAAGAGAAATCTTTGAATGGGCTTTACCCTGAATTGAACCATTTATGGCCATTTTAGATTTTATTGTCATGTGTACACTAGTAGATTTTTGCTGTAGATGTGAGCTCCATTGCAGATGAAAAAAAAAGTATTAAGTAATATTTTTAGAAATAAAAATTCACTCTATGCTCTGGAGTTAATAGATTGAAATATTGTTTCTGAAGTATTTACTTACAAACAAAAAGAATAATATGATCTACCATCCTAGTCAAAAGTTGAAAAGTAATTGTAATTAGCATAAAAATAAGATCACTAGAGTATATAATTTCTAAGTCAAATTTATAAATAACAATATAAGATTAATTTAAAATTTAAGGCTACTAACTTAATACCTGCTGGATTTGAAAATGTATTAGGTCCAAAGATATTTACTGAAGAAAGCTAAAAGCAAGCATGAAAGTGTGGATATGAATAATATTATCATCTAATAATGATTACTCAAGCTCATGAGAGATATTTCTGGCTACTTTTTAAAAGTGTATGTTAAATGTAAGCAAAGAAAATTATTTAAAATAATAAGCTATTTTATCAAAAATAAAGTTGTAGAAATAAAAGAGTTACCATGGAATGAACTGATGGGTCTGATTAAGAACTATTCGTGGACAAATAGAAATTGAAGAAGCCACAAAAATTAAATTGAAAATTGCAGTTTATTAAAATTAAAATTTAAAAAGTAGGCTGCTGAACATTTAATTTGGAATAGAGAAATTGTGAATAAACAAAAAATAGGGAAAAGGAAGTTGGAAATTCTGAAATATGAATATGGAAAAAGCATAGAGTATAATATTAGAGATTAGGAACTTTGACTTAATCTTGAGAAGTTAATAATGGATGCAAGATAGCATGCAGTTTTAAATCTTAGTCTTCACTGATAAAAGCAAAAATTAGATGCAGAGAATATGAACACAAACTTTCAAGCTCCCTTCAGTCTTCCACTATATGTCATATAACCAATACACATGACTACAGACATGTGAAAAAAGATAAATGACCTCCAATAAAGGTATTTCATGTTGAACCAGCACTCATCAGTTGATCCAGATCATAATCTCTCACATACATATATAATCAGTGCTTAAATTATATTAAAATAACAAATCTTCATACTTTAATGAACAGGCTTCAATCTACTCTACCCTCCAACTCTTCAGTCATCCATATCATTGAAAATCTAATGATGGAACAACCAAATTCCTTGTTAATGTCAATATTGCCATGCCCATGTTTAACTTAAGTCACTCTGATCCCTCAAGTATAGGCTCTTGTCTATTTAAATACGAAGAAGAGGGATGGGCAGGATACAGGCTGAATTTGTAATATTTTAAATATAAGTATATTTTATGAGATGAATGGATGGCTGAAGGAAGTTTGAAAGTTTGTGTACAAATTCTCTATATTACATCTAGACTCCAGGTATATAAAATAAAAAAATATATATTTATATTTAAAATAAACATCACATGATCATTTCTTATGCTTCCTTATAACTGTTATTAAAATAGGCAAAACTCACTATATGTATTGCCACATACTGCAAGCTAAAGTAATCAATGGATGCCAAAAGGCTTGTGTATAAAATCCTCGGGATTTTATGCACAAGCCTTCTGGTATCCATTGATTACTCTAGCTTGCAGTATGTGGCAATACGTGTTTTGCCTATTTTATATTTAAAATATTAAAAATTAGATACCCATTTGAAGATAAGAATATTATAGCACTATACCATCTGGTGTCCTCTGATAAATAAAGCTTATAATAGATGGCTCTAAATTAGGCTTAAAGTCACTGCTTTTGGAAGCAATTTAAATTCAGTTAAGCAAACAGGATGGATTGGATTCAAAGCAGTAGAACTTTTTAAATTTCAACCTATTAATTTGATAATATAATGTAGTTAAAAGTGGTTTTTAAATGTGTATGTGCTTTAGTTCCAGATTTACTCAAGCTTATTCCTAAAACAGTAATTTCTAATCTTGGTCAAGACAATTGCTAATTTACTTAAGACCTCTATAAAAGCACAAACTTGTTATAAAGAAAAATAAAAATCTGAATCTTTACAAGCATACAATTTTGAGAAATAAAAAAATGAATCCCAGTGGATTCAGCTCATTTTAAAATGTCTTCGAAATTGCCTCTAAAATAACAATAATATTCTCATTATAGTTTTTCCTCAATCTTTTATATAATCTAATTTATATATCAAATAGATTATAAAAATACAGCAACTTGATCCTTGCATCGAAATGTTTGATCTCTGAACTGTTATGTTCTGAGGGTATTTAAAATACCAGTCAGGAAGCTTCAATTATTAATAATAAACACAAACACAGTTTAGTAACAAAGTATTTCTTTTATAATAATAAATAAGTAAAACAATAAAGAAATTGAAAATTCATTCCAATTACATAAATCTTTATAATTTATCCTCTAGTGAAGTTTAGCATTTCACACACCAAGAATAAAATACACATTTGATGTTTCAAATTTCATAGTACTTTAAACACAGCCGTGTTTGATCCAATTTATATATATGTTGCTTTTAGAAGAAATTTTCTTCTGTCAATTTATTCTTGTCTTTATCCAACAATACAATTATTTCTTCAAACACATGTGCCTGTCTAAAAGTTTCTTCCGAGTGCTTATATAGCAAACATATCGTTCAAGCATGATATTAGCTTCTTATTGCTATATTTGTACTATTCTACTGATAACCCTTTTTAGGACAGCACCGATACACATTGTTTATTAGATGGAGGAAGGGGAGGGGGTATACAATTTTATGTGATTTACAGAATCTTAATTAGCCGCACAAGTAATTTTTCTAGAGTAGTTAAATTGAAATAATTACATATTGAAACAATCTGTACATATTTATAAAATTTAATAAAGATCTTTATTTACAATATATACATTATAAGCACAGACATTCCAAACACAAAGTTCATATACAGTATAATGTATTCAAAAATAATATAAAAAATTATGTGAATGTGCATAAAAATGTATTTTTGCACATATTAAGTAATTATCAAAATTTTCCAATCAACAAACAATATGTAAAAATGTATGAACACTCAAAATAATTATTTGACATATATATGTGCAAAAAAAAAAAATCATTCTCTTTATTTGAATCTAAAAACATTTGATAAGCATGTCAAATGATATGGATATGAATCGTGAACACATATAAACATTTTAAGTTGTTTAAAGATATATCAGTCATTTGCAATTTTATCAATTAATGATTAGTCTTTATTCACATTATTATACCTCTAATTATAAATCTCTTAACCCAGGGGTTGGCAACCTTTTAGTGGTGTCATGCCGAATCTATGTTACAATGTTATTCCGTGCACATGATTTTACCAATCTTATTATATATAGTATAAAAATTAATCCAGTTATAATAGGCTTCAAAATTATATAATATACCTTATTCTCTTTTTATATAAATTTTTTTTCCACAATTTTGAAATAACATGAGTTTAAAAAAAAAAATTCTCTTTCAACAAGAATTGTTTTAAAATAACATGATCAGCAAAACAAAAACAAAAAAATGGTAAAGACAAATATTATCTAGAAGACTTAAAAAGAAATCATCTTATATATTTAAAAGTTAATTTTTTTTAAATTCTAAATAATTTTATGTAAGTAATATAAAATAATTTATTTTCCTTTTTAGCAGATTGTAATGGTTTTTAATTCAGTGTTTATTTACAGATTTGTTTCTGAGGTTGAGTTCGTCATGTTTATATTACAAAACTAAAATAAAAAAATTATGTCTATTATTATCATCTAATTTTTTTAAATAAATTTCATCTTATTATTTTAAAAATGAAAATGCTTTGTTTACATTTTTGACATTTGGTTTTTAAAAAAAAATTCCTTGCTGGGATTGATGTTAAAAAATTTAATTTTATTTAAATTTAATTGATTAATTTGTTTATAATTATATTTATTAATTTTGCCAAAAATTAATAGATGATAAGTTATAAATTGCAAGTTCTAGTGATAGCAATGGTATTCCAATCATGCACAAACGTGTTTATTGTCAGACAGTGACAGCAAATAAAATCTTGGGATACTTTTGTTTTACAGACAAGCAAGATGTGGCCCATATTTTTGATAAATGTACAGTTCTGGGGCCCTGCAATTTCTCCGAATGACAAATATTTGTGTATATATATTCAAACATTTAAGATGATAAATTGATTAAATATTCTACCTTTTAATGTAAGCAATACAATAAGATGAATTTGAATTCAGTGGATCGCAGAATAGAAAGAGCAGAAATTGTATAGACATCAATCCATGAGGAGAGTTCGACTTAAATTGAGGACCTGCATGATAGATAGAGCAGGGATTATATCAGGTGTTCATATGTAAAGCTATCCTCTGGATTTAAACACAGTTTGAGAACGAAATTCTGATTAATAAACTAATATCATATTTAATTATTACAAGAGTACCCTTTTATTTATCCAAGATTTAATTTTCAATTGGAAACAGTTAACTTAATCTATTTGTCATTTAAAATCTGAATAATCTCTTTATTTTTCTCACTATTCTGCCATCTGAATAATAAATGTGAGTATGTATATGTAAATTATAATAATTTGATTAAAATAGTAACTAAAGACAATATTTAATCTTAAAATAATAAATGTTACATTAGTTCACTTTTCAAACTATTGTGCTCAAAATGAGTTACATCCAAAAGAAAGAATTACATATATGAGAACCTGATACAATCTCTGTTCTATCTATCTTGTAGATGCTCAACTTAAGTCAGTCTATTGCTGTGGATTATTGTCTCTACAATTTCTGCTCTTTCTATTCTATGATCCCTGGATTCAAATTCAACTTATTGTCATCATCATCATCAAACATTTATCAATTCACTTCAGGATGAAGGTCTCTCGAAGTTCAATTCATCTTCTCCGATCTTTAGCTTCTCTTCTCCGTATCATCCCTGCACACTTTCTTATTTCATCCATCCATCTCACATGTGGTCTCTTTCTGGGTCTTTTATAATCTCTTGGAATCCGGTTTAAGATTTCAATTGTCCATCTATTATCATCTCTTCTAGCAGTATGTCCAGCCCGACTCCACTTCAATCTTTTAATTTTTTCAATGAGGTCAGTAATACCTGTTTGTTCTCTTACCCATACACTGCGTTTTTGATCTCTTCTTGTTATCCCAACATGCATCTCTCCATACTTCTTTGAGTGGTCTGAAGTCTCTGTATTGCTCTTCTATTAAGTGTCCAAGTCTCAGATCCATAAATAAGAACTGGTAAAACACATAAGCATATTTCCTTTTAGTATCAAGTTATTTCTACCAAAAGCACCCCAACCAAGTTTAATTCTATGATTAATTTCATCCATTATGTTTCCATCTGTATTAATAATCTGACCAAGGTATTTGTAACTGTTAACTTCTAATTCATCATAATCAATCTTTATTTTCATATTTTGAGAAAATCGATTAAACATTACTTTAGTCTTTTTAACATTTATCTTTAATCCTACTTTCACCTGATAATTCCTGCAACAGTTCCTGCAGCTCTGAAGCATTATTTTCAAAAACAACTACATCATCTGCAAAATCTAAATGACTTAAATAATCTTCATTTACTTTCACTCCTTTAGTTTCTCATTTTAATCCACAAAATACTTCTTGCAGCATTGCTGTAAAAAGTTTTGGAGATATGGAGTCATCTTGTCTTACACCCTTCTCAATGTTGACTTTCCCAGTATCATTATGTAATCTAATTATTTGCTGTTGCATTTTTATAAATATTCCTTAAAATATGACAATATCTTGAATCTATACCTTGATGATCCAATGCTCTAATCACTGAAGAAATATTTATAGAATCAAATGCCTTTTCATAATCTACAAATCCAAAACATAATGACAACTCATATTCATATGTCCTTTCTATAATTTCTCTCAATACCTGGATATGATCTACTGCACTAAAACCACTTTTAAATCCAGTTTGTTATTTTGGTTGGTGGAAATCCAATGTTCACTGTAGATGAGTTGCAATTATCTTGGTAAAAATTTTGTATAAAACTGATAATAGGCTGATAGGTCTGTAATTTCTAATATCTTCTTCATCACCTTTTTTAAATATTAATATTATTACTACATTCTTTCAATCATCTGGTACATCTTTATCACTTAGTCATTTGGTATATAACTTTGTTTCTGGGCAATTCGGAAGATGTAATAGATATAGGAGGTACTTGTTCTTTATTACTATATAATTCTTGATAAAAGTCTTTTACCCATTTCTTGATGTTATCTCTCTTTTTAGTAATAATTCCATCTTTTTTTCTTATTGCAGATATAAATTTCCTACCAAATACCAAAATGCTGTTTTACATTCTTGAGACTTTTACTTTCTTCTACAGCTTAAGTTCACAGTTATACTTTCTTATATCATTTTCAACTCTTTTCTGCATCATTTTACAAAATTCGAGATATTCAATCCTTTTTAATGCATCATTTTGTAAATCTTCATATTCCTTCTTTTCTTCATAAATTCTCTAGCCTCAGTAGAAATTTTATTGATCAATTGCTGGTTTTTTCATTCTAAAAGATGAAAAAAGCTATCTTTGTTGCAGTTTTTTAAAGTGTATCAGTTATTTTCTTATTGATTTCATTCAAATCTGAATCGTGATCAAAATCTATTAATACTTGAAACTGATTTGTAAGTTCTAATTTAAATTCATTAGAATGTTTCTGAAGATTAGGAATAAACTGTAAATATTGTTTTTCTTAATAATTTTTGTCTCTCTAGTTTTGCATTAACACATATCTTACATCTTACTAATCGATGATCACTTCCTGTGTTAAATTTATTAAAAAACATTACAATCTTGAAATATGTATTTTCCATTAGTCAAAATATAATCCAATTCTGCCATACCTTCATTTAGATTTCCTTTTAATATTTTTTCTCAAAAAAAGGATTCATAATATAGTTTTTCTTTTTCTGAAAACTCCACAAGTCTATGTCCTCTCTCATTTCCATTACCATAACCAAAATTACCTACAGCACTTTCATCTTTCATTTGTTTACCAATTCTAGCATTAGTCTCCCATAACAATTTTAAAATGTTGTTTACTCTGATCAAAAGCCTTTGTACATTCATATACAAATCTTCTACTACTTCATCACTATGAGAACTTGTTGAGGCATAAACCTGAATGATCTAATTTGGTATCTGCTATTAATAAGTTGTATAACTAATCTTGTCACTCTGTTCGATACATCATCATTCCACTTTTTATTTATAATGAATTGTGCCTTTACAATAGAGTACATGTCCACTTTTTATCTCTTCACCTTTTCTTCTAACTTCACAAAGTCCAATAATGTCCCGTTTAATATAAGACAGTTAGTTCTAATTCTTGCAATTTTTCTTCACTTGAAAAGTAATCTGCAGTTGTAAGTACCTAAATAAAAAGTCGTCATCAAATGGCAGCCTGGGTCCGCAATCAGGGGATTCTTAGCACCCTCTGCCTTCAGCCACCAACCGCTGCCTTGGTTGGTGACTTTACAGCCTCCTGTTGTCATGATTTATTTTTGTCTGTCATAATTGTATATATGTATTGGAAAAATATTTATCATTTACACAAACATTCATTCTGCCTTATCAGGTAACTGAGAAGACAGACCATGGTGTTTTTTGATCTTAAACTCAGAAATAAAACCAATAAACTCACCATGCTGGCTAATGCGTGTTGGTGAGCAGTCCATCCATGTTCATATACTATATGAATAATCACATAGTAATAACAGCTGCAACGACAAAAACATATGGAGTGGACTGCTCGGTTCCTTTAAGGCCTCCAAGGAGGAATCAAAGGATCTCCTTTCAGTTAATAACAAACTCCTTTCTGCAGTCCAACTTACTGTACTGCTCATTTAATTATAAATGGTTAAATATTTGATCAATTTATCATCTTAAATATTTGTGTGTATATATAAATTGTATAGCCTATATATAGATGGTCCAAATATATTTGGCATTTAGTAATATTTTTTTTTAAAAAATGTAAAAATCTTTAAAAGACGCAATTTAATGTTTTTTTTAATTAGCATAATTTTTTTTTTAAAAAAAACATACAAGGAAGTTAATGTTTTGTTTCATATTTATCTATGTGATTTAATTAAAGTTAAAATTGGAGGGAATAAAAAATACACACAGATTACTAATCCAGATAAACAAAAAGAAAGATGGCGGAAATAATTCATAAAAAAATAAACTTTGAGGCTGAAAAAAAGAATTAATGTACAAGATTATTATTTTGTATTGTGATAAAAGAACAAAAGGTAATATATGTGCAGGAGTCTAAAAACTGATCCCAAGTATAAAAGGAAGAAAATAATGGCAATCAAGATCTTGTATCTTTTCTCTAACTAGCAGTTTCCATTAGATCCAGGATAAAGAAAATGTCCTATTCCTGACTACTCATATGCTGAGATGAATCATCATGCAGAGTGGAACCAATGCATTTACAGATACCTTTCGTTGTATAGGGCACTCAGAAAAACCTTTGAGCTGGACAAAGAACATACAAAAATGTCAACAGAGTGAAACTAGTTAATTTCAATGGGCTCTTCAAAACGCATACTACAAAACTTACCGGTAAGATTATTCATATCTTGATTGTGACTAAATTAAGTGTTTGCAAATAATCCTTACTATAAGCTTATAATATACTACTAATAGAAACATTTGCAATTTATCATTGAGAGAACTTTCTAGAAGAAACTTAAGAAGTGAACTTTAATTGTTAAACTGTTTTAATTAGTTGATTAATATCTGGATTGGCATGTGTATTCTTTCCAATTTATTAGTAATTTATCGTTTAAATATTTCAATTTGTTTGAATAAAATATTTTACTTTTATCAACTTTTCATTATGCATTATTAATGTTAGTTTATTAGAATTTAAATGTATAATTTACCTTTGCCAATATTTATTCATTAAGCCCCGGGAGAAATATTCTCTGAAAATAAATTAAGTTACGGGAAATCATAATTCCGATCTTTTTGTCTAATTGTTTTGAAATTATGGAATACGTGAAAGTTAGGAGTCTATAGAATATGATGCCCTCTTTTATAAATTAAAACTAACTTCGTTGGCAATTCCAATAGTAATATTGAATAATCTTAGGCAAAGTTATCAGGAAATATAGCTATGTTCTTAAGCTACCCAGACTCGTAAATGATCTGAATATATTTTCTTTTTCATATTAACATTCTAATGCGTAATTGAAGACCTATCGCAAAACGTGACAAACATTACAATATATACACGCACAAATATTTCAATTTCTTTTTACTTATAACGTGGAAGTGATTATATGCGTTGAAGTTTTCGATGCTTTGTGTAGAGAAACCAATCATTATTATCACTTTCAAGTTTTTTTATTTTTCAAGTGAAATTTATGTTTCTAAAACACATTTTTTATTTATGTTCAATGTGCTAAAATTTGATAGCACACAAAAAAATATAACAATCTAACAAAATTTTTCATATGGTTTATTTAATTTGTTTCACTGATTTTCAGGAACCAATGAAAAGAGAATTAAATGTATATATTTTTGAAGCCCATTATAACCGATTTTATATTATTGGCCATTAAATATTTTAAAATATGTAAGATCATATATGAAAAATATGCTTTGTTAAATTATATTGCATTCAAAAGATATGCTTACAATTTCCTTTGGTGTGAGAAAAATTCATCCTGTTGGTGATTAAAAAATTGTGTATTATTTACAAAATTGCCAATTAATAATGTACAGTAATTCAGAATAGGCAAATAAGCAAAGTGCCTTTAACTTTCAACGGTTTAATTAAATTAAAAAACTGATTAATGAACTCTAACAAAATAAAACAAGTATTTTTTTAGCATTCATCAAAAATGTTTAAAAAAACATCACCTTTTTTGTGAAATAAAAAATCAACTCAAAATTTTTCATATATTCTTCTTTTCTTTAAAACTGCAACATTTGGAATTTTTTTCTATGAAAAATTTGCTTTAATTATACAATAGACATTAAAAAATAAAGACTTTTAACTTCTTTGAGATCTGAATGATACCACCAAGTCTCTTGTATTTGCGGACTTTATTCATGCACTGAACCAACTATCAATAATTCTAAACTTTTTTTTCCTCAAGTAAACGTGCAAAAACTTAAATGTATTATTAAAATGATGGCACAAAGGCATGCACTATAATTAAAATATAATGTTTTACTATTTCAATTCAATCAGAGTGCCACTGATCATCACTCTGCTTGGCATGCGAGCCCTAGGTTGCTGAACCCTGGTTTAACCTATATATTCTTTAACAAATATAGACTCTTGCATCAAAAAATTTTGGCTTAATTTCATGGTAACTGTTGATTAAATTTTCTACATCAACAATCTCATTTAATTACATATATAATTAAATTGTATTAGTACTCTTTTTGTTATTTCTTATATCAATTTGAAATTGTCATTTTCAACCAATTCATTTACTGTTTCTGGTATTGATTTATTTATTTATTAACATATATTCCTCTATTTCTGTAAAATGTAGTCATCGTTTTGCCATTGATGTTTCTCAAATGTTAATTAAATTTGGTTTCATTAAAACAAATGAAATCTTTAGTTTTATATTCTCAACATATTGATAGGTAATTTCAATATACCTTTACTTTTTCGCCTCCCATGTCCAAATTTTTCAAACCACTGTTTTTTCTTTTATCTAATCAGTAATTTTTATTCTACTTCTATTTTTCATGCATTAACTTCCTTATCTTTAAAAATGAACTTTGTACAAAGTAGTCTATTTTTCATTTCATTATTTGGGTTGTTATATTTTTGTAACTATTTTACATACCTGATTGAAATGTATAAAACTGATTCATTATATCTTTCTGTTTGAGTTTTCAATCTCTATTATTCTCAGTTTTATTTATATTAATTACTTTACTACTTGATCCAGAAATCTTAGACACTACATTTATTGAATAATCTTATTTATTAATTCCACATGCAAGTCCTATATACTTTACAGCACTAAAGTGATTTGCTTAATAATAAACTATTGTTTTTGTAAAGCATCTTTCAAAATTAATGCATCTTTTCTATTAATTTCTCTATTAATTCAGTTTTCTAATTCTTCTTTATTAACAAAAAAATTTTTTTTATTTCTTCTTCAGCAGTTTGTTGCGCAATATCTGAAAATACGAAGATAGTTAAGCTCTATTACTGTAACTTTTATTATTTAAAGTTTTGAAATTTTCCTAAATTCTCACCCTGGTTTCCAATCAGAATTATCGTGATAAAAAGTATCAGGAATTAATTAATTCTTACTTGATTTAGATATATCATTTGACGTCCCAGATCTGATAAGAAAGTTTAATCTTTTTCCTTCAATATTACAAATTATATATTTCAATTTTAGAAATTGTTATTTTAATTAAAATGAATTAGTTTCAGTTCAATATATCAACTCTAGTCATAGAGACAAACTATTTATACATAGTTAGATTTAAAATCTAATTAAATAAGTACTATTTAAAGAAGCATAGCTATTTTCAAAAAATTAGAAGATAACTACATAAAATTAATTTTCAATTCTAAAAGCTATCATTCAATATAATGTTTACTTGTTAATTCAAGTTTTATTAATGATAGTGACAAATTTAAATAGTTTAGGATAGACTTCTTGCAATATGAAATAACTATTTATTAGGCGGTCATTTATTTTAATAATCATATAACATTAAAACACAAAACAAAAGGTTATAGTAGTACAATTCCATTCAAATAACCAATCTAAGATTTTTCTTTTGCTTTCTTCACTTGGAATCCATCCAATAATTTTTATCCTTAAAGTCTGCTACTGATGAGCTCATAAAAACAATAGACGTGATAATTCTTCACTGGATTATAATGTTTAGTACCCTTCAATACAAGTTGGTATTATGAACAACTTATATTGCATTTGCAGTCTTAATACTCCCTCCCATTCAATTTGTAATCTCATTTAAAGCTATGAAATGTACCAGATAAAAGCCATTACAGTCAGTCAATTAAAAAAACTCAACGAGAACTTTAAAATTGACAATACATAATATGATGTACAAATGATACAAGTGAGAATACTTAATAAACCAATAATAGGCATGCTTTAACCCATAAAAACAGTGCCTAATATTTTCATTTCGGATAACATTTGCAAAGAATGTTAATCAAAATTTGAGTTGAATCAAAAATCAATTATAATTTATGCAATATTTCATTAAATAAATTCATATATATGTTTAAATGCACATAAAAAGTATTCATTGAATTTAGAATAAATAATTTACTTACTTTGTTTTCCATGTTTTATTATAGCACTTAAAATTGCTTTGTTGATATCCTTATCTTGGTAAAGATACTCAAGATTAGAAGTATCCTTCTTCAAGTCATTAGCAAGAGCTAGTAAATTTTTCTGATTAGGTACAAGTAAGCCAATGACAAAAGTTTTTAAACTATCTCCATAAACACAAATGTTATCAACATATGGACATGTTTTTAAAAGAGTTTCTACTTTACTTAAAGATACATATTCGCCAGCTTGGAGTTTAACCAAATCCTTTTTACGATCTAACAAAAAAAAAGTGCATTGCATAAAATTAACTTATAATCAATAATAACAGACTCTTTCATATCTTATTTTAAACATGAATTAATAAAGGACACTTCTAATATTCTTGTTTAGAATATTGTATGATAAGCAACAATTCCATAAAATCAAATTTGCAAGTAATAAGAAAATATAAATGACTGCTAAAAAAAATTTAAACATAAAGTAAACAAATGATGTCATTTCCAAGTTGACTACTTACAAAAAAAATAATAATTTGTAAACTAAATAATATACTTTTGACATGAATTATTTAGCCTAAAGCTCAATGATAAGTAAAATATATATCACTTAACAACAATTAATCCAGAGAAAGGTTACTGCTTTTGTGAGATTTTCTATTATTAACAATTAAGTTCAATCTCTATACAGTCATCAGTCATTTTTCATTCAGGTTTCATTAACTAAGTGTAACCAGAACTTTTAATGCTAACCCTATTCAAACACTAATTATATATTTACTTAATTCATTTTATATTTCCATCAATATTAGCAAAAGAAGTTTATAAACAATCAAAACTTTAGCAGGGGTAGGAATCTTTTTTCTACCAAGAACCATTTGGATATTTATATCATTTGCATGCCATAGAAAATTATGAACAAAAATTAGCATGCTATATTTGATCAAAAGTTTTAAATTAATTCATCCCTAATGTGATAACTGAAACGGTTTTTTAGTGATGCATGTGATATTAGATGGTATTGATATTGCTAATCATAACTGCTTTTCCAAGTTTGTGTAGGAGTGCAGCTGATTCTTTGCAATGCTAAGTTTTGAAAAAAATTGCTTTATAGCAATAAATTATTTTGAACTCAGATTAATATTACAATGCATGACTCCTTAAAGTGGGAAATTCATTCCTACTTATGTTACATTTATAGAAGTCAAGAAATAGGAGGTTGCTGTACCTATTTTAAAACTCATTGCCATTTTGCAGGTAAATGATTTTGTATTGTAATTTACTAGGAACATCATTTGGTTCCACATTGAATGGCGTAGCAAAGATATTCAATTCTTTTTGTTTTTCAAGTCTTTGAATCTCAATTAACACATTTATCAGCATATTTAAGAGTTGTAAAATGTCTCTGTTCTTCCAGTATTCCCTTCAAGTTGTAATTATCACAGCCTTAATAGTCAAATGATTTCACATTTGAAAGCAGAAAGCTGACAAGCTAACTGAGGCCTTGTGGCTTAATGTTCAGCTCTGAGAAGTATTCAATAGTATCCATCCTCCTAAATTACCCTGCCACTTGCTATAATTAAGTTCCCTGAAAGATTTTCCTTTAACTTCGTGAACTGATTAAGTACTCTGAAAAGTTTTGCTCTCATCTCCATGAACTGTTTTGACTTCATTCAACAGTTTGGAAACCCCATGAAGATGCTCCTGTAATTCAGCTACCATACTTCATAATGATAAATAAGATCACCATTGTCAGAATCAAGATCATTCAAAAAACTGGCAGCTGTTAAACTCTTTGTTTTTGATAAAAAAAATTATGCATAAACACTACTACCAACATCACATTGTTGAACCATAATAACAGCGAGACTTACTTGAGATACGCAATGCAGTGGCATACAATTATATCACTTGAATAGAGATAAAGACATTTTTTTTTTTTTACAAATGCGGTAAGTCCTTTTTGTGAGATAATCATTGCTGAAGCTCCATCTGCAGCAAGGTCACTTAAATTTTCAAATTTAGTTGCAGTTTATTCACTGATAAAACAATTCTCTCAAACAAGTCAACACTTGTAGTGTCATGTATGGCTTTCAATGACAGAATCCCTCACATATCAAACTGCAGTTATCCCTCAAACAAAAATGGTCAGTTGGAGCAGTATTTGTTATGTTCATTGTCTCATCACAAGCCAAAAAGAAAAATCAAAAATCTCCTTCAGTATTTTTCCAATATACACTCTGAGACAGTTTTTCAAAACAAACTAATATTTTGAAACAATTTTACTTTGACTGATGCTAACATCTCCACAACAGCCACTTATGCAATCTTTCACAAACTCTCCTTCTACATGAGACCTCAGCCTCAGTGCAGTTAACTTACTCATATTACATAATTCATCTGAATAACATTGTCTCTATCATAATAAAGCTTAGTGAAAGTGGATTGTGATTCCAATCTCTGCTGAAGAGCATAGAATTTTGTCTAGATGCATTTGGCCTACAAATTCATTAAGTTTAGTATGTTTTGATGTTTATATTTAATGATGCTCTAGATTGGCTTTTTTTATTATTGCTAACCTGTCACCACAAACTAGACACACAGGTTTGCCTTTAATTTCAAAGCAATAAAAATCATCTGTCCATTTCACTCAGCATCAACTTTTCCTTTCTTCATAGTTGCCATTAATATGACTTAACAATACTTAAAGTTTTAATAATTATCCAGTAGGTAATGGCTATATAATTTATTTATTATTGTATCAGATAATATATATGGCAGTACTTGTAAATTATGAAGGAGAGCTTACAAAAGTAGAATGTAACAACATTTAAGTTTAAATAACTATCCAGTGTATATCATCAGCAATGAGATTATTTTTCTTTGTAGTCACCATTTGTTGAATATTACACTACCCAAGATATAATAACTATCCAGTGTGTATTGCCAAAGTTGAAATTATTTTGCTATATTTGTTTAAAGAATGTTACATAATTTTAGTTTAATAGCTATCCAGTGTGTGAAGCCATTAACGAGATTATTTTGCTTTGATTACTGTTCTAATCCTGCATTTTGAATTTGGAGTTTACTAATCATTTGTATCATCAACTCTTAAGAACTTACTAAGACAATAAAGTCAATTACTCAAGGCTTTTAATGGGTTTATAAATGTAGATGATAATAATCAATCCCTAAGCTATCAACAATCTCAACCTATAGTCAAGACAACCTCCTTTATTGTTAAAGGAAGTTGTCTTGACTATAGGTTGAGATTGTTGATAGCTTAGGGGTTGATTATTAGTATACTCTCTCATACAATATAAATTTATGTTATTGTGAAAAGGATATTAGAAATTGTTATTATACTCTATCATATAATATAGAATTTATGTTGCTGTGAAAAAGGTATTACGATTTTTTTGAATTTCAAGTCTTACTTTTGGTTCCCCCAACCTTGGCTTAAAGAATAGATGAAAATATTCTATTTTTAATCCTTTGATAACTGTTTATTTATATATAGTCTGAATGCGAGAGTGGCTAATTCTTTAATTATACTTATATTGAGATATGCTAATTTAACCGTTATAATTATTAACTTATATTTAATTATTAATATTGAATTCATTCTATATTACCATTAGTGTTGGCAAGAATAAAGTTTTTTTTTTTTTTTATTTAAAAAAACTATATTTACATTTGATTCAGTACATACATCGTAACAATCATTACTTTAAAAAAGTTATAAACATCAAAAGCACAAAGAATAGGTCTTACTTTTGGTTCCCCCAACCTTGGCTTAAAGAATAGATGAAAATATTCTATTTTTAATCCTTTGATAACTGTTTATTTATCCATAGTCTGAATGCGAGAGTGGCTAATTCTTTAATTATACTTATATTGAGATATGCTAATTTAACCTTTATAATTATTAACTTATATTTAATTAATAAAATTGAATTCATTCTATATTACCATTAGTGTTGGCAAGAATAAAGTTATAAACATCAAAAGCACAAAGAATAGATGGATCCATTCTATTTTTTTGATCTTTCTTAATAGTCATATTTATTCATAGTCTGAAAGGAGAGGGGTTTACTTTCTTAATTACATATGAATTGTTTAAAATTCTAAATAAATAATGAAAAATTATTCATAATTTTGAACATCAAAATGTATTCACAAAAATTATTTCACCCATCTTATCATCACTAATAAATAAGATCTACAGAACAAGCAAGACTTTAGAGCATTAAGATAGTATAAAATAATATCATTTCTTAGAACAAAGAATTAAAAGAAAAAAAAAATCCAAAACCAACAAATGAGCTTAAAAGAAACAAAAAATGACTTGATATGCAATTAAAATGAGACCACAGTGGAGTAAATATTGCTTTGTTATCATTAAACAGTCAACAGTAAAAACTTCTTTATATTATAATACTCAATGAAAACTTAAATAGTAAACTGATTATCATAGATGTAGCTGACCATCTATCGCAGGTACTAAGTCTTCATTCAACAATATTAAAGATGGAGAGGCAAAAATTAATATCAATCAAACCAGATGACAAGACTTGTCAAGTCCAAATTTCATGCTAAAATAAATTTATGTGTTTATTTGAATTAAACTGCCCATTAAGATAATTCTACTTGGCTAAAAGAACTGCATTATATCCAAAATGGATTTTACTGGAGGCACCAAAAGATCTTCTTTCATTTTGAAATATTGACTTGAGTTTCAATTTAGATTACTTTTTAGCTTAATACAGTTACAAAAAAAAAAATAATCAAGATTTAATAATTTGAAACTTTCTGTCCAAAATTATGTAATGTAGTATTGCATCAAGCAATAATACTTGACAATTTTTGATGACAGTTTGTTGCTGGTTGCATCTTAAGTTTTCTGACTAACTGTAAATTAACAAAGTATCTAATATCACAAATTTTAATAAGTTTTCTGACAAAATTGTTAGACCTTTACTATTATTATATTCAGCTATCAAATAACAACCATTTAACAAAAATACAAATTTAAAAAAAAAAAATAAAAAAAAAATAATGTTCTGAATATGATTGAGATCTGGAAATACTGGAATTAGAAAATATTTCATTAACTACAATTTAATTTATGTTTATTATTCTATTTCATTGTTTTCATAATGTACATTGATTATTCTATCAGATAATATATATATATATGATGGCAGTATTTGTGAGTAGTAAAGATGAACTTATTATAAATACTAAATTAGGATCAATTGAATTATAATAGTCTACCAATAAAAATAAAGCTAAAAATTATGAAAATAAAAATAATGGTAACATTAAGTTATATAAATGATTATGGGTTTTTAAAAAATACTTGGGTGTAAAATAGCTCTTTGAACAAAGACTTGAAAATGAAGCTTGCTGAGTGTTTGAAATGTAGCTTTATATGAAACAAAACTTTAATGATTAGTAAAAGAGAGGAAAAGAGATAGAGGTATTGAGCATGGGATTTAAAGGAGATAAAGCAGAAAGTTTAGAAATGTAAGAGAGAAAGAAAAAAATTAAAAAGGGGGGGATTATTGTAGACAAGAGAAATTGAATCTCATGTGTACTTGTAATAGGAAAGCAAATTACAGCAGAAATATAATAGCCATTTATTTTGTTTCAATCTTCATTTGTATATATTATACATCAAATATAAGAATTCACATTTTGTTGTTAAACTTTGATTACAATAAAATTCAAATTGTTTGTTAAATTGCACATGTACAGTACATGCATACATATAATTTAAATTATAGTATAAACAAAATTAAAAAAAAAAAAAGAATGCAGTTATTAATATTAAAGTGAGAGAACATATTTACATATATACTGTATTTATAATATGGGAGTTTAAACATCCACATTAATTCAAATACAACACAAATATGTTACAGGTGACATTCTTTTTCTTCAATAATCTTTCTTCCTCTATGAAATGAAATAGTAGTCTTGTTATAAGCAGACTATGATCTCTATAGTTATTCTATGTTTTTAAGTCAGTATCGACTTTAGAAACTTATACAGTCATCCTATTTACTATTACCTATTTAAACTCTTCAAACTTTATTAATGCAATATAACAACAATCTAGTTCTTTTTTTCTGGCACTACTAAATCAATAATTTTCATTTTGTCACTTAAGAAAGTTATTTTATGAATTTTATTAAATTTCATAAAAATGTTGGTTTATGCTTAGAAAATATTTTTATTACATAAAATCCCTACACACATCAATTCAGAAAGAATAATAAAATGAAGAATAAAATCTATGTGCTTTCAATGTAAACCTGAAATATTATATCGTAAAACATATTAAATTTACAAATTTTAATGTTTTCATTTTCTGTTTATTTACCTTTTTTTTTTTTTTGATAGCATTTAATTGAAATGGTATACCTTGAAAGAATTTATCATGTTTTCACTGTATAAAACATTCTTTAAAAAGCTGTACAAAAAAAGGAGAAAGAGCCATAAGAGAAGTGTGAGTAATAAAGTTAAAAAGAAGAAAAGCAACAATTCATTAGAATCAGATGATACAGAACTAAGAACCTTTATAGATATAATAAACACCTCCATACTTCCCCATTCTTTTTAAATTCATATAAATAAAGATATAATAAAAGACAAATGACCTCAAGATGCATTTCGATATACACTATTAATTATTACTAATCATTTTCAAAACTAGAGATTATTTCTAACACAGATATAAACTTTAAACCTCAGTTAAAAGATTAATATATCTGATTTTTAAATTTTACATACACAAGGAGTTATTCACCTTTCTCTGTCCCGTATGTATTATCTTTATAGATAGAAAAAACACCTCCATACTTCTCCATGTGAGTGGAGGGAGTTTGACAATGGTAAATGAAAGTGTAACAATTTGCTCTAGATAAATGCTTTGCATATAATAAAGATATATATGAGAGATAGTGACCTGGGCCAACTGATGAGTGCTGGTTTGGCATTTGTCTTTTATTATATCTTTATTTATATGAATTTAAAAAGAATGGGGAAGTATGGAGGTGATTATTATATCTATAAAGATATTACATATGGAACAGAGAAAGGTGAATAACTCCATGTGTATGTAAAATTAAAAAATCAGATATATTAAAATCTTTTAACTGAGATTTAAAGTTTATATCTGTGCTAGAGATAATCTCTAGTTTCGAAAATGATTAGTAATAATCATTAGTGTATTTATCTGAAATGGATGGCATCAAAGTTGTGAGTGGAGGGAGTTTGACAATGGTAAATGAAAGTGTAACAACTAAGAACCTATAAAAACAGACTTGTATAAGCAATAGAAAAACAATAGCAAGCGACAATATGCGAGTTGGTGATGACAGTTTTAATCCCTTTCCTTTTTTTTTAGATAATATCTTCGGCAATTTTTTTTTTAAAAGAAAAAAACAAAATTATAACTGGGAAACAAGCCTTTAAATTACAATTACCACCTGACTTCTTCCATGAAAAAATGAAATAAATTTTCATTTCAGATTGTCATGAAAATTATGTATAAAGAAGTAATTAGGAAAAAGAAATTGTAGCTATGAAAGTAAGAATAACAAAAAAAAAACAAAACAGAAACTAATTGTAAGCAGTCTTGCATTGGTGGTCGAGAGATCAGCGCAACTGCCTTACACTTGCAGACAGTTGCCCGGGTTGCGGGTTCGCGTCCCAGCCGATGCTATGACACTTAAAAAAAAAAACTAATTGTAAGCAAATATAATGAAGTAATATAAGAAAATGGGCTATAAAAAAAATATTGCTCTCAAAGTTTTTATCACACAGAAAAAGATTTAGATGCACAAAATCTATTTCATGATTTATAACTATGACATAATTTTTAAAAAAATCTTCAAATTTACATTTTCAAAAAAATTTAATACTTTATATAAAGAAATTACCTATAATTTTTAATGATCCATTAGGTAAAAACTCTCCAATATCACCTGTAGCAAACCACCGCTTTCCATTTTCATTATAAAAATCTTCTTGTGTTTTTTCTTCATTTTTAAAATATCCTAATGAAACATTCTTTCCTCCTATTATAATCTCTCCACGAGGATTGGGTTTATCTGTATTTCTGTAATTTCCTTGGAATAAAAAAAAAAGACAAAGATAAAATATCAAATATATATTATTTACATACACATATGCCAATATGAATATTTTCAAGGGTTAAAAGATGTTAAAATTTAATTTTTATCTGTATAAATACATAATTCTATAAGAATTTACTTTGCCTATTTTCTGCACTAACTGTAAAAATTTATTAAATGTTTATACATTTAACAGCAGAACAGGTTTGTTTTTTTCATGTTACAAATATTTATTTTATCCCACTAAGTGCTTTCAATATTAAAATTTATCACAATCATAGCATTATGCAGAAAAAAACACCATTTATTTGAAAAAAGATCAGCAGTTAGATAATCCTGATCAAATAAGCAAACTTATGGTATCAAAATTTCTTTCTGATGTTTCAGTAACATCAATTACCTTCCATCAGGTTAATAATAATGAAATAAATTAGACATCAGTGAAACATCCTGACTCACTAATAATCAGGATTATTTACCTAATGATCTTTCTTAGCAGTAATTATCTTTTGTTTATTCTTATTTACAAAAAATCAAAACATTTGATATATAGAGAGAGAAACACACACACACACATGAATAATAAACAGTTAAATCCAAAATAACTGTCTTAAGAAACAGTCATCTCAATATTGAAAGTTTTTTTTTTTACAATATATTACATTCCCATCCACTATATAAAAAAAATGCAAGCAAAAAAATATGTGTATAGGTTATTCAAGACTTCTAGCCACATTTTATAATCAAAATAGTTATCATAACTAATGAAAGACATACACTAGAGATTCACTTGTCTAATACTATGGGATTTAAATTCTTCCTTGGCAGGCTCCAGGTTCACTATATTCGTACGCAAAACAGCTCTATTTGTCTTATAATATGAAAAATGTATCTGACTTGAAGAATAAATTCAAAAAGTATTTATTAAATTAATGGTACAAAAAAAAATTAATACACACAAATAATTCTATATATGTTATACATTACAGCTATTATAACAAACTTAATCATTTAAATATGATTATTTATCAGTAAAATACACTGAAGCTCTTAAATTATAAACCAATACAAAGACTAAAAGCATGGTAAATCTTCTATAATGAATTAGTATTGAAATATTACGAAGTTTCTTAAATATTTAATACTGTATACTAACATATAACTGGAACAAGATTACAATAATTCTAGAATTAAGATTAAGACTGATCTATGCTTCATCAGCTAGTTTTGATAGTTCCAAACTAAAAAAAACAATTGCCTAATGGCTAGAAGTACTTATTACATCTAAATTTTGAATCCACTAAAAACAGATGTTTAATAAATTGGAGATCAGACAGTTATAGCAATATACAAGTCTTATAAAGTACAAAACGATTCTAATTATATATTTATTAGGAGAAAAATCAATAAATAAACCTCACCACCAGACATATCTACTACATGCAAATGTAGTCTCATATATGAAAAGTTCTGGGTTCTTCCCCAGACCTATGACATATTTTTTATCATGTGTAATTTAGCACAGTAGTGAAGAGATTCATTCAAGAACTAAAATTCCTAAACTGTTTCTCAGATTAGTAAAATAATTTAAACTACTGAGTTCAATCTAGCATATAGTACTTAAATATTATGACCTTCTGAATAGCAGAACACAAAATTACACGCTATTCCCAAATAGCAGACAGATTACAGATGAAATGTCAGAATTCACAAATATTCTGATAAGAACTAAAAATATAATCTTTATCCAGATATTCCATCATACTAATATCTAGGAACCTAATATTCACCATCTTGAACACTTTATCTGAAGACTCTGCCAGAAAATCAGCACCTGCCTATATTCCTGAATCTGATAAAAAATTTTTTTGCTTACTTTTGAAAAAAAAAAAAAGGTTGTGGTAAAATAAAAATAAAAAGCAACCATAAAATAATTGATCCATAAAAATATATGAAAACACCAAATTATATATAAAAAAAAAAAAATTAAATGTGTAATGTAAAGACAAAATAAGAATAGATATATGAAAAAACCGATAGTACAGTTTTCAAATAGTTAACTGCACAACAAAGACTGTTCAGGAGCCCCCCCCCCCCAACACACACAGATAGGAAGAATGAAAGAGATATTATTAATCATGTTTCCCAGCTGCTAGACAGTGATGATTTGAAAGATTTTTCTGTCCTTGTTTATCCTCTAACTAAAAATAGTCAGATGATTATTTGCCAGCTAATATTGGATTAGCTTCAATGTTTTTCAAGTTTTATTCAGCCTGAATTCAAACCTAGATAATATAGCAGGGGGGATGCTCTATTGAAAAAATTTCTATTACATAACCTATTTATTTGATGAAAAATTAATCTAGGATTATCAGATTATTGCTAAGTCTCTTATAAGAAAAAAAAACTGTAGCCAAATTAACCAAGTTTTATTTTTTTGATTTGGTTCATCTTTAATGCAGAATGACAAATTCTCAGAGATATTTAATGTTAAATAAATCACAAAAAAGTTCAATGTGACCTTTGGAAAACCGTAAAAGTTTGTGATATCAAAAAAAAAAAAAAAACAATAATAACATATAATAACAACATTCTACTCTTTTTACACTTTAAAGCAAAATATATTTATTAATTTTACAATGTTTAAATTTTTGTAGATCTGATGAAGACTGCTAGGAATGGTTGAAACTGTAAAATTAATAAATATATTTTGCTTTAAAGTGTAAAAAGAATGGAATGTTATTATATGTTATATATTAAAAAAGCAAAAATAAAGAAGGACAGAGGAAGAGTAACAACAATAACATAAGAAGATGTAAGACAGATATTACAAGATCAAAAGGTGTTCTCAGTTCTTGAAATTCAAGCATGATTTATAAAAAACAAAAACAAAATCATAGTTTATCAATAAGATATCTTAGACACAATTCTAATAAAATGCAAATTTTTTTTTTATCATCAGTAAAAATAAATATGACTTTAAAAATACACTTATATAGGATAACAACAAATAATGAATATGATTAAAAGCCAAATTATCAAGATTCATGAGGACATTATTTTATATACCAAGTTTTATTAATTATACTTAAATAAATAATACAAAAAAGTTATATAAAGTTAACTAAACTGAATACATTCAATGTGCTCAGTCAATCAACTGTATTCTATTGATAGGCTCAATTCGTAATTTTAAAAAAATTATAAAAAATTACATATTTAATAAAATCTATGAATCTTGATCATTTACAATCTATTTAGTTGAGCTAGTTCAATGAGTACCCTGAAAATAAAAGAGAATCAAGTTTAGATACAATAACTAACAATTTTTAAGGATGCAAAATTACACTATATCCCAAAAGATCTTACATTATAACAATCTTACACTATAACACTAAACACTGTAATTTTAACATTACGATTTGTATGATAAAATATCATTCAATTTATTTTGTAGATTTAGCAATAAAACCATAAAAAAAATCCTAAAACTTTTCTGATTGTCTGCTAAATGACTGTTTGCTCAGAAATATATCTTATATGTATATAAAATTATTTACATAACACTCCATTTATACATAAATGTAAAAAAAAAAAACTATGTTTGCACAATAATTAACAACCAGATTTCTAATGGTACTTTAATAAATAATAATAATAATAAATATAATCAAAAAATTAATCACTTAACAGAAAGTGATATTTAAACCTCAAAACTATCAGACAGTTGCAAACCAAGAATCTTTAGCTCTTAACTCTATCACTTTAATATCACACTAAATTGCATAAGATAATGATGTATTAATATTCTTTCCTTACTTCAGTTCTAATATAAACCTCATATTCTGATTATCATAATAATATCTAGAAATAAATTTTATTAAATCTAACTCTGATGGGGATCGTGCAGCACAAATGGTAAGACAACATATTGTTATATAATCATAAAAAGTTCTAAGAAAAATAAACATAAAGAACAGATTAGAGGATGAGATTATTGAAGAACAGGATAGATAATAAATTAAAAATGCAAACGAAGAGTAACAAAACCGCACACACAAAAAAGAATAGAAAAAAATGAGTTATCAATCTCCAGGCATCCATTATTTTCAACATTTAATTTCTTGTAAAAATATTCAATTCATAGAATTTATTTTGTATAGAAAGTCTATTTTAAAACTTAATAATTAATTTAGAATTTTAAATAACCATCTCTCAAATTTTCTGTATATTTTGATATTTTTTTAAACAAATATAAGTTGTTGTTTTTTATGCTAAATTCTTTATGAAATCAGCCTCTATACATTTTCAAATAAACAATTGAAAATTGAATGGATAAAGTGGTAGAAAAGTTTAAAATAAAATTATTATACAAAGTGAGAAGTAAAATGGAATTATTATATGCTTCATATATATAGTAAGCTTAGCATGCTTTCGATATATATATACATATATATATATATATATAAAGACATCAAACATATGTCTACTATGATTATGATATCATTATAGAGCTAACAAAGCATGCTCAGCTTACTATATTAAGCATATATGAATACCATTTTACTTCTCGCTTCATATAAGAATTCACTTTTAGGTTGTTCTTATTTATCACTTCTAAAGCATTTAACTTGAATTACAATTGCATAAGAAAAGTCTAAAAAAAATATTGAATAACAAACAAAATAGTAATTGTGGAAAAATTGGGAAGAGGGGATTTCAGTATTTTGAAAACATGATTAATAATAAATTATATTTATTCTAGATTAAATTTCAAAATACAAAAGAGTAGTGAATCCCAACTTTGGAAAATATATCTCATATTAACCAAACCAATTGGACTATAATGTATAGAAATGAAAAAATTTTATCCAGAATTACATATCTCTGATCACTTCAAAGTAGGCTATAATTATCCATTTCCAGAGAATATTAATTTCCAGCATATATTAATATTTTTAGGCAGAAATAATAATGATAAAATATTTTCTTCTCAAGAAGGTTAACAATTACATACTCATATCACTATCTCAATGGTTTTTGCCATAGAAAATTGCAGAAATGTGAGGCTATTATATTTTTTTAAACATATTCCATTAATACTGTATAAATTGCAAAGCAAGATACATAAATGATCACAAGAGTGGCTAAATGCTGGTTACTTTTGGGGTAACTAATAATGATAGGGTAGACAATTTAAGTTTTTTAAAAAAAGGAAGACTTATTTTAGTTCACTGATTTTAAATTTGCTTATGTCTCTAAATTTAACATTAAGTGTTCAAAGTTTAATTATTCAAAGTTTGAAATTAAAATAAAATTTAAAAAAATATATTCAAGGTTTATTTCATTAAAATATCATAATTATATAAAAGATTTTTTTGTAATGTAATATTTTTTGTTATTGTAATTAATAAAACTAACTACAAAAAAAAAAAAACATGAGAAAAGCAATAAAATATAATTTAAACAATGAACAGTTCAAGTTAATGTGTAATTAAAATTTTTATTAAAAGTCCATGCTCTCTCATGCTTCAGTCTTTTCTTTGTTTAGCAGTTGTCATTAGCTGCTCATAAAAACTTTCAAGTTTTATTTAGTGGCAAGTTATGAATAAAAATCAATACTGTGAAATAATTATGATGGTGCACTGCTGATTTCATGGTGTGTGTGACTATTTATTCTGGACACAATGTAATTCTAATTATCTATTCAAAGCCTGATATCTCATAGAAGGCATTTGAGAAAATGAATTGGATTACTTTTCTTGATAGTTAGGAAAGGAAATACATAGACTGGAACATATGACTGCTAGAAAATTTATAAATGAGTAAAAGATTTTGTAAAGTTAAATGATATTTTAACAGAAGAGATAGAAGGATATTTAAGACAACAATACTGTTTCTGCTATTTTGCTTAATACTTATTTATCTAAGTTACTAACTGAATGTTGTTTTGCTATAATAGGAAGTAAAAGGATTAATTGTATTAGATTTAATTGATGATGTGGCAGTACTTGCATATAATGAGAATGTATTTTGAAAAGTGCTCTGTAAGATTGATAAAATAATATAAATAGTGTGGATAAAAGATTTAAGTATGCAGGAAGTTATTGACCAGATTGAACATTTAACTATTAGTAAAGTTTGATAACTGAAGAAGAGTTTTTATTTAGGCTCATCTAAATAGATTGAAGAAAGAAATTTGGAAAAGTTTTTATATATCCTACTGATTAGAGAAATCAACAGTTAAAAAAAAAGGAAGGTACATCCCATGCTTTTTTTCTTCCGATTGTGAATTTTTCCTAACATTTTATCAACTTTTGAATAATCTTTTCATGAACACTTTTGGGAATTGAAAAATCTTAATACTTATAAGTGTTAAAAAAAAAAGGAAGTCTTTTTTTTTTTACAAGTTAAATGGATAAAGTATACAAAATAGACTCTATTTTGTGTTCTGCAGTTTTTTTCGTTGTCACCATCATTTTGTGAGGTTTTTAAAAGAAATATCAAAAACATAGATTCTGAATTTCAAACTCAGCAATTCATACACATTATAGTATATAATTAATTAATATTCAAATGTGAGAATTTATGAGAAAGACAGAATGCTAGATTAATAAATAAGAACAAAAAAAATGTTTATTATTCAATAATATTCATTGATTAAACTGGCCTACATTCTTCTAATAAACTTAATATGATACATCAAGACATACAAAATATTAAGAACACTATTGCTTTAAATTATAAAATGTAAATAGATAATAAAGAACATAAATAAATAATTATAAAGATTACCATTGTTCAGGTGATCACACTTTCAATATTAAAAATTTTGTCAGTCTCTGCACATAAATTCTTTTTTGCTAATCTTAATATTTGTAAATTCCTTTCATTTTCCTTCATTTGTTTTGTTTATATATTATGGAGTCCATTCTGGTATTTTATTTAGACACTATAGAATCAATTCTTGAAGATTTAGACATATTAAGATTTTTAACTTCTTTAGCTGCTTTGAGTGAATTAAGATTTATTATAAATAAAAACATAAAAGAACAATATTGTGAAGATTGATGGTGTTTCGGACAAGAGTAGCAAGATTAGTTATTCAACTTAATAGCAGATACCAAATGCAGATAATTCAGGTTTATGCCCCTCATAGTGATGAAGTAGTAGAAGATTTTTATATGGATGTACAAAAGGCTTTTGATCAAACTAAACAACATTTTAAAATTGTTATGGAAGACTTTAATGCTAGAATTGGTAAACAAATGAAAGATTAAAGTGCTGTAGGTAAATTTCGTTATGATAATAGAAATGTAAGAAGACATAGACTTGTGAAGTTTGCAGAAAAGAAACACTTTATATTATGAATTTTTTTTTTTTTGAGAAAAATGTTAAAAGGAAATGGACATGGAAGCAACCAATGAAGATATAGCAGAATTGGATATATATTTTGACTAACAGAAAATACACATTTCAAGATTGTAATGTTCTTAACACAGGAAGTGATTAGTAAGGCTTTTCTCTAATAAAATTTTAAAGAAATCTAGTTTAAAAATTAGTTTATAAATATCAACTATTTCCCTCAAACATACTTCACACATAAAATCCCATTAATTATTTGTACCAGATTTATTTTCCATTTTATTGTTATTTAGCAATTTTGTTTTCAATTAAAAGATGAAGACTTGTTAATTTGATCAAACTTCCTATATAATCATTTTCGATGTAAGCATTTTGTTTATTAATACAGTTTACTATTTCTAGCTATAATTATTGGTTTATTCCTAAAACTGCTTTTCCCATCTATATTGTTTTATTTTATATTAATTAAAACTCCCGTTTCTCCATAATTCCTCTATTTCCCTATTTTTCTCTTCTGACTAGTCTCACATAATTTTTTTGTTACACAACTCAATTTACTGTTAACCTTTCTATATATACTTTACAATATTCAAAATTTTCCCTTCTCTTTCCAAAAATTTAGTGCAGTGGTCAAATAATGGATACAATAAATGAAATGTTCTTGGATTAATTCTCAGCTAAAAAAAGCAATAAAAAAAAAATCTCAATTTAGAAACACAATTAAAATGGTATATTCAATCTATTTTTTTGGTTGAAAGAATATCATGTGACCTCCTAAGCAACTAACATTACAATTATTATTATTAACTAAGTCATTACAGACTTGATTTTTTTATTTTTTTCAAATTACTGATTTTATAAGAGCAATCTTTCAATTTTCTTTGAACATGTAAAAGTCTTTATTCATGAGAACTGAATTAACTTCCCCTGCCCCCAAATAGTAAAATACGTAATGAATGAGTGGAAAATTTCCATAGGAATAATTTTTCTAACATGAAGTGGAACTACAGAACAAGAAAACTGTAAGTAATAAAAGTTTTTTTTTAAAAATGGCATAATGCAAGGCAAAGGTTTCTCTGACAAACTTTCATAGAAGAAAAGTAAAGGAGAGTGCTGCACTCGCTATGCTTATTAGTTGCTGGTTGGTGAGAATTGAACATTTTTCCATCTTAGTTTTATTCTCTAAGAATAGCTAGATACTCATTTACTGACCAATGATGAGTGGTTAGTTAGATTGGCTATGAACCAGCTATCTGGAAAAAAATTCCTAAACCTTTGAAAAGAATTTCATTCAGTTTGGATGAGAACTTTATTAAAACTATAGTACTTATTTTTATGTACAGTACTAATAACAATATAGTTAATTAATGTTTTAGAATTAATATTACAATGTATTTTGCAAATCTTTATTAAAACATAACTAAAAATACAGATTAAATGTACACAAAAGTTAAAATTTTATATAAAAATAACAGTAAATCAAATTAGGAATTAACAGCCACAAATTTAACAATTAATTTTTCCTCTTTGCATTCAGTGCAATAAAAATTAAACACTATCTCATTTTTTTCCTTTCATACTACTGTTATTAAGCAAACACCAAGTGAATAATTTCTTTAACATGAACAAAGGTTGAGTTTAATGGTAGTAGAATTAACTTGCCATTTTTTTTTTTATTATTGTATGCTTAGATGAGCAAAGTTAAGTAATCTTTTACAACTTTAAAGCAGAAAACATTTTTTCTCACTTTGGTATCTTATCATCGAAAGTAAAATTTTATTTTGAAATGTGATCATTCTCAACAATCAAGATTATTTCATCAGGATAAACTTTAAATTTTTATTTGAACTATTCAATCTTTACAATTTTAAATGTAACCAATGCTTTCTGATGATCCTTAAATAATGCTGATCAAAAGCAGATAATATCTATGCTTCATTCAATTTTGATAATTTTTAATTTCACATTAAAAATATATAATATGTGATGTGATATATTGTGGCTTCTCCTTAAACGAAGGCAAAAATATCTCAACAATTAAGCCCAGATAAACCTGTTAGCCACTTTATTTTCCATTCCCCACTCTAAATTTTCCCATATTCTACTCTCCCCAGGAGTTAGAAATAAATACCACTACTGACCCAGGATCAAAAATAAAATAGATTAAACCCAGTATATCTATGCTTTGGCTGCAGAGAGGAGTTTTGCTATTAACTGAAAGGAGACCCTTTGATTCCTTTTGGAGGCCTTAAAGGAATCGAGCAGGGCAAATTCCTAATGTCCACTCCATACGTTCTTGTCGTTGCAGCAGTATACGAACATGGATGGGCTGCTCACCAACACGCATTAGCCAGCGTGGTGAGTTTATTGGCTTTTTACCTCTTAGTTTAAGATCAAGAAACACCATGGTCTTTCTTCTCAGTGTCTGATAAGGCAGAATGAATGTTTGTGTAAACGATAAATATTTTCCCGATACATATATACAATTATGACAGACAAAAATAAAGCACAGCCCTTATTCCCAGGAGGCTGTAAAGTCACCAACCAAGGCAGCGGTTGGTGGCCGAAGGCGGAGGGTGCTAAGAATCCCCTGATTGCAGACCCAGGCTGCCATTTGATGACGACTTTTTATTTAGGTACTTACAACTGCAGATCACTTTCAAGTGAAGGAAGATTGCAAGAATTAGAAGAAGAACTCTCTTATATATTAAATGGGACATTATTGGACTTTGTGAAGTTAGAAGAAAAGGTGAAGAGACAATTGATTTAAAAAGTGGACATATACTCTATTATAAAGGCACAAATATTGGAAATACAAGTGGAGTAGGATTCATTATAAATAAAAAGTGGAAGAACAATATTGTGGAGATTGATGGTGTATCGGATAGAGTGGCAAGCGTGGCAAGATTAGTTATACAACTTAATAGCAGATACCAAATGCAGATAATTCAGGTTTATGCCCCAACAAGTTCTCATAGTGATGAAGTAGTAGAAGATTTTTATATGGATGTACAAAAGGCTTTTGATCAGAGTAAACACCATTTTAAAATTGTTATGGGAGACTTTAATGCTAGAATTGGTAGACACATGAAAGATGAAATTGCTGTAGGTAATTTTGGTTATGGTAATAGAAATGAGAGAGGACATAGACTTGTGGAGTTTGCAGAAAAAGAAAAACTTTATATTATGAATTCTTTTTTTGAGAAAAATGTTAAAAGGAAATGGACATGGAAGCATCCAAATGAAGGTACAGCAGAATTGGATTATATTTTAACTAACAGGAAATACATATTTCAAGATTGTAATGTTCTTAATAAATTTAACACAGGAAGTGATCACCGATTAGTAAGGTGTAAGATACGTGTTAATGTAAAACTAGAGACAAAAATTATTAAGAAAAACAATATTTACGGTTGATATTCCTAATCTTCAGAAACATTCTAATGAATTTAAATTAGAACTTACAAATCGGTTTCAAGTATTAGTAGATTTTGAACATGATTCAGATTTGAATGAAATTAATATGAAAATAACTGATACACTTTTGAAAACTGCAACAAAGATAGCTGGTAGAAAAAAACAGCAATTGGCCAATAAAATTTCTACTGAGACTAGAGAATTTATGAAGAAAAGAAGGAATATGAAGATATACAAAAATGATGCATTAAAAAGAATTGAATATCTCGAATTTTGTAAAATGGTACGGAAAAGAGTTGAAAATGATATAAGAATGTATAACTGTGAACTAGCAAGGAAAGCTGTAGAAGAAAATAAAAGTCTTAAGAATGTAAAACAACATTTTGGTATTGGTAGGAAATTTATATCTGCAATAAGAAAAAAAGATGGAATTATTACTAAAAGGAGAGATGACATCATGAAATTGGTAGAAGATTTTTATCAAGAATTATATAGTAATAAAGAACAAGTACCTCCTATATCTATTACATCTTCCAAATTGCCCAGAATTTTAAATGAAGAAGTGAGACATGCAATTAAATGTATGAAGAAAGGAAAGGCTCCAGGTGATAATGGAATTATAATTGATATATTAAAAGAAGCAGGTGAAGAAAAAAATTTTTTTTAGCAAAGTTATATACCAAATGTCTAAATGATAAAGATGTACCGGATGATTGGAAGAATGCAGTAATAATATTAATATTTAAAAAAGGTGATAAAGAAGACATTAGAAATTACAGACCTATCAGCCTTTTATCAGTTTTATATAAAATTTTTATCAAGATAATTACTACTCGTCTACAGAGAACATTGGATTTCCACCAACCAAGAGAACAAGCTGGATTTAAAAGTGGTTTTAGTACAGTAGATCATATCCAGGTATTGAGAGAAGTTATAGAAAGGACAAATGAATATGAAAAGGCATTTGATTCTACAAACATTTCTTCAGTGATTAAAGCATTAGATCATCAAGGTATAGATCCAGGATATTGTCATATTTTAAAAAATATTTATAAAAATGCAACAGCAACAATTAGATTACATAATGACACTGGGAAAGTCAACATTGAGAAAGGTGTAAGACAAGGTGACTCCATATCTCCAAAACTTTTTACAGCAGTGCTGCAAGAAGTATTTTGTGGATTAAAATGGGAAACTAAAGGAGTGAAAGTAAATGGTGATTATTTAAGTCATTTAGATTTCGCAGATGATGTAGTTGTTTTTGCAAATAATGCTTCAGATCTGCAGGAAATGTTGCAGGAATTATCAGATGAAAGTAGGAAAGTAGGACTAAAGATAAATGTTAAAAAGACTAAAGTACTGTTTAATCGATTTGCTCAAAATATGAAAATAAAACTTGATTATGATGAATTAGAAAAAGTTAACAGTTACAAATACCTTGGTCAGATTATTAATACAGATGGAAACATAATGGAGGAAATTAATCATAGAATTAAACTTGGTTGGAGTGCTTTTGGTAGAAATAACTTGATACTAAAAGGAAATAGCCTATGTGTTTGAAAAGGAAGGTTTTTAACAAATGTGTTTTACCAGTTCTTACTTATGGATCTGAGACTTGGACACTTAATAGAAGAGCAATTCAGAGACTTCAGACCACCCAAAGAAGTATGGAGAGATGTATATTGGGAGTAACAAGAAGAGATCATAAACGCAATGTATGGGTAAGAGAACAAACAGGTGTTACTGACCTCATTGAAAAAATTAAAAGATTGAAGTGGAGTTGGGCTGGACATATTGTTAGAAGAGATGATAATAGATGGACAATTGAAATTTTAAACTGGATTCCAAGAGATTGTAAAAGACTCAGAAAGAGACCACATGTGAGATGGATGGATGAAAGAAAGTATGCAGGGGTGATGTGGAGAAGAGAAGCTAAAGATCGGAGAAGATGGATTAAACTTGGAGAGACCTTCATCCTGCAGTGGATTGATAATGGTTGATAATGATGATGATCTATGCTTTTGATGTTTATAAATTTAGCATTGCTGACATTAATAAAAATTCTGAACGAACTTAATACATCAGCCATATGAAATAAAACATTAATAATATTCAATTAATAATAAATTATACAAGAATGAAGATTGAATCTCACTTTTAATAACCTTGTTTTATTAAAGAAACAAAATAATGAGTTCACATATTTTGAAAGATTTTATTTTATGAGTTTTCTTTCCGTGATGTTTCTATTCACAAAAATGGGTTTTACGAATCTTTATAAAAATAATAAAAGGCTAAATTCCAATAAAATTGGAAATTCCATTTTTTTAAAACTAAATTTGAATATTTTTCTATCATTTTTCTTCAAATAATTAATGTCCCATTTTTTTATTAGCTCAAGTATTCATATTATCTTAAAAATAAAACATTATTAGATTATGATTTGAATCCACATTGGCTATAAGGTTTGCATATGCATTTTAAATATTCTTCTTAAACTTAATCTGAACTGATATACAATGAACAATATGCAATGATAATTAATATAACAATTATTTAATGAAAGTATATTTACATGAAAAATTTAACATTTTAATAATACTGATAAATAAAATTATAGCATTTATAGGAATAACTGATTTATAAACTTACCTTCCTCCCAGTTCCTTAATTTAATGTCCACATATCTAATTGGAGCACCAACATGCCCTACCATGAGATCAGTGGCTAGAAAAATTAAATTAAATTAAATTAATGCGTACCTTGTAGTTTTCAATTTATTTATTTTTATATACATACAATTGCAAAACTTATTAAAAATACTATTAATTTGGACAAAGATACATATCATCTAAAGAAAAAACTTATCAAAATGAAATGGAGATTTATAAATAGATCGCAGTAATGAATAAATGTACAAGAAAGAACTGTTTAATTCTTTCCGTTCTTGCATTTTGATCTATTCATTGACAACTAACTTATTCTATTTGAAAGCCAGTCTTTATATATAAGCTAGAGTAATTATTAGACACTAGACGGTAGTACAACATTCAAATCCCAGATAATTTTTGAAAAAATAATTTCACTAAAAAGCATTGAATTTATGCATCCACACATTCAGAAGTTACTTTCATTTCTTTTACATTCCCAAAACTAACAAGAGACCCTTTGGTTTTAAATCCAAACTAACTTGCCTCGCAATATGATTTTACATTATAATATACCAGTGGATCTGCTCTCATAAAATGTTAGTACTTACACAAAAACAGGTTATAATAGATAATGAATAAATAAATGGCATAGTATTTCAAATTATGGGATAACTATCCAGTAAGATTTTCTTTTTCCTCCTAATTATGGATCATATGTTTATTCACAATTAGTAAAAAAAAAAAAATCAAAATTGATGTACAGTATAATTTTCAGAGGTGAAAATATTGTTATAATACTTATTTTCTTTTTAAATTACCAAAAAAAAAAAAAGTAGAATGAATATAAAATAATTTTAACTTATCTCTGGAGAATAATTATTCTATCTATAAAATTTAAAAGTAATTGGTATTGGTTATTCAGTGAAAAATCAGGTCTAAAATGACCATTTCCACATCTCTATTAATCAAAATTGAATTATTATAAGTTTTGTTTTTAAAAATTGTATTTTTCAAAATTATTATTTGAGATTTATTTCTTCTAAAAAAAAAAAACAAGTAAAATGAAAATAAAAATGTGTATTCAACTATGACTGATAGTTTAGTGTGGTGGAATATGGCAGTTTTTTTAGCTCTAGACTGCCTCCACATGTAAAGCCAGAATACTTCATGTTACATATGTAGAGAAAAAAAAACAACTATTGAATATGGTCTATTAGTTTCTAAGTAGCATGACTTTTTCTGCTTACTTACACTGCATTGGAATCAATAATTGACTCTACATCAATCATTTATTATAAGGTCGAATAATCGATAGGCACCAAATGCTAGTGATATATTTAAATAACAATTAGTTTTTGACTATGGGCTTTTTTTGGTGAATAACATTGAATTTTGTATCTCTTTATAGGCATTTAAATACTAAATGAGAAAATTTCTCAATACTGTTCACATTTTCCATACATTTTCCCACATGCTATGATTTGTCCTTCATTTCAAGTTTCTGATTTATAAACTCCAAATAGTAAATGATTCTATTATTTAATACAATTTCTCACAGAACCCTGAAGTAAAATGGTTTTCTTTTTAATTTTTAAAAAATAGGTCAATAGACAGCAACTCATTATGAAACTCATGTCTTATCATCTGATAAAAAATTACCATTTGTTGAATTTTATGATTGCAACTTTAAATTCCTATATGTTAACTAAAATAATCTAACGGTTCATTCAGTATGGCTAATGAATGTCTCAAAATAGAGCTATAGCCCTTGATTATATCAATAAATCTCAACGGTAAAATTTCAATTAATGCACATTACTTATCTATCAATATTGGAAAATTTCCCTCAGCTTTAGTATGGTATTCTGCAAAAACTATTTCTGCTTTAACATGTAATCTCATGAAAAGCAAACAAATAACACAACTGTTTCAATTTATCTTTTTTCTTCAAAAATAAAAATGTTTATTTTCTTCAACTTTACATGTTGAAGTAACACAGAAATGCTTCAGGCTGTGTATGATCTCAAAAAATGTGATGTAATAATTGTGAAATAGCATTAATATCTTCATCACCAATGTTTATCTAACTTCACTTAAGCATTAGTAGAACTAAATGCTATGAGGATTGTAACAAATACCATTTGCTTTAAAAACTTTCCAGCAACTGGGAGACTTGAAAGGCTTATTTTTAACTTTGTTAAAGAAAAAATTTGAACTGCTAAAATGTTAGCTTTAATTTAATAGGCGAATGAAATTGCATTTCTTATCAGCCTTCTAAAAAATTACATCCTTTCACCCTAAAAGTTTCATTCTCTTTTTATTATTTTAATCAGGATTGCTTCAGTCACTTCCACAAAAATTATAATTCTCATTGATATAATAAAAATAATCCTATTACTAAACCAAGTATCTCTTAGCAAAATGATAGTGATTTATTGCTGGCATATCTCTTCTGTAAAATTCAATATATTCCAGACATTTAACTAATTAAAACTGCTAAAACTTAATCACTATATTAGTATCTTATCATTATTCACTTGCCTATATACATCTATCATCATCTTAATAAGAAAATCATTAAAGATATGTGGATTATATACATAAAGGATAAATAGACTATAGCTATTGTAGAGCAAAGATCTCTCCAACTGCCTTCCAAAAAGAAACAGTGATAAAAATAATACTCACCAGGTTACACAATTATTACTCAGTGAGGGTTCGAGATTTATTCTTCTTGTTTTATTCTTTAAAAATAATTAGATATTCATTCTCTAATAATAAATAGATACCTAGCTAGTGTAACTATGGATTGGCTATCAAAATCATATTCAATCTTTAAATTGTTAGAATGGCAGGGACATATGCTAAATAGCATATCACAAGGCCTCTAAAATTTTAAAACAAAAAATAGATGTTTTTCTTAAAAAGATAAAATATTAATAGAATAACTTTAGAACTTTAATAACTGCAAATTCTTATATATCAGTTGTTTTTATTAAGTTTTGCATCACCTCTCATAACTGCAGCGCCTCCACATGTCTCTGTTAAACCATAACCCTGTAAAACTGGACAACAGAAGCAAATGTTCATAAATCGATGAGTATCTGGGGAGAGGGGTGCTCCTCCACAGAACATAGCTCTTACCCTGCCACCCAAAAGCTTTCGAATTTTCCCAAAAATTAACCTAAAAATATATAAAATAAATGTTTATTTTTTAAAAAAGGTATTCTTTGGATTTCAAAAAATAAATAAAAAATAGTATTGAATCAATTTTAAAGATCTTACTTATCCATGATGGGTGTTGAATAACCAGTCTCAAGACAATTCATTTTGTAGTCATAAGCAAAGTGGAATAATGTTTTACTAAACTCTCCACCTTCATTGACTTTCTCAATTACAGCTTTATAGACACGATCAAATATTAACTGAAAACAAAAAATAACAATGATATTCAGACTATTTTATTAAAATTTAATTTTTTTATTAAATGGAACTAAGATTACCACAAAAGAATATGGAAAATAATTTATAAAAAAATTTTAATAAAAAATAATAAGCCATTTGAATGTAATTAGATTGTTTTATACTTTATCAGTGGCAAATAATAAAATTTTTGCTAAAACTTAAACACTGTCAAAACATTCTTCAGAGCAAGTATTAAAAATATACTTTTTATTGTATATTTTAAACAAAAAGATCGTCTTTTCATCATCATTTTTTATTGTAATATTTTAAACAGCATTAAACTGTTGCACATGCGCTTTGGATTTTAACTATAAAATGAATGAATACAAACACTTCAAACACATGATAAAGTCTTTGGAAAAGATAGAATGGCCATCTATCTTTTCGAACCCAAATGCTTTTGTATGGGCGAATCTTAAGTGTTTGAAAGTGAAAGCGTGAAGATATTAAATAATCACTTTAAATTACTTATTATAAAGATTTTTCTGAGTTTAACAATTTTTCCATTTCATGGCTTCTCCTTAAAGTATAACCATTCTTGGGTTTACTAAAACACACACACACACATACACCCTTTTTCTTCTTGTCAAAATAATACATTGCATGAGGAGTTTTATAAGCAATACACAGAATTAATGGCAAAAGTTCAGCCACTGACAAGAAAGCTTAAAAATAAATACTGTAAAGATATATTGAAACAGTAAGATGCGAGAAAATAGTAAGATTCGAGTTCGAATCTTAGTTTTGCCTGTTATATTTTGTTCTATCGTCTTCTACTCACCCCTCCATCCCACCTAAATTTAAACCCTCAATATTGGACTGTATGTGTATAACGGTGCTAAATATATATATAAACGCTTGTTAAATATACCGTATGTATACACACACTTCAATATCAGATAAATATTAAATTAAATAACACACTTTAAATAATTTGTTTAAATTTAATATTTCTTTGTGTAAATAGTTATTTAGATCAATTTTATTTAATAACATTTTAATTTGTAAATTCTAAAATCTGTTTTTAACTTTTAAAATGTAGAAATTATAAAAATAGAAATTCCCCTGCTTAAGTGAAATTGCAAAGTCATAGTGGGTGGGAAGAGACAATAGAATACTGACAATTTCCTAAAAGCTTTTTAATTAGTTTTAAGAAACATATGCATTATAACCAGATCAGAAGCAAAATACAAGAAAAAGTATTAAGCAAAATTCTTGGATTGAAAATACAAACTGAACATGTGCTTCCAATGCATTAAATTACCTGCGGATATTACTTAGCGGACTATAAAGGCAATAACTACATAATGTCAGATGGATCCGCAAGATAAGGGATGAGAAAGAAAAAGAGTTTATAACATCAGAACTTTATATTTTTTAGGTGGGCTCTCTTTCCCTTTTTTTGTTGTGTTGGCTCTCTTTGCTTTTCTTGTTTTGTTTGCTCGCTCTTCTGATTCATGCCATAGTTTAAATATTATAAAAAATTAAATTATACTGTCCGTTTTTTATTTTGCCATGTTTGAGGAGTAGTCGTGCTGTTCTCCTCTGGATGATGGGAAATGCGCTGGATTCCCTGCTTAATTGAAAATAAACTGAATGATTGCTTAATTCATATGCTGCTGCCTGATCAAAATGATGCTAATAATATGAAATGAACTGTTGAAGAAAAACTGCTGCTTAATATTCAATGGACCAGAAATGATCACTCAGAAACGTGCATATTCATCTGAATTCAAAGGTAACGGTACCCAAAATCTCTAAGAACTTTTACTCTTAGCTTTAAAGCTATAGCTCGTATCTCAAATCTATATTTTTACATATAATTTTCTTATCATGTAAACTCTGTGAAACTATAATAATTAAGTATCTGTAATTCTATTAAATGTTTTAATTAACTTCTGATCTTTCCCTTTTACTTTGGGTATCCATTTATTATTCATTATTTATTTCTGTAATTGATTTCATGCCTAAATAATTCCTGATCTAGACCATTAGCTTTATTAACTATTAGCATTCGTAGTCTTTGCCAAAATGTGCAAAATCATTAAAATAATATAATTACAATAAATTCATTTGATATTGATAAAGCTGCTAGCTTGGGAATTATCTATATTGATTTATAAATAATTTATTTGTTGGATGCATTCTCATTGTCTATTACTATGGCTCCCATTGTTATATTGTATTTAAATAAATTGCCATAACCATAGAGACACATCCTTCCTACTTTCATGATTAGTTATTAATGCAGATGTATTATAATTTATTGCGGACGGATATCTCAACTTGGCAATAGACATAAAATAGAATTTTAATTCCCCTTTTATTATTATTAATTGGTTTATATATGAGTTACCTAGGTTAGTCAAACCAATATCTGGTTATTTGAGGGCTTGCAAGTAAATAACTCATAAATGTGGACCTTGGAGTGGATCATCATTTTTTTAAGCGATTTTAAATATAAATATTTCTATGTTCTATAACGATAGGTATTATAGTGTAGCGATGCCAAATTCTCTCTTTTAAAACCATAGAAATCACCAGATACCTATGCTCAAAAGGTATCGTTCCGCTCCCATATAGAAGGGCGTATTTAGAAGTGCTCTAATGGATAGCTGAGTCCGTCATGCGGCGAGTGATAACAGTGGCAGAAGTTCCCGTACACTTGAACCTGCGATTATGACTGGTCTCATAGAGTCCCAGGCAGAAAATCTACCCACAAGTTTTATATTTCCTAATGGCTTCTCGTATCATAGTTCGCTCCTTAATTATTACCTGGCATATCTACGAATATCACCTCTCGTCCATTTAATTACCTTTTCATTATATGCTTATGATTACACTTTCCAAGTCTTCCATGTTATCTGCCCTCCAATAACAGGCCCCTTAGATTTAGTTACACAGATAAAACTTTTTAAAAATATATAAAATCTATTGTTAAGGCAAGTATATTCATGGCCGCATATTTTGTTAAATATTTACCTCGCATGATGGCTAATATCATTAATGTTAGGCATGGAATAATTGTGTTTCCATTAAATACCTAAAGAGCCAGATCAAATAAATATTATACTAGTCATTTAATTTTATATAAGTAGTTTCAGAAATTACCGAACTCAAAAATGTAACCACATTTAGATTACTATTAAACATATATAGTATTTCTGTTCCTTTAATGTCCTATAGCCATGGTGTCTCACATCGAAATAATTTAAGGATAGGAAGGTCATTCATTAGGATAATAGTGATATTAATTTTAAACAGTTATTTAGAGTCTCTTGCATCTCCCTGACCCCCGTGGCCTAAAAAAATGTTTTCTAATATGGAGGCAGGCATGTTGTTCCGTAGTAATGTTGCGTAGTCAATCTACTAGGTTCGAACTCAGCATTGCAGGCCCTGAATCCACCTATGGTGCTGCTCTTCAAATGTAGTGGAAGGATTGTGGAACTAGTTAATGAGATATAAGAATTCTGACCATTACAATATATATATAAACATTTAATAATAATGATTACTTTAGATTTTTCTTGATGCATTAAATATAACATATGGGTTTAAAAGCAATATCATAAATCCTATTAAATTCATAGATGAAATTCTTTAATGCAATAATAATATTTTAAACAAATGGATATTTTGATCAATTTTTGACTAATACAAGAATTAACATGATGACTTTTGACTATATATCTATCCTACTTATTTATTTAAAAAAAGATATTCAGTTTAATAAAATTAAAACAGATCTTTGTGGTTGTAAATTTTGATGAAATTTGTAAAAAAAAATTAAATATAGAGATAAGTTAGCTTCAAAATTAGTGCAATTTTCTAGGAATATATAAACCCATAAAATTGTGCCATCTGATCTCAGGGATGGTTTTATTGTTCTAATTTATAAATATAAAAGTAATAGAAATTCTAATAATTACAATATCACTGTTATCCACAACAGCAAAAATATTTTCAAAAATTATGTTGAATAATTGCTTTCAGTCATAGATGAATAATTACTAAAGATTTGGTGTGGTCTCAGAAAATTAAACAGTAAAGAGATGATTTCTGATACTAGCAAAGGAAATAAAAAAGTCTGGAATAAAGAAACAATTTATATATTGTTTTTATTGATTTGGTCAATGCGTTTAGCTCAATTAATCAAACAACTCTGTGGCAATGTTTAAAGCTAATTGACTATCTATTGCAGTTTATTTACACGAAGAAAAGAAAACATTATTTCTTCTGATGGAAAATCTGAGGCATTTAAAATAAAAAAAACTGGTGTTAAACAAGGATGTATACTAACTCCAACTTTGTTTTTCATTTTTATATAGAACATACCAAAGCAGATATCAAAACACAATACAGATTTGATGAAGTATTTAATTTAAACTTTTTAAAAGCAAAAACAAGAACATTTTTCTGGCGGTTTCTAGATTTTGCAGAATGTATATTCTTGTCAATTCAAAAAAAGATCCACAGAATGTTAATTAACATTTGAATACATTTTATAAAGATTTCGGTTTAGTAATTAATTATCAAAAAACTTAAGACTTATCAGTCAGGGAAAGAAAAACAAATCTTCAGCAACTTTTACTTTGAATGATTATCACCATGAAAATATGAATCAATTTAAACTTGTTAGCTTTTTAAGTAAGAAAATGAACCAATATGCTGTGGTTTAATACTAACTTTAATGTGATAATGCTACATTTAATAAGCTAAAATAATATATACATGAGGTGTGATAATTTAATTCCCGGAATGAGTGTACATCAATGGCTGCTGTCGCTTTCAAAGTAGTCCCTTGTGCAGGCATTCCCTTTTCTTGAAACCCAGCTGGATCTCATTTCCAGGAATACAGTTGAGCAGCTGCCTCACATACTGTTGGATATCAGTTATAATAGAAAATCTGTGTCCTTTTAGGGCACTTTTTAATTTTGGAAATAACAAAAAATCACAAGGAGCTAAGTTAGGTCAATAGGCGGATGGATGGTCTAGTTATGCAATTGATTTTTTAGCCAAAAAGTCTCTCACAATGAGTGCACAATGACATGGTACATTATCATGCTGAATGATCCACTTGTCAGGCCCCAATTTGGGTCTTTTTCTTCGAATAGAATCTCGTAATCTCGGAAATACTTTTAAATAACATTGTTGGTAGATTGTTCGTCCCTGTTCAATAAATTCTTGGTGGATTATTCCCTTGTGATCAAAGAAACACACCAGCACTGCGAGCGCAACATGTGTGCATTTGTACAATGCAATGAATTTGGGAAATTTCCATTGCATGCTCTGACATTTTGTTTCTAGGTCATAATGGAAGCACTGTGTTCTATCACCCACACTTCATCTCAGAAGCAAACACATATATGAAGAAAGATCGGTTGCAAATCAAATTGATGCTATTTCTGTTCGTCTGTCAAGATCTGAGGTACAAACTTTGCGGAAATCTTTTATTGTTTTTGGCTGTCCACTCTGGGATTATCCATTACATCTTCTCGCCCATCTTTGAACCTCTTACGACACTCAAACACATTCAATTTCTTCATAACATCTTCACCATAAGCCATTTGCAGCAGTTGTGATGTTTCAGTAGCACATCTGTCGATTTTAATACAAAATTTAATATATTGCTCAAAATCTTGATCATCCATTTTAACGTCAAAGCATACATGGATATTTTATTACCTTCTCAGTAGCTAACTAACAACAAGCTCTACCAGCTTAAAATTTACGTGTTAGCTTAAACTTGTTCAAACATGCATAATTAGGTCATAGGCATTCCATTAATTAAATTGTCACACTTTGTATAAAGTATTTTATAAAACACTTTTATTTTTAATTTAATGAGTAATGCACTAAAAACAAAACAAAAAATTTATTCTACCATAATTTTGATTGTTATATTTAACTTAAAATAAAAACATGGGGCACCCAAAATTAATTAATTAGATAATTTATGAACAACCCATAATTTTATTTCACAATTTACAACCAAAATTGTAGATGAATAAAAATTTTATTTTTTGGTTTTAAATGCATCACTCATGAAGTTTTTTCATAAAAGCAATTTTAATATAATATTTTTATACACATTATTTTTATTTTTAGTATTTGGAAATTATACAATGGACTTTTTGTAACTATTTATATTCAAATTTAAAATCTAAGAAAGCAAACAATGTTGCCGTTATTTCTAATATTTGAAATCAAATTTATATGCATGTTTAAAAAAAAAACAAGTTTTAGTTAAACAATCAAGAGAAATTCAAAATTTCAGCCTTCTTTTTCTTTCTATTTTAATTAACTGCAAATGCTTTTTAGCAATTTAGTTATGAAATTCAATGAAAGTATATTTTTAAAAATATACCGCCATCTATTGTGCAATTGCTAAAAACTTACTAAACTAATATCAATGTGATTTGAAATTCGGTCCACTAACACTGTTACATCTTGACAACAATCCAGATAACAATAAAATATTGCATTGACGTAGATATCTAATACATGTACAATATTTGAAGTATATTTGATAAAGTTATTTAAAAAAGATATTTCATTATAACATAATGCTACAACTTCATTATTTACAAATATATAACTGTATTTTGATCAATTTATTGTATAGAAATAAGATCTGAATCTCCTGTTAATGCAACATAATGTCATTAGAAAAATTCCATTTGAAAAAGATGTTTCCTAAAATTCTAAAAATATGATAGTAACTGTTGTAATGCCAAATCTTCAATGGATTAAACATGTGAAAAGAAAAGAATGGTGACAGACTTCCTAAAAAAGAATTTTATGTAAACTTGAGCATAGTTTTCATGGGAAAGATATCCAATTTACATTATACTGATTATTTAAAAAATACTCTAAAGAAATACAGTATTGATTGTAAGCATTTGGACGACATGACTGAGAATAGAACACAAAGAAGAGTTACAATTAAGCCAAGTGTTAAAATATTAAAAAAAAAAAATTACTACAGAAATTAGTCCACAAAAGCTACAATGTGGTATAATAACATAAATGGTATAAGCAGCATCTCATATGACTACTAAGAAAAGTATTTGCTTTATATAAATATTGTTTCAAATTTGACTTTTTTTTTAATTACAAGCATTTTTTCCAATATTTGTATAAAAAAATTAAAAAAATAAAGCCATAAAATTGCAAAAATTGAAAAATAAAATTAATTTTGTTTAACTGGATTCAGTTGATTGCTTTCTTATAATTGATTATTATAATGAAATAAATTTGCATTTTATGATTGTAAGTATTAGTTATAATCTTTTATAGTATTTGTCTTAAAAAGTAAAAGAAAAAATATTGATCATTTGCAAGACAAAAAAATTTACAGCCTATTTAGATTACAAGCAGTATAAACTGCTGCTAAATCTGAAAGGAGAAAGAGGCATAAAATTTATATTACACAAGCTAAATACAAGTAATTGATTTTTGCAAAAAAGACATATATATATAGGAATGCAATGAAACAGACATCTGTTCAATTTTAAAAATTATATAAATTAAGGCATTTAAAAATTTAAACTCCCACATACTGGTTGTAGTTGTTGTGGAATTCAAAAATAATTTTGCAAGATATCAAATAAACAGACTAAAAAAAATCATTTGATATATGTGATATATTTGCTATTTCACAGAATATACTATTATGATTACTTCCTGTCTTTCAATCTTTTTTTTCTCTTGAGTTGGAATGGCTACATTAAAGTGTGAGTGAGTGTTTCTACTGACCATTCAACCCACATTTCCATTCTTTAACTATGTATATTTCAATTTTGACTCCTATCTCCTTTTTTAAACCTTTTATTCTTTTGTCTTTGTTCCTATTTTTGGTTTTTTATTATTTAAGTTAGAATGGGCATACTCATTAATAAGTGGTGCCAATAACAATGATATATGTTAAAATGAAAATATTAATACAGTTTTAAGTTTTCCTATGTAATATAATTATAGTATTGATATTTTGGCAAATCTCATCTGCAATTTTTATTCAATCCACAATTTAAAATGGATATTAAAAAAGAGAGATGAATATGGATGATTTTAATACAGCCAGATCTTTTTAAAATCTCAATGGACTGTTTGATTGCTTTCTCATAATATTTGTTGTATCTGGATAAAACTTAAGTACTGCATCAATAAAATTTATATCCGGATTAATATTCAATATATTATAATAAACTTTAGCATAGCATAGTTATAGTATAGTACAATATCAGAGCTATTGCTGATACTCAAATGTACCACTAGAAATTTCAGACACTTTAGATCTCAAAAAAGATCAAGTTCTTGAGTTTGATTTAATATTATTAAATTTTATGTTTGTTAGTGAAAATTACTTTGATATTGTAGTCATAAGACATGACTGATTTTATAAGGTGATTATTTAAAGAACAGAAATATTACTTATGGGTGTGTGAATAAAAAAGGTTAGATTTGTTTATATAATTTAAACACTATTTCATCTAGACTGAATTTTGCAACAATTTTTTTGTTTTGCTGAAAAATTTTGCAAGAAAAGTTTAAAAATATCAACAACTTGTGGAAAAAGTTTCAATAGTATATTTTTCTATTTTCTTTTACTATTTCACTGGCCGACTGCTTTAGTTTCAAAATGCCCACTTAATAGGATTCTTTTTCATTGGCAATCTCCAACTCATATTTTTAAGATATCCCATGTGACCCATTAAATAATTTTTTATTTAAAAATCATTTTAAAAAGTGATTATCCCATATTTTTTGATTTTCATTATAGTATTAGCAATTTACATTTGTTTGATCCTATACACTTGATGACATTTCTTTCCATTTGTAATTAATTATGAAATTTAATGCTTGAAAATATAAATTATGAAATAGAATAGATAGATACAAGAATATCTACTTATTTACAACTGTTTTTTAATCAACCTAAAATAATACTGAAGACTATACAGTAGTATTAATATGATATCATGTTTTTGCAATGAAAAAATCTACAGTTCTACAAATCTGTCATAGAACAATAGCTAAGCCTTTCTCAAATAAGAAAGGTATTTCATATTTGGAATTAAAAAGTATAATTTGCTTTGATTTTCAAAGTTATTTTAAAATTATAAAATGCTATAATAAATACATGTTGATCAAATCAGAATTATACTAATAAATTAATATGAACAATAATAGATTTTTTAAATAAAATTAAAAGACTAATTTTTAATAACTTTACTATGACGATATTTCAAATCTATTCTTTGATTAACAGATTTTGAATTTTACTTTGTTGGCTTTGTGTGTGTGTGTTTAAATATATATATGTATTAATTCCTCTTTATATAAATACCAATATATAAATATGATTATATTTTTTCCAAAAATAAATATTTTCAAAAATTAGCATTTTGAAAACTTTAAATCAAAAGAATAGCCTGAAAAATGCTAATGAATTTGAAGTTAATGGCAATTTCATTTTTCTTAGATTATTGAAATTTCAATTAAAGATCATGAGATAACATATAATTAAATCATTTCTCATAATGTAAACAAAAAATTCTGGTGTTCCAACTGCAAAAAAAAAAATCTATTTTATAATTATATAGCACAAACATATAAAATACTTTTTTATTTACTTACTGGAACAGTAGCAAACAAAGTTGGTTGCAACACAGAAGCATCTCCTTTACAGCCTTTTTTAATTTTGGTAGACTAAACAAAATATAAAATAGCTCTTTACAGAATCTTTAAAATAAACAAATATTTTAAATTAATTTTTATAAAAATATGTTTTCTAAAACTGCATGTGCATGTATGTATAGCCAAGAATTTGCCTACAAACATACACATAGATATAAACAATAAATATAAACCATAAGTTAATAAAATACATTTGCACAGGTAGTAATGAATAAATATTAATGTTTATTATATAATCATACATATATTTAAAAAAAAGGTAAAATAATTTTTAAATATATATTATAAAAAAGCTAACAAACTTGTAATTAATATATAACACAAATCAAAACATTGTATCTATGTGCTATTATTAACACTTAGTTTAAATAAAGTTTGAATTTTTCTAAAAACATTTAACAATTAATATTAGATGATGGAAATAGTCTGATATAATTACAATTAAAATACTACCTTCACAAAATTTTAGACAAACTCAAGCTAACAAAAAAAATTTTTCTTTATTGTAATCTAATATTTCTTTTTTAATTATATTTAAAAAAATGAAGAGAAATATCTAAGTGGTTTATTAAAAAAAGTTAACAAAATATAGAAACTGAAGTTCCTCATGGTTTACCACTTGTTCTTTCTAAAATTTAGATTCAAATCTAGACTAAAAATAACTTGAAAATTTTTTCACATTTCAATCAAGTTTTAATTTTTCTTTCAGATAGCAGGTTCATAGCCAATCCTGTTAATCATCTAACATTAGTCAACAAATAAGTATCTAGTTATTTTAAGTTAGAAAGTAAACAAGGATGGAAAGCCATTCAACTTCTCATCATCTGTCAATTGGCAACTCTGGTAATGTTTTCTTTTTCATAATTCTTCTATGAGAAAATGATTAAGAAGTTTTTGACTTGCAGTTGGCTATAAAAAACTATTTTACAAGCACAATACACTCATTTTGATGATACAATCTAGGATAAATATCAATGATTATTTTCTAATTATTTTTTTATGGTAAAGATTAATATATCACTTACTACATTCCAACATTAATATATATATATTTATGTGCTGTATGTTAAAAGAAAATGATCTCCAAAATGCACTTCTGACAGAATCTATCATCATTAAAACTCTGAGATAACTGATGATGGCAGATTATAACAGAAATGCATTTTAGGGATCGTTTGCTTTAAAGGAGTGTGTTGAATTTAGATGTTTTATTTATGTATTAAAAATACTATGTATGATCATGAAAAAGTGAAATTTAATAAATGATATATAATCTTTAACTAGGTTTAAACTTTAGATCTGATCAGAAAACTAAATAATATTTTATGGCCTAATAAAAAATAACTAAGAAATAATCAATATTTATCCTAGATGATATTGTCAAAATGAGTTCATTCAAATGGAATCATACTTGCAAATGAAATTATAGATGCTTGCTATGGATAAATACTAAACCATAATAATGATGATGTGTGAGTAAGGATCTGAGTCAACTGAAGACAGTAAGTTCTGCCAGAAATGCAAATTGAGCACCATTTCCGTTTACCATAATCTTTTTCCATTATGTTTTAAAGTGTACTGAATTTAGAAGTCTCATTACATATTAAATATATATGAGATATAATTTCACTCAAGATTTGTAAATTGCATATTCATTTTGTATTCTTCATATTATGACTACAACATGATTTGAGTAATATGAATTTGCAAAATAAATGATATTTCTTGTAAAAAAAGTTATATAAAATAATAAAAACCAATACTTAAAGATAAAGCCAAAAGTAGTAAAAATGGCAATCGAGTAATTATTGGAAAGCTAAAATATTAATAATATCTCATACAGTGCAATCCAAGATGAGTTACATATTGATTAAGTGTCATTAAATAAGAGAAAAGTAATCAAGATAAAATTATCATTAAAAAGATTAAGTGAACAAATAAATAATTTTACTGTTAGAAAATGGGAATTGCATGTGAGAATTGTATGATTGTAATAAAATAATTCATGATAGCAATGATGAGTAAACTGATACTGGGAGCAAAGCTAATTTCATTGGCAAGTAAAAAAAAAGATGCAAAGAACAAATCACTTCTCTCATATAAGCCAAACAAGATTTCTTATTACATTATTATGCTAATACATATTAAGATAGATATAACATCTTTATTGATTATCAAAATATATAAATTAGAATAAATTTTTCAAAACATTACTAATGATTAAATTTTCCAGTATGTTTACTACAGAAATATGTTGTTGCAGTGCTATTATGATGATCATATTCTTCAGAATAATCTATTATCACTTCAATTTTTTCAAATTACTAAATTGCTAAATATATTTTACCAAAAATCTTTCTGGGCATTATATGTTTTTCAAATGTCTTCAACTGAAAGATCAAGCATCTACTTGTTGATATGCATTGCTGCTCAAGAACTGCAGTTAAAGGCATCAGTGCTTTTTCTATTCTTTGTCATTGTCAACTTTTATATCTATAGAATCATAGGCATTGAAAAACTCTGATCATGACTTGATTAATTTTTTTCTTCATTTACTTGGGTTGCTGTGATTTAGACTTGTATCACAATAATAGTGCAACAATAGTATATTCATCTTAAGTTACCTAGACCATGGATAATTTTTAATACTATATTTTTATTATTTAAATAGAGATTTATCTCCTTTGATATACTTTTCAAATCTCAATGGCAATATGTGAAATCGTCTTCTATTACTGTACATATGTATGTAAAACTTCCTATATGAAAATCAGTTAAATTATTAAGTAATAAAGCGTTGCAAGTAATTATGCTTGAATATTATCGATGATAGTTTACGAGGATTTGATATTCTCTTACCAATTTATTTTAGCATTTTATTTTAGAGCTATATAAAATTTTTTAATCCTTTATTATATTATCTATGTATGCTGCTTCTTATATATAGATGTAAGTACAAGTGTGTAAATAATAAAATTTACTGATAATGATAGCATCAATCATTAAGTTTGTTACATTAAAGTTTATAGTACAGTTCTAAATATTAATATGCTGAAATACATTATGATAAGAAAAGGCAAGCAATAATATTTCATACACAATCAAGAATTATCATTTGATCACATTACTCTATTAATTTTTTATCTTATTTGCTTTTAGAAAAAAATCTCAACACACACATATATAAATATGTACATATAACTTTACAATTACCTGATCAGAGAGTGTGAGAGCTGAAGAATAACCAATAGCTATACCATAGGACATACATGCTAACTCTTAAAAAAAAAAATTACACATTATAATATTAACTATCGTTTTTATTTATATATAATATTCATAGAAAATTTGATCTTACCAGCAGCAAGTTCTAATACATGAGCTAAAGGTAAATAGCCAATGTACACATCATCAGGACTAAAAATAAAATTTTTTTTTTGTTTTTCAAAAGTGCTAAAAATTTTATAGATTAAATGAATAAGATAAAAACAATGATACAGTATATTTTATTTTAAATATTTAAAAAAATGGTTTGGTGGGATAAAAAATAAATTCATTCAACATATTATGGAGAAATGAATACTGCTTTAACAATCATAGCATATAGAATTTAAAACACACAAGTTCCTTTATTTAGTTAAATAACAAATTGAGACAATAATTAAAAAGTAAATGGAAGAGCACTTTAAAAAAACCTTTTCTTTAATTATTACAGTTTTAGACATAATTTTTCCAATATCTAAAATTGGATATAATATCAGAATTACAAGTTCTTCACATTTGTCTGAAAATTTGTAATGATGGCATTATTTTATTAAAACAATGAATTATCTGATTAATAGGCTATCATTCTCAATCCTTTTTTTATAATAGAATCTATCTTGCATATTATAAATTTGAATATGGGATTATTAATACATAAGAAAGAAAAAAGCAATATATTTAGTAATTGTGTATTGGCATACATTCAGATAAAGCAAATTATATTGATGACATTAAGGCATGAACATGAAAGAAAGTTTTCTGAAACTATTATTTAGGATTTCATTATTTATTAATAATCAGTTAATGACTGTTGTATAACATCTAAGGGGCATTTCAAGACTGGTTATTGTGTGTGTATACACAAATATATATATATAATCAAAATATGTAACAAATGTTAAAACTATTATTTAAGTTTACAAAAAACTTATATTTAAAAATAACTTTTAACACTCGAGTATATAATTCATTAATCTCTTTTATAAATAAGATAAAAGTTTATTCACTAATTCTATCTATTAATGTGTTTGTACGTAAATAAAAGATTATTTATAAGAATATCTTATTATAAATATGATTAGTGACTTGTAATAAATTCTTTTTTATACTTATCTGAATGATAAAACGAATATTAAACCCAACTTTTTTTTTTTTCAGACAATAATTAAAGTTTACTAAGGTTTCATATTGGTGTCAACATAAAATAGAAGATTTAAGAAATCATAACTGCTTTTGATAAGTATTTAGCAGGAGAATATTATATACTGAATAACTATAAATAGTTACAAAACAAACAGAAGACAGATGATAAGGTTCCTTAAGTGAAACAAAAGGTAGGAAACATTTTACAAGAATTAATCCAACAGATTCATTTTCTGTAGTTTATGTTAAAATGTAATTTGCCATGAACTCATTCAGTAAGGTGTTAATTTACAAAGTTAAAATTTTCTACTGGTATGGATAAAATAAATATTAGAGACAATAAAAAGTGCAATTCAATCAACCAGAAGTTTATTTTGATGTTTATTAAACAGAAGTTGAACTTGAAAGCAGTGATTTAATACAAAAAACATTATATATATATATATTATTTTAGAAGCAATTTTTAGGAAGCTATATGATACAATAATAAATTTATTGTATTAGTAATAAATAATGTTAAATTTCTTTAATTAATATTTATGGAAGAAATATTACACATGACAAAAATAATCCACATCACCTTATTCCTCTGTAAGTATGAAATGACATTGAACAATAAACAGATTTCTAGAGTAGTGTCTAGCTGTTAGACATTCTAAAAGAAGATATTATTTTTGTATTGTGACCATTAAAAAAAAAAATTCTGAGATTTTGAACTAAATAAGATTGCCAGTCTAACTACATAATGTTACGTTATATTAGTTTATTCTGTAATCTCAGATAATGGTTATTGTTAATATTTTTGACCTTTTAGCAAAAGAATGGTATATACCTAAATCAATATTTATCTTTAGAGATTTTCAAGCGTCACTCCATCCACCAAATGAAAATTATTTTTTTAGATTTATTCTTCAAATATTCTAAAGTAAACATGTTAAATGTTAATTTTTGATTTTATACATTACAAAATACAAATGTTATAACACTCGGATTTGAATAATTTTTTTTATAAAGAATAAGATTTACAAATTTCTGCAGTTATTTAAAAAATTAATTCTGAAGGCAGAGACTGCATTTATTATCATTACAGAAAGATACACAAATTCTTCCATTTGTCATACATAATTCTGCTTAATACTATTTTAACAATTCTAACTGATTAAAACAATATTGAAATGAAATCAGTTCTAACTAATCAATAGTCACATAGGTCGCATTTTATATTTATATATTTGAATAAGATTATGTCTTAAACTAAGCAAGAAATTTCCCTCAAATCAAGGCAGTCATTTCATTTGAAGCATATCTAATCATCTTGTGGTAAATGCTATTTTTAAATTTCAGTGCTTTTGAAAAAATGATTACCAGGAGTTCAAATAGAGAAAATCTTTCATTTCTAATACAATTTCCTGTCATGTTACACTTTTGAAATTATCTTCAATGAAAAACTATCTATAATAATGCACCTAAATAATAGAGATCTAAACTTTATTATTTTAATTAATCTCATTTTGTTTAGAATTGATAAATAAAAGCCAATAGCAATGATTTTTGATCAATAAGATTGACCATCATGATCACAAAAAGATTAATATTGAATTTCAAGAATTAAATAGTTATTAAATAAATATAAACTTTAGTTTTTGGAAAGCTGATGGATTTATTTTCAACCAGTGTTTTATTACCTTAATATTATATAATAGAATTCTTCTGTATAAGCATATTAAGTCATCTTTGTTTTATTAATTATTATTGTGTGTTTTAAAAAAAAAGCATTTTTTTCTTCAACTCTTTCATATTATTAAATTGAATTATTAAACTCGTAACAATATCTATAAACTTAGTATATCTTAGATATTTTATAAGTATGGATTTACATTTGTCAATATTGTCTGTACTTTTTTTTTTTTCAAAATAAAGAATTTTATTATCATGTAATCATTAATACATTAAGATTACATATATTTTCCTTTTTGACTGTGAGTTATAAATAAATTGTCCTTCCCTGCAGAATAAAAAAAAAAAAACATTTCCTTACATTCATAAGTTCCTTCAATTAGACCCTTATTGGTCTATTCCACAAAAAGAACCTGGTTAGAAATTTTTACGAATAAGCAAAAGAAAATCTATCCATATAATTGCCAAAAGTCAATGTTGACTTAATATCTGATTTAAAATATCAAAGTAGATTTCCATTTAAATCACTAAACATCACATGATCACCATTCCCCATGCTTACACAAGCTGTTATAAAAAACATCACACAATCACCATCTCTTATACTAGAACATAATTTGTTATTAAACAAGGCAAAACTCATACAGTAGTGCCACCCAGAGTAATCAATGGATGCCAGAAGGCTTGTGCATAAAATCCTATCTAGTGTCTACTCATCCAATATCCCCAGATCCACGGCTCCTCACTGATGAAGGCCACAAGCCAGAAACTAGTCTGAGGATATTGGATGAATAGACACTAGATAGGGATTTTATGCACAAACCTTGCATCCACTGATACCCTGGCTTGCACTGGGTGACACTATTACAAGAAGAGTTTTGCCTCGTTATAAATTTTTCATTTATTGGAAAAAATTTAAATTAAAACTATACCTATTTTGCTTAAAAAACTATGCATGAAAAGTTGTTAAATTCTTCAGTTATGTTTTGAAATATTAACTCAATAATAAAACATCAGATAATTAGATTGAGCTATGATTCAACTCCAGAGGATAGCAAAAATTTTGTAAAAGTTAATTTTTAGATTGTTTTTAAACATGCTTCATATTCATTTTGATCTTTCAATATTATTATTCATTAGCATTAAAAGATAGACCTATAGTAGTTGTACTATGTTGATACAAAATAAAGTGTTTTTTTTCTTTCAAAAATAAAATAAAAATAAAAAATTGTATTATTCTAAAATAATAATAAAATTTACTATTAATGCAGGAAGAAAGGAGCTGTAATTTTATAGTTATGTTTAATTCTCACCTGGGTTCGGGAACAGGAGCAACAATACCTGCAGCTGCTGTTATAAGATTAAGATGTGAAATCATAACACCTATATAAAAATAATTTTGAAATAAAATTTTTAAAAATAGTGATTATATAATAACTTGCAAAGATTTATAATAGTATATTCTAAACTCATTATAATTGAGTCTTAAAAAAAGGTAATAGTTAATATTCAAAACTTTTACATTGCACTAAGCACGCTCTTGGCAGATAACTGTCAGAATCATAATGCTGTTTTATTTAGCTATTGAAAATTATGCCTATATATGGATGTGATTTATTATATAAATGAGGCATTTAAATATTCCATTTATTTGATAATTAAACACATGACTCCTTTCTATTAATTACATTTAAATCCTTTGCAATTGCCTATGCCTCCTTATATTTTCATTTTCTATAATCTCTTTCGGCACAAACAGTGCTTACTTTAATAGAACTGAAAGTATGACCCGTAGTGAGCTCGTGATCAAAAAAGATCAAATTGTATTCATTGTTTTGTTTAGCTCTGTTGTATAAGTATGTGTGCTCGTGATTCTCGTAAATGTACTCACCACAAAAATACATATAGAATCAAATGCTTTTCATAATTTACAAGTACAAAGTATAATGATAACTCATATTTCTTGCATTTTTCTCAATCTTCCTTCAATAGTTGGATGTGATCCACTGTGCTAAAAATATTTTAAAATCCAACTTATTCTTTTGACTCTTTAGAATCCAAAGTTTGCTTTAAACAAGTTATGATTATCTTTGTAAAAGTGTTTGTTTAGAATTGATAAAAAGCTGATGATCTGTTTAATTTCAAATATCTTTATTATCTATTTTAAATATTAATATTATTACTGCATTTTTTTCAATTATTAGGTACGATTTTATCATTTAAACATTTAGTATATGACTTTGCTAACAATTTTTCTATTTCTTCACTTGCTTCTTTTAAGATATTGATTATAATTCCATCATTATCCGGAAGCTTTTCCCTTCTTCATAACTTTAATTGCATGTTTCACTTCATTTAAAATGTTTGGCAATTCAGCAGATGTAATAATTGTAGGAGATTCTTTATCTGCTTATTCTTTTCATTTCATGATATCATCTCTTTAGTAATAGTTCCATTTTTTTTTTGCCAAATAATTTTTCTTCAAATACTAAGATGTTGTTTTATACTTTCGAGACTTTAATTTTCTTCTAAAACTTTCCTGGCCAAATCACAAATCAGTTTATCTTCTTATTTATTTCATTCAAATCTGAACCATCTTCAGTCTGTTAATATATTTTAAAACAATTTGCAAGTTCTAATTTAAATTCACTGAAGTGTCCTTGAAAAATTAGGAGAATATCAACTGTTAATATTGGAGTTCTTAATAGTTTTCTATCTCTAGTTTTTGCATTAACATGTATCTTATATTTCATTAATCAATTTCACCTCTTGTGTTGAATCAATTAAGAAAGATTATTACAATCTTGAAATACATCATTTTTTGCTAGTCAAGCTATAATCCAAATAAAATCTATCTTATAATGTAGTTCTCTTTTTCTGCAAACTCTACATATCTAGAATCTGTCACTTCCATCACCACAGCCCACTTTAATTACATAAGTTTTATTTTTTAGTTGTTTACTAAGATCTAGTGAATCTCCTACGACAATTTTAAAATGTTCTTTGGTCTGACCAAAAGCATTTTGTCACCTATATAAAAATTCTCTATCACTTCATCACAATGAGAACATTATTATAGCATATATCTGAATTGTCTGCATTTGGTATTTTCTATTAATTTGAATAAGTAATCTTGTCACTCCACAATATTATTCTTCATTTTTTATTTATAATGAATCCCCCACTTGTGCTTCCAATATTGATGCTTTTTATAGTAAAATATATGTCCATTTTTTAAATCAATTGTCTCTTCATTTTTTCTTCCAATTTCACAATGTCTAACAATATTCCATTTAATATTAGACATTTTCAATTAATGCAACTTCCTTCATTTGAAAGTGATCTACAGTTATAGATATCTAAATAAAAATCATTATCATTAGCTTGGGGCGGCATTCAAGAAATTCTTAGCAACCTCAATCTTCAACTGCCAACCGCTGCCTTGGTTGGAGACTCTACAGCCTCCTGGGAATAAGACAATTTAATTTTGTCTGTCATGGTTGTAAATATCTATTTTAAAAAAAATCATTCATACACACATTCCTTCAATCAAAAAAATTCAAATGATATTTCATTTAAGAGTTATCAGACAACAAAAAAGAAATATTATGATGTTTCTTGATATTAAACTCAAAAGTTTTGTCAATAAATTCACCACATTGGCTAATGCATAATGGGTGAGCTTCCTATCCATATTCATTTACTATGGGATAGAAAAATATGGAGTAAACATTGAGAATTTGTTCTGCTGAATTTCTTTTAAGGCCTCTAAAAGAAATCAGTGTCTCCCTTCAGTTAAGAGCAAATTCCTTTCTGCAGCTTTGATTAATATATTGGTATGAAAAAAGAAGAGTTTAAAAAACCTAAGCAGGACAGCTTCCTAATATCTTATGATTATACATATAGTATAAAAATATCTTCCCAACATCTATCAACCAGTATGACAAGTTTACTGACATTGCCATAAGAGGTTAAAAACAAAATATTATATCTTTCTTCTATTATCTAATAGCTTTTATCTGAGACTTCAGTTGGATTTTTTTGAAAACAGGATGAATGTTTGCAAGTAGCTATTTTCTTTTGTATTTATAAACATAGCAGTCAAAAGTACTCAGTTGGCTTTGAGAGTTGGTGACAGTGCTAAGAATCCCCTGTCTGTGAATCTAAAGCTACCATAAAACGATTTTAAACTATCATTGCAAACTATTGTCAAGTGAAGAAAGAACTATATAAATGAGACCGATGATATATCAGACAGAGTGGCAAGATTAATATTTCAGTGTAATAGAAGATACCAAATGCAGATTTATACTGCCAAAAAATTCTTGTTCTGTCAAAAAAATAGAGGATTTTATTTAGAAGTACAAAATGCTTTTTATTAGACCCAACAATATTTTAAAATTGTGGTGAAATGAAGATTTTAATCTTAGAACTGTAAAACAACTGAAAGATTAGAAGTTCTGCAAAAATTTGATGTGGAGATTAAATTGAAAAATGAAATGAACTTGTGGAATTTTCTGAAAAAGAAAATCCATATATTATGAATTGTTGCTTGACTCTTTTTCACTAATTATTTACAAAATATAATATTAAAATATTATATTTTCTTTTGTTGCGCCAGGAAATATCTTTTTCAGTAACAATGATTAATATTCAAGTGTAATTACCTTCCCTTCTTAAAAGCTTATGCTCTCAAATTCCAATACATAAATGAATGTATGTTATATTTTCCACCCAAAGACACATGAATGTTTGTATGATTACGAACTAATGCTTAGCTATTATAAGTGATATGATAAATCATTTGCCATTCTTTTAACACAATCTTTTCTATCATTATAGTAAATATTAAAACTACAACATTCTTGACAGTTCTTTACATTACTAAAATAAAATTAATATGCACAAAATCGCTCACCTTTTGGCTGACCAGTGGAACCACTTGTATACATAATCACAGCTAAATCATCAGACTTGGGTTTGTCAGGTGTTACGGCCACTATAACAAAAAATTATTAATATTAAATCCATTCACTATAACAAAATAGAAAAAAACAAAAAAACAAATATAATTGAAAACTTTACAGCTATCAGGAGTTGCTCCCAAGGCTTCCACTTCAGAGAAAGATAAAATTTGAACACCATCTTTATAACCAATAGGTGATACCCTTTTCCACTTATTTTCCATATAAATTACATGAGTAACGTTGGGACATCCATTCAATATAGTCTAAAAATATATATATTTTATTAAAAAAATATTAAAAAATCTGAACAGGATATAAATTCTTAACAAGTTTCAATCATATAAAATAAAACCTTTAATAAACACATTGTTGCAGATTTAATAATAACTTCTCACAAATATATATAATTAAATCTTTTGATAGTTTTTGAAGAAATATCTTTGTAGATTTATCTTGTACTTTTTTTTCCAATCAATTAGAAAACTACTAACCATTCTCTACGATATTTGGATATTGAAATATTTTACGCTTGTCTTAAAAGATATTTTAGGTTTAGAAGTGACTTAAATTCTAATGTTAAGTTAAATAGGCCTAGTTAAAATAGATTGTTTTTACAATAACAAAGGAATTAAACAGGATATATCCTATTCTTCCAATATTATTATTATTTTGAAGTATGGGTTTAACATAATTCCAATGACAACTTCCGTACTTTGACAATCATGAGATATGCAAATGATAGCAATGTTTCTGATGGGGTCTCCAAAGATGAACACTCTTCATTGGCTAATAGTTATATTAAGAGAAATACCATGACAGTGAACTTTACAGTGAAAATTTCTGCCTGAAATTGAACCATGAATGACACTGGTAAGATTCTGGAAAAAATAATCATAAGCAAGAGTGGAATGTTTTTAATGGGTATCATATAAAAGAAACAATAGCAAACCATTTTTTTATTAATAACAAGTAATCAAAAAAAAAAAGGAAGATTCAGTCCTTTGTAAGAAAAACATCAAAATTCTTCAGTGGATATTATTATTACAAAAAGAAACATTGCTAAACTTCAATCGGAGAGAAATTTTACAGAAATGTCAGTTTAGATATAAAAAAAAAAACAGCATATTATCTTTCTATTCAAGGAGAAGAATAAGAGACCTGAAATTTTTATACAAAATTGTAAATAAAATCAATATTTCATTTAATGTAGTAGAATATAAATCTAAGACTTCATGTCTTTTTTATCTTATAACCAGTTACTCAGATATCCTTAAATTTCCTCCATTGTTTGATTATTGAACTTTTATAATTAAGATTTTTGCAATAGTAATTATTTTAATTTAAATGATAAAAATTATAATATGATTTTTGTTAAAAAATATAACATTTAATTTATAATAGTGATGATGTATGGCATCTTTATCCCCCCCCCCATTCATATTTGTAATCTGCATTATTTATATATACATTTTTATTTTTATAATCTTATATGTATTGTTTAATTTATGTGCAATCTATAATTGGCCTATAGTGCTGTAGAATTGTATATCATCATCATCATCATATACTTAAAAACATAAAAGTGAACTTAGCATAACAAACCCCACACTTTTATTATATAAAATCTGAAGTGTTTAACAGTTTCAGACAATTATTTTTATTTAATAGAGACAGTTGAAAGATGGTAAACCAGAAGAAACTATCTAGAATAATTAACATGTTTAATGCTTTTATATAATAAAAGCACATATGATACAAAAGTTTTGGTAGTTTTATAACAATTCTTTCTACCTAATATACTTATAAATGAGAAGAAATATATGAAATATTTTTTTAATTATTAAAAGAAAAAAGAACTACATATTATTAGCACACAGAAAATCCAAGATCTGTCAACAATCTTTAATTTTACCTAATGCTGCAAATGTATCTCCTAAAAACATTGAAAGGTAATAATAATTATTACTGATATTACATTTCATCCAAATAGCTTTCAAAATCTTACATTATCATGTTTATTGCCAATATAAAAACATAAAAGAATGCAAATGTTTGAAATAATTCAGCTTCATATACTTTAGTTTAAAAAAAGAAATATCTGCAATACAATTTTTTATTTCTTGAAATAAATTATGCTTTCTTTTGATGACATGAAAACCATAACAGAAAGTGGAATGAAGTTGGCTTCATTGAATAGTTTCTTTTTTAGCAGTTCTAAAGCAATTCTATTATCAATAATATTTAAATGAGGCGTTTATTTATATAGCGCTATGTTTATAAATTGTAATAAACTAAAGATTAGCCTTTCAAGTGAACGTACATGCGCTTTTACGAATGTTAATAATAATAAATGAATACTTTCATTTCCAACACAAGATAAAGTCTTTGCGAACGAATAAATGAATCCACTTATTCATTCAACCCAAATGCTTATATATGGGCAAATCTTAAGTACTGGATATGAAAGCGTGAGGATAAATCAATCACTTTAAATTACTGTTTACTATGTCTGAATGAATGACGTCAACGAAATTATCTAGAATTTACGAAACGTCACTCTTAAATGAAACTAAACATATATCCAGTACTTAAGATTTTTGCCCATATATAAGCATTTGGGTTAAATGAATAAGTGGATTCATTTATTCGTTCGCAAAGACTTTATCTTGTGTTGGAAATGAAAGTATTCATTTATTATTATTAACATTTGTAAAAGCACATGTACATTAGCTTGAAAGGCTAATCTTTAATTTATTATCAATAATAATATAAATAAGCAACTTTCCTTATATGATTATAAATTAAAGTTATATACACTGACATGCGTTTGTAATAAAAGCTATAAATTGAATGATAATTAATATAAATATAAAATGGAAGTTACACACTTTTGAGACTGTTAAATGTCCTCATAGTCATAGCATTATAATGTTCATTCGATGCATGCTATGGTGACAGATGTGTGCTCAAATGTATGGCCTGTGGTGTTTTGGTGCTCGAAAAAAATCAACTTATGCTCGGAATTATCTGTAATTTGTCTGTAAAGATATTGGTTTTCTGGAATCCAAGTAGAGAGGGATGTGCGTGATTCACCGTAATATATAGCACTGCACTCTGCTTGGAGTCATGTAATTTTTTATATGGTGTGCAACGTTTGATTTGTATTGAATTTATCCTTGGAATTATTTATTAATCTGTTACTTGAGAGAGGAGTGTGGTAGCTAACTCAATACTTTGGGAGCAAACTTTGTTAATGGTTTTGGCTATCTGAGGGATATGTGAGATTATTATATTTGAAACCTATGCCAGTTAATTGTTTAAGATATTGCTCAAGCAGCTCCAAAGTTGTATAGGTAATCTCTATATGAAAATGAAGATAGATTTGCATATTTGTGAGAGCTAGGTGAGATGGATTTAGGGTATTTAAAACTTCGGATTTCTAGAGGTTTGAGGCACATCTTTTAATTTAGATAGAGATTATCTTTATCTATTTGGATATCTAGATATTTCAACTCCCCGTGTGGATCTTTCCACTTTATAGTTCACAACAATGTGGATTTTACCTCCGGGTTTGTTTTGATGTCATAAATTAGAGATTCAGGGTTACATATAAATATGTCATCTATGTATCGTGTGTAGATAAAGTTGGGAATATGTGTGAAATATTTAGGGAGGAGCTGGCTTTCGATTTGATTAAGATATAAACTAGACACAATCCCACTTATGGGTAATCCATTGGCCAGCCATCTGTCATATAATAATATTGTCTCTCAAACATGATGATAAGGTTGTCAAACGAATTAAGGAAGTCAATGATAAAGTTAATTAGCATAGGTGAATTGTTGTTCGTGAGTTCAGATTTAATGATGTTAATAGAATGTTTCTATCTATAGAACCATGTAACTGTTATGTTGAGATAAGCTGATTTACAAAGGATAACTTAATAGATGTAAGAAGAGTTGTTATGTTAGCTATTGATTAACCATTTTAGTGGTGCTGTAATAGTGCAGGCCTCCAAAGTCTAACATTAACCTAAGTGGGATATTTGATTTATGTATTTTGGCATTGGCAAACATTCAGGATGGTGTTGCAGCTGATGGGTAAATATTATATTTGCCTTTAGTATGTGCAATATATTGCTAATAAATTTGTCTTTATTCCGTTTTATATTGTAATTGGAGAAAATATATCTGATCAATCATTTTATCCATAAAGTCAGCTTTATTCAATAAAACAAATCTATTACATTTATTTTCCTTTTGTGTTTGGCATCTTTCATAGACTTGAAACGAATCAATTTTACAATTTGCATGATTATTTTATAATAGACAGGGTACGAGCACAGACTTTCACATGACCCACCATTCTCCACACTATCTCATAACACTGATACACCTGAACACACATGTCGAAAAGATAAATAATCACCAATATACATATTTCATGCTATTACATATATAGACACAGGTATATATAAGCCTGTGTATTTCATCTATGATTATTTTATCTTTATTCAAGTTGTCTGAAAGACCCGCCTCAACATCTGCTATAAATTCCATGATTGGTTCATTCCATTTGCCTCTGACGAACCAAAATTCAAGTACTGTCTTGACAATGGGAGGAGGAGACTTATAAGTAAGGTTTACAAATATAGCTTTGTCTAAAGGAGAAACTTTAATTCCTTATTTGCCTGTGAGAAAGGCGAATTTGCATTTAAATTTTAAGTTGAGCTTTAAAGATAAGTTGTTACATTCTTTATGATATATTCAGGAATAACAATATTGTGTAAAATTTTATTCAGTCATTTTCTCTCCTTTTTGAGGGCCCTTTTATATCCCTTAAAAATCTTGTTAAATAAATAGTTGTAACTGCAATGCAATTTTACCCTAGTTATAGATGGCATTGTTGATTTATATTCTACAACAGTTAGGAATGATTTTGTGTTTTGCACATGTCTGCAGGAATTCCACTCACTGAGAAAGGATATTAGTTGTAAGGTCAAGTTTTAGTATCAGTTTATACTGACAATCGTAGTCCACAGTGTAATGTAATACTGTTTAATAAGTTAGATTTAATAATTTATCATATTACTAAAAACAGCCTTTTCTTACATTTCAATATAATTAATGGTTAGCAACAAGGGGGGGGGGGGACTTCATAAGTGGAAATGCTTTATTAAAAGTTATCAACACATTTTAATATATGTAATAATTTCTAACCTAACAAAAATGATTATTAATCATTCATGTATTTATTAAAAGATTGTTTTTATGAATCAGCAGCAGTGGTTAAAAGTATGATGTGTATTAAAAAAATTATATAAAATTAACAATTTATTGCATTTCTTCCACAATAATCAATTTCTTTTTTATAAAAAATTACTATTAAAAGTTGTTTTAAGTAAAAATATACAATGTTTATTTAAAAAATATAGATGGAAAATAATATATTAGTTAGCTCTTCTTAAAATCCTTATGCATAATGTTCACAGTGGCATCATGCTACTGAGTTTTTAAAATAAAACCAGTGTCTTGAGAAGTTTAGTGCCACTATAGCTAAAAGTTTTTGAGCAACAAACTCCTTGATTTTTTTTTATTATTTAAACTGAATTTTAAAACTATCTTGGCTTGCATATTAAATAAAATGTGTTATAAATCAGTTCCTATTCCTAACAATTTGAAAATCTCCGAAATAATTTAGACAGAAATATTTTTAATTCCAAATAAGCAAATACATATATAAAATACAATTGCATGATTCTCAAAAATCAATACCACTCCCACTAAAAAAAAAAAAATTCTGTTAATATGAAAAAAATTTTTTTTTGTAAATATATATTACTTTTTATGTATATTTCCAATTCTTTAAAAACAATTATGATAATGGGGTAAAAAAAAATTTTTTGAATAAATGTTTTTTTTTTTCTTTCAATTTTACAGAAAAAAGTCTTATAAAGCTCAGTAATAAACAAAAACCTCTTTAACAACAGACCAAAGAGAATCAATGAAAGAGAAAGCACTACTTAATACAATTATTTGGATGAGTGTTTTGAGATTTTTTCTTCAGTTTTAATTTTTGGTTAAGAATAACTAAACACACATTTACTGACAATAATTTGGATGGCTAAAAATAAACTAAAAAATTTCCAAAATTTCAATCTGTCTAAACTGGTGGAATAGACTGTAGACATAGTTGGCAGATACATTTAACTATTTGAAAAGGGCACCAAAGGAGGTGCTGAAAAAGGCTTTTTATGTATAAAATTATTATTGATTATATAGCTGTAGTAAAGAATTTATTATTATTTTCTGATTATTATTTTGTGGAAGAGCAGTATAAGGATTTTTATTCCTTTCCAATTTTAACTATTTGAAACACATGATCATTTTTTTTTTTATATCCTTAATTTGAAACTAAGAACTTTTTTTTTAAATTTTAAAATGTATTGTTTCGTGCATAAAATTGTTTTACTATTTATAAAATTGCTTAAAATATTCAAATTATCACTTACATTTTCAGCTTATATTTACCTTAAACTTTGGCAAAAGTTCGCTGGAGGTGACAACAACAGAAACATCCGTTTCATTAATTCCATGAATAAGAGCTTCTTCACCTAATGTGGCATAAATTGTTGCAACTGAAAAATTATATTAAAAATCTTATTCAAAATAAGAGAGCTAAAAAACATAAATGTAAATCTGATATTACATGTACAAATTAACTTCATAATTTTTTTTTTTTTTTTTCAAAATTTAAGAATGAATTTCATTCTCCAATTTAATTTTACCACTATGCTTCGTTCCAACATTCAAACAATCTCAAGAAAAATTATACAATAAAAATAGCTCTAAAATTATTCCAATGCATAACATAATAATTATAATAAATGATCAATTTTTAATAAATTATCATAATATAATCATTTAAGTAAACTTTTATTAATATGATATTTAAAAATCCATTAATATTCTACTATGTAATCAATTACACAATTTCTTGCACAACAGAACTGGATCTATTATGAATAATTAAGCTCAATGAGAAATTAAAATGTTATATATATATATATAATAGCCAAATTCTAAATTGCAAATTATAACAAAACCAAAACTTGGCATAGCTGATGAAAAGAGTTCCTTAAAAAATGATCTTATGATTCTGGTATCTTCAAAATTTGGTTATTGTACACAATATCTTAAATTTTATTTTCATAATAATATAAAATGCTTTCATTCATAATAATATGTTAACATCATTGTATTAATTCTCTTTATAGACTTTAATAAAAAAATTTATAATTTATATTGCTGTATTAGTTAGTTCAACTTCTGCATTGATTTTCAGCCAGTCAATGAAATGGGTCAGCTGTGCTCAACCTGTGACTTGAATATCATTTGATCTTCATCATCACACGATTATTTATTTACTTATATTGCTTGTGAATGGAATATTTCTTACAAATAGAATAAAAGTTATGGGGATAGGAAGAAATAAAAAGCGTAACATTGAATAATAAAAAATGAAAGATATTGATGAGAAATGGGGAAATTAATTATAAGGACAATTGAACTGAGACAAAAAACAAAAAAAAATAGACTTGAAATCTGATAAGTTCCTCATATATAAAATATGAAATGTGTAGAATAATTTGGAAAAATATGATTGAAATTAGCTTTAATATTTGAAAATAAGGTACTCTGCATTGAGCAGGTGAATTAGTAGTACTTTTTTTGTATATGCATTAAGTGAAAAATGTGGATAGAAAATGAGGCCATTCAAAAAAAAAAAAAATAGGCTGGACTTTTTAATAAAAATTAAAGTACTATAACATATGAATGAAATTAGATTGGTAAGAACAATATTCAATTAAATTTTATGAGCAGAATAACATGTTCATTTTATAACATACAAATAACTAGAGAATTTGAACTTAAAATTTTTCAGGCTGTATTTGTCCTCCAATCTATCTCAAACAACTGACCCACATGACCACATACTTGTGAAAAAAATTGATGAGTGTTGATTCTGCATGAAATACTTATATTGGAGATCATCTATCATTTTCACGTGTGTGTGATCATGTATGTCGGTTGTTTGAGATGGAGTGAAGAATGAATATAGACTGAAAAATCCTAAAGTTCAAATCTCTCTAGATACTTATTTGGGAAACATTCAATACAATGAATGAATAGGTTAATATGCAAATAAATAAGCAGTAAATTTATTTCTGTGTATTTATAAAAAATGAGATAAGGGTAAAATAACAAGTGAAGGAAAACAAATACGTTAATTAGAATATATATATAAAAATCCTATGTACCAGTCAAAACATGTTTATCGATGTAACATGAGCTGGAACTCAATAAAACATACTTCAAACCCAGTCAAGCCCGAGATTTAGGTCAGGGACCATCCTGGATTCAAACCCATTCCCTAAGCCCCAGATCAAACACTTAATGGATAACATAACAATGATGGCACACAAAAATTAATTCTTAAGTCCAGCCCACTAGCAGAGTGGAGAAGACAATGAGACATCTATTAACTATGACTTAACTAAAATATATATACACATAGCTGTACGAGTGGAAGTGGAGAAAAGGGAATTTGAACTACTCAAACAAGTTAAGCAATAAATATTAGTTTAATATAATGACAAATTATTTACATACATTTATAAACTAATTGCATACATTAGTATGTGTGTGAATGAGCAAGCGATCTACCAAATAATAGATAATTATATATTGCCATTCACGCTATATTTCTCATATGCTCTTTTATTAATTAACGACATATACTATAAATAAACACACACTTTGGTGGGTCCAATATTAAGATGGCAATCAATGATTAGAAAAAATTTACATAAAATTGCTATTAACTCTTTTATATACAGTTAACATTATTTCGGGGAGCGTTCCAAGATTCATTACAGACAGATATAATATAAACCATTTTCACGCCATTACGGTCGTGAAAATAAATAAAATACATTTGAAAACATATTTGATTATACGATAAAATACTTAATGAAAATTCTTTTAATTAGTGCTGGTAAAAAAGAACGCTTTATTTTCCCCAAGGCATATACTCTTAAATAGATAAATAACAAATTACGACAATGGGATTGTATAATAAAACTAAAATAATATTAGTAATTAATCTAGCTAGTAATATTTGGCATTTATACATATTTTGAGCAGAGCGCAATTTTAATATTATTACAGCTCTAAAACTAGGTCATAAGCAAAAGAAATAATAATAATACGAAGTTTGGGCAGTACTGACATAATGGCAAAGAAATAATAGGAAAAGTCGTGCTTCTGGATGAAAGATGAAGCCTAAGACCTCCTTCTTGGGGCAGTGCTTAGAGAAAAGTGGATAAGGTATGGCATGGCTCAGACTTTTACTGGTATAATTGACATAAGAGGCCTTTTTCTATGAAATAAGTGGATATGCATAGCATGTGCCAGACTTTACTGGAATCACTGCCAGAGGCCTTTTTATATGGAATAAGTCCCCATGGAACAGGACATAACAAGAAATCTATGGGTTCGATCTTGTCGCAACCCCAGACTAGATTAGAAACACGTAATACATATATATAATTCACGAAGATGAGCCGAATGTCAGTAATGCAGTACGAATGAATGTCATTAACGACATGAAATATGATTTACTGCTTTAAAATAAATGACCCTTGTTTGAATACCATAATTTAGACAAATAATACACTATGCAGTTATAATATATATAGAGAGATTTAGATTTCATTTACTAAAATATGTTTAGATTTGACCTCCCTCCCCCTTCCTTTTCTGATATTTAAAATAATTCAATCCCACCTTTGTGGATTTTATAACAGCTGAGAATATTTAAGCATATACTATTTTAAAAGTATAGAAAAAAATAAAATAACTAGCAGTTATATATAGAAAACAATTAATAAGTCACTCTTTCAGAATTGAATAAATAATATTTTAAACGATTTCAGAGTGTTAATTAGCTTGAGTTCTGGATTCACCCCGGGTAAAGTCCAGAATTAAATAAACAAATTTTTATACTAAAAGATAAAAAAATGTTGACTCATAAAACAATCTGGTGAGCATATTAATTAACAATACATTATATTTTAAGGGAACGTTAATAACCTTAATTCATGAAGGTTTACTTAAAAAGAAGAAAGATTTTAGAAATTTAACTCGTCAGATTGCTTGAGATTGGCATATTAATAATAAAAGCATATATATAAAATCAAGTAATAAATACTATAAATAAATGACCATACCAAAGTTAAGGAAAGTTAGATCATATGAGAGATTAAGATTCATAAAAATGCTTTAAGAGCAATTTACATTTACGTTTTTAGTAAAACACCAAGTTAATAAGTAATACATTAGGAGAAATCTTAATAGAGTTTGAGATTAGTTAGGCAAGCTAGATTTAGTTTCAATGGTGGCGGTTTGAAATAATTTACCTTGCACCATTTAATAGTCCATTTTTCAAAGTACAGCAATTAATGGATCCATGTGAATTCTTGGTGTCAGCCAGCTTCTGATCAGCATTCCAAACTTCTTTTTTAGACTTTTCTTCATTTCAGGGCAGCAGTTAGATGGTACATTAGTGGAGAAAATGACCCACTAGAGTCAGAAAAGTGATTGGCGTCTACTCTAACATTATCTTAAATTTCAAAGTTGCGTGAAGTATTGATGACAACACAGTTCTCTCAGTAGTAGTTAATTTGTTGGTGATTTAAAATTTGCCCATTTTATACTCCTGCCCTAGTATTTCTGGAATGCTTTTAATTACTTAGTTTTAGTTTAAAATCTAATCTCTGATCTTAAAAAATTCTTACTTTTTCTTTATCCATTGTTTTTGAAGATGCAACATTAGATAATGTCCAAAAATAAATTCAAATCTATTTCCAGATTAGAAATAGATTTGACAAAAATATTTATAACAAAAGTCCAATCGTTAATCTTAATCCCCATTTTATTTTAAGTAAAAACTTTAATTAAAAATACCTTCACCAGATTAAAACAATAGCGCTATTGAAAGTTAAAATTTATAACTTTTAGGCGCACATCTCAAATATATACATAAAATATATATACACAATTAAAGGAGCAGGATAGGATATAGGGTTTGAACACACGTTAGTAGATAGAACCATGAAGCTCAATCTTAAGCTAAGATTGACTGCTTCAATATATATATAGTATTATTTCTGAGAGCTTCCATGTAATAAAAATTTAATAGCTAAATAGCTGACATTTCAGTACAATAACAAGTACTTGTTATTGTACTGAAATGTCAGCTATTTAGCTATTATATTTTTATTATACAGAAGCTTCTGGAAATAATACTATGAATTCATCATTTATCCATGAGAATATTAGAATTTATATATATATATATTGTACCTATTGAAATATGTGCTATAATGTCAATTATAAAAAAATAAAAAAAATTTTTTTTTTGGACTTGATTTTAATAGTGAATATATTAACCTGGACTGCATTGGATTATGTTGCTATGAGAACATATATTGGAGGAAAAAATGTTTATTACTAATTGTAATTTGTAAAAATTGTGAATTGACTTTATTCATTTTAAAAAATGAATGTGTAAATGATAAAGTTTATAGTCTTGATAAAATTATTATTTTCTTCATTATGTATATTTTCATTACTACATTCACAATAGTAGACTACAAATAATATATCTAAATATTTAATGTCTCAGAATATTTATTATTTTATTTGTATAACTTTGTAATGAAAAATATATGTAAAAAGTATATTTCCATTGTAGTATAAAAAAATGTAATCCTAGTTGCTTAGTTTATGTTGGAGTCAAAGGATATTATTTGTATTTTAAAATGTAAATATTCCACGTTATGTGTAATAAATTATGAAATATTTATTTTTGTCATTATTTTACATAATAAGATTTTTATTTATGAGATGCTGGCTGAAGTTGACCAAAGAGTTAATACGAAGTGTCACTATAGTTTCTCTGATGTCAATTAAAAAAATTTTTAAATAGAACTAAATTCTTCAAATCTTCTCTATCTTGGCTTCAATAGAAGCGAATCTAAGTTCCTTCATATGACTTTTTTTATTTATTTGTTTTTAAAAGTATATACTTATTAAATGGATGGAATGATGGGGTGAAAGCAATAGAGTTCATCCATTAACTAGACAGGATTGTGAAGAATTTGTGAGGTAACAATTTATTGAAAGAATGAAAATTAATTCTTAGTGTTTTCAAAAACCACTGGAATGTTTCTTTGCTTTAAAAATAGATATTACCTATTTTTCAATGATGAGATCTAAATGCTAACAACAGAAAAATGTACACAAAGATTATGTTCACCTGCTGATATAATTTTATGAGCTTGATGGTTATTTAGACACAAGATAAAAATTGATTCAATTTCCATAGCATTACCATAGATGAAACTAGCATCTGTTCATTTTTAATGTTTTCTGAATCAAATACTTGTTAAAGGAAAGAATATTTACATGGAACCATCATAAATATAAACTAATGTTTCTACACTTATAATGTTATAGAGATCAAATACCTGTTAAATAAAATGTGCTTCGAATCTAATAGCTTTTTGTAATATTTTTACTTTTTCTGGAATAATAAAATATCATCAGAATATGGTCTAAGAAATAGACATTAGAACTATGGTACTATTTTGGAAATGTCATATCAAAGGACAATTGATCAGATCATTTGCTAATATATATTATTTTATATATATAATTGTATAGGATATAAACGGTAGTATAATTTAAATTAAGTAGACATTTAATTCATATGCTTAAAGTATAAGAGGATTATGTTTTTCTAAATTCAAATTTAATATTTTCTAACTTAGTAATTATAAGTTAATCTCAAGTATTTATTTTTTTATTTTCTTCTCTTAGAATAATGTGAACGAATAGGTAGATTCATCTTCAGTATATTTTTATTTCCATTAACTACATTTTTTAAATATATCTGAAGATTAAGGATGTCCTTGACTCTCTTATATTTTGAAAAAGTGCATATGTGTTACAACATATTTGTGTTACATAAATATACATTTTTAATTTTAGCATTTTATAATTAAAGTTCGATATACAATCACCTATTTAAAAGAATTAATGCCAATTGAAAACCTATTGCACAAAGCATAATCGAATCATATGTATATATTTTAAATATTTATTTGTCATATATATATTTCTGATTTTAATTTATATCCATTTGTTAATAAATTTTGAATTAATTTAAAACAAGTAAACATGCTTGGTTGTCATTCAATATTTTATAAGGTAAATTTATTGCTTAATTGTATTTGAATGAGATGGTATTCACTAATTGATTATGCCACATAATTCAGTAGAAACAGCTTCAAAACAGTTCGGATTTTTCCTTGTATTGAATTTAATGTTTATCATCTGAACAGATAAAGATTTTTGTATAACAGTGGTTTAATACATTGTACAGACTTAAACCTGCATTTTGACATTCTGAAATATTTAATAAGTAATTAGAAGCTTATTGTAATTATTGTAACAAGTAAGTTATATTAAGATAGAAATTATACATGAATTGATTTGATGGTAGATTGAGATGCAAATATAATAATTATTGAAGATGAATAAAGGTAGTTGCAATAAAATGTTCACATTTTAAGTCATTATTGATTAAAGTGAATATTATATTAAGCCAGCAGAGAGCTATAAAAATGTACTTATTCAGTTATAGAGCTAGTAATAGTAATACATTTGATTCGCTTACAATTTAAAGCAATTTGCTTTAATTATATTTAAAGTTCATTAATATGGATCGTAAATTCAGTTTAAATATTAAATTTTCATATTAATACAGGCAGTCCCCTAGTTACAAACATTCGAGTTATAAACATTTCGCTATTATGTAATCGCTTTTGGACTTTAGATCTTTATTTATGCATATACTTTCATGCATAATTAGTGCTATATATACTACAGAAAAAAATGGGTATTCAAAATTGTACAGTATTTTAGTACTTTAATAATTAAAAAATTCATTTTAGTAATTAACACTACAAATTTACAGTATCTGATAAAAAAAACTATTTATATACTTTCATATTTGAATTTTTTCTAAAGAAAGATAAACTTTGGAATTTAGAAAATAATTAAAAGTATATTTAGAGAACAATAAGAAATTATAAAAAATATAGTAAATCTTCCCATCTCTCTGACATTAATTACTTTAATTTTTAGCATCGTCACAGACTCATTTGAACAGGATCATCTTGATTAGCGTGTTTTTAAAAATAGATTGTGCATGATTACATATATATTGTATATATTTGTATTGATGAATATTAAAAACATTAGTGAGAAACTAAAAAAAAAACAACAGTGTTGATACAACCAAAGAGATCAAGCTCTCATAAACCCCAAACAGTCGAGACAAAAATGGATATAATTAGACATTCTGAAAATGGTAAATCTTTTGCTTCAATCGCATGTTCACATAATTTAAACTGATCAACAATATATACAATTGTGAAAAACAAGAACAAAATTAAGGAATATAATAAAAATTGTGAAAATATTTCTTTAAAGATTATTTCAAAAAGACATGGCAAAGTAATGGATGAAATGGAGAAATCTTTGGCTTTATGAATTGAAGATCAACATCAAAAGGCATCCCAGTGAGTTTATCAATTATTCAAGTTATGGCTCTTGGTTTGCATAAAGATTGGAAGAAAGAATTAAAAGAAGACTGCTGCTGAATTTCTAGCAAGCGATGGTTGGTTTCACAAATTTAAAATGAGATATTCTTTACATATTAAATGTACTGGGGAAGGTGCCAGTGCAGATAAAAAAGCTGCCAGTGAATTTATTTCCACTTCCTCTAATATCATTAAAGCCGGAACTTATTTTCTATGCCTAATCTTCAATGTAGATGACAGGACTATTTTGGAAAAAGATACCTGTATGTAAATATTTAGGCAAAGGAAGAATCAGTTTTACCTGGGCATAAATCTAAAAACAGATTAACATTGCTTCTTTGAGGTAATTTAGCTGGTGATTTTAAATTGAAGCCAATGCTAATTTATCAGACAGAAAATCCTACAACATTGAAAGGAAAAGGTAAAAAAAATGCTTCCAGTCATTTGGAAATCAAATACTAAAGCCTGGGCTACTGCACAGCTTTTTCAAGATTGGTTCTCACATCATTTTGTGTCTTCTGTTAGGCAATAATGTAGTGAGAATATTTTACCATTTTAAAACATTATTGATCTTAGACAATTTTCCTGGACATCCAAAATCCCTGTAAAATTTATATCCGGAAGTTAAGGTTGTGTTTATCCCTCCCAATATCACAAGTGAAATACAACCTATGGACCAAACTGTGATAGCTATCAAGATATCTGACAAGGAAGGTGGACCTACATTAAGAGATTTTTGGAAAAGTTATAATGTATGGAATGTAATAAATATTATTGGGGATGCGTCTACTGAAATAAGAGTCAATAATGAAATGTTGTTGGAAAAAAATATATCTACAAATGATGAATGCTTCTATGGACATTAAAAAAACTTCTGAAGATTTCACAACTGAAATAATCAGTATAATGAAAGAATTAAATTTAGATGTCATTGATGAAGATATTGGTGAGTTAACCTCGCTCAGAACCTCTGCCAAATGAAGACTTGATTAAACTACAAGAGATGAATGAAATACAAAATAAAGAAGAACCCGATGATGAACTTATCTTATCGTTAAGAGTTTGACAATGAAGAAAATGAATGAAGCCTTCATGCAACTTGATAAATTTTTGACCATAATGAAGAATGTAATCCCAATGGAAAGCATATATCTAGTGTGCGAAGGGCAATAGAAAAAGACACAGAATGTTACAGAATTCTTTATCAGAAAAAGAAAAAGAATACAATTCAATTAATTCTTGATAAATTTGTAAACAAAACTCCAGATACTAATCAATAAAAAATAAATGCTGTATTTTGAAAACCCTTTTTGATGTTTTTTTTACAAACCTCTACTTTCAAACAATGTCAACTTCCAAACACACGCCAGGAACCAATTAAGTTCGTAACTAGGGGACTGCCTGTATTTGATTATAATAAAAAACTAATAATCTTTAATATGCTATGACAATAGTCTAAAGTGTTAATAAATTAACTTTATTAAACTGAAGAGTAATGGCGTATGATTTGTCAATTGTATTTGAATAAGCATTAAATAGGAATCTTATCATTTATTTTATATATTGCTATTATAGGGTATATATTTATATATTGATGTGATTGAATATTATAAATTTAAGGTTATCTAATAAGATGATTTTACTTTATAGTATTATAAGTTAGTGAAGGTAGAGAGATGTTAATTGATTTTGTATTATTACCGAGTATTTACTTTATTATTAATTGACTTAATAAGAGCATATTGGTATTAGCCGAATAGCATAGCTAAGTCAGCATTTTTTAAATTTTATTTAGTTATAATTAGAATCAATTATTGAGTTATATATTTAGTTAGATATCATTGACATTGTAAACTTGTAGGGCATATTAAAATTATTTTATCCATCCATGAATTATTTCATTTAAATATAAATAACCTTTAACTTTTAGTATGAGTTTGCTTTATTCTAGGTTTTGATTCATAAAGAATATTATGGTTTATCTGCCTAATTCTTTGTCATTATTTTCATTCTAAGGTATCTATATAATAGGCATATACTGTTATTTATAAGATGATATTTAGTTTCATTGCTTTATCTTTAATCTATTGCAAATAACACTCATATTTTAAGGTAATTTGAAATAACGATTTTGCTTGTTTTCTATTCATTCTGAATGTTATTTGAATCTATAGAGTTATAATAAAAATTATTATCATTGTTTTATTGAGTTAAATGTTTGATTGTTATTCAATGATTGATATTCACTTTAGCTTAATTAATTTATTATTTTCATTCTGTTACAAATGATGCTACAATTCATGGGTATTAATAAATTAGGATTGTTCTTCCTCGATTCATATTTTTATTCTGTTACAAATAGTGATCAATAATTAGGCTATGACTCAGGATATAGTATGATCCATAATTTTACTGCTATAAATAGTGTTTAACTTCAGAGTATATTTTTATTCAGTTGCAAATGGTGACCAACGAGTTATACAAAAATAAAAAATAAATATAATATGAAAAAATGTATAATAATATTAAAGAGCTTATTGTTATTTGATGCAATGACATCATGTGTTAGTTGCAAAAGATATTTTTCAATTATTAAATGTTTATGGTGGAGATGGATGGGAGAATACCAAACATTAATTTTTGAAGTTGAGAAGAATCAAGAATAGAAGGATTAAAAAAACAAAATGAAAAAGATAAATTAAGATTTTCTTTAGTTCTGTTTAGAACTTTATAACAAAAATGAAGAATATGAGGATAAGATAAAGAAATTTAAGTTTTATTAAAATGAGTCAGAAGAAAAAGGAATGTGTCAGTTCTAGGAGAATGATTGTAGCTTGGAAAAAGATATTAGGGACGAAAAATAAACATATTTAAGACATGATATATAATAGTGTTTTTCTGAAGGAATGTTAAAAATACAGCTATGATATATAATAGTTTTATAAAAAGGAATGTTTAACTAGGCTAATAATGATTCTGGCCATATAGCTAATAAATAAAAATTTCTAACTTCATTTAAAGGAAAAGCTACTTTATATCAGATCATTTTCAATTTTATAATTAATTTAATTTAAAATTCTGTCAGCTATCAAACTTCTTAGATGACTGAACAATTCTATAGTTACTGTTAAATGAATGATTTTCAAAGATAGAAATTAATTGCAATATACTGACCAATCAAAACATTCTTGCAGTCTTATAGGATACAAAGTTTAACAGAGTTTATATCTTATTCTCAGTAGAAACAAAATGCCTGCTGCCTTGAAGATTGATGTTGGTTTGTCAAAGATTTGAATACCAGTTCTAAGTAATTTTTTACTATACTCTCTGATTTTCCTTTCCCCGCATTTCCTATTCTTTTTTTTTTTATTACATTATTGTTACTCATTTATTAAATAGCTTCTCACTTTATTAGTCCTCTCTCTGTATCACATGATCACCATTTCCTGTGCTTATTTAAGTTGTTAATAACAGTAGTAAACTCTTCATACAGTCATGCCACCCAGTGCAAACCTTAATATTCTATGGATGCAAGAAGGTTTGTACATAAAATCCTGTCTAATGTTTAGTCATTCAATAAATAAAGGATGACTGCTAGAGGGTTGCATTAGATACTAAAATTTAATTGCAATGTTCTCAGATCGAAGACTCCTCACTGATGAAAACCACAAGTTAGAAAGAAGTCTTTGGATATTGGATAAGTAGGCATTAGATAGGGATTTTATGCACAAACCTTATTACATCCATTAATTACTAAAGCTTACACTGGATGGCACTACTGTATGGAAAATTTGCTAGTTATTAACAACCTATATAACCATAGGAAATGGTAATCATGCAATGTTATAATGGTTTTATTCCAATCCTGCCCATAGGACAATTGTGATTGCAGTTTTTAAAAAAACTAAAACATCGAATGTATAGATACTGAACTGGGTTCAAATTGAAAACATTATTGTGTTTTCATCTTAGGCTCCTAGCTTTATAGTTAACTAAATAGTTAAAGGTGGCTACTGGAAGGTTGCATTAGATCCTAAGATCTAGGTGCAGTGCTCTCAGATCCAAGTCTCCTCATTGATGAAAGTTACAAACTATAAATTAATCTGAAGATATTGTATGAGTAGACACTAGATAGGAATTTTATGCACAAATCTTCTTGCATACATTGATTACTAAGGCTTGAAATAATTGATCTCTTAGGGAGACAACTTTAATAGGGATTTCATTATCTACTGTAAATGTGGAAAAACCTAGAAAATGCAATCTATACAACTGCTACATGACAGAGTGGAAATTATATCTAATTACTGGGTCTATTTGAAATGAAGCATCAATACAAATTAACTAAGTTTGTTTTCCATTATTATGATAGTAGCTTTAAACAGTTTAAAGATGATTTCAGAAAGCAAATATTTATGTAATATAGTTATGATGGCATTAAGTAAAAATAAGAATTTCATATTCTTAGCTCCTAGATTTACATTTAAACTGATAATAATGTTATTCTTTCCAATTTATAATTTGTTTTAGTTATTAAAATAAAATAAAAAATCAGATATTTTACTAAACAGTATTGGGAGAAAATCTTCCAATAATTTTTGGATTAAATAGTAATAAGCTTTTTAAATAAATAAATAAAAAAAATCAGACCGATTATTATAACCAACACAGACTTCAAAGTGTTGTGTGCATTCAATAAATTAAAAGATATTTATTATATAGAATTGGGCATTTTTTATCAATGTAACATAACGGCCAGGATAAAATGTAATTAAAAATGCTCAGCAATAACTGAAAATATAATTATAGTGAACCTATAATTATATAAATGTGGAAAAAAATAAATCTCATTTATATTATAAAAATTTTCTCAAACCAACTCTAGAGAGATATAATACCAATTGTTTTTACTGAGAAGATCAGAATACAATAAAGTACAAAATTTTAAATAAATCTTTCAAAATAAAAAGTTTATTACAGAAAAAATATTTCATTGTATTCTGATCCTCCAATAAAATTAATAAAAAAGAGGGAGATAAGATGCAATAAAAATTAAAAAAAGGTGATGATCATCATCATTTTTAATCACTATCAAACCAATATAGATATTCTCTCCAAATTCAATCTATCTTCTCCAATGTCTACCCTTTCTTCTCCACATCACCCCAGCACACTTCCTTATTTCATTCATACATCTCACGATGGTCTCTTTCTAAGGTCTTTTACAATCTCTTGGAATCCGATTTAAGATTTCAGCTATCCATCCATTATCATCTCTTCTAGCAATATGTCCAGACAACTCCATTTTAGTCAATTCTTTCAATGAAGTCAGTAACACGTGTTTGTTCTCTCGCCTGATCACTTCTTGTTACTCATATTACATATCTCTAAATACTTGTTGAATGATCTGAAGTCTCTGTATTGCTCTTCTGCTAAAGTTCCAATGATCCATAAATAAGAATTGGTAACACAGTTCCTTTTAATATTGTTTTTTTCTACCAGTTTAATTCTATGATTAATTTCATTCATTATGTTTCCATTTGTAGTAATAATCTGACCAGGATATTTGTAGTTTTCTGTATTTCTCTTCTGCTAAAGGTCCAAGTCTCAGATTCATAAATAAGAATTGATAACACACATTTATTAAAAACCTTCCTTTTCACACACATAGGCATATTTCCTTTTAATATTGTTATTTCTATCAAAAACATTCCAACCAAGTTTAATTCTATGATTAATTTCATCCATTATGTTTCCATTTGTAGTAATAATCTGATCAAGATATTTGTAGTTGTTAATTTCTTCCAACAAACGATAATCAATCTTTATTTTCTTCTTTTAAAAAAATCAGTTGAACATTACTTTAATCTTTTTAACATTTAAGTTTAATCCTACTTTCATCGATAACTCTTGCAGCATTTTCTGAAGCTCTACAGCATTATCTGCAAAATTATATCATCTGCAAAATCTATTAAATAACCTCAATTTACTTTTAATCCCTTAGATTCCAATTTTAATCCACAAAATACTTCTTATAAAACTGTAGTAAAAAGTTTTGGAGATTATAGAGTTATCTTGTCATACACCCATCTCAATGTTAATCTTTTAATATCATTACGTAATCTAATTTCTTGCCGTTGCATTTTTATAAATAGTCTTCAAAATATCCTAGATCTATACCTTGATGATGACTTTTCATAATCCAAAACATAATGGCAACTTGTATTCATTGGTCCTTTCTATAATTTCTTTTATTACTTGTAAATGATCCACTCTACTAAAATCATTTTTAAATCCAGTTTATTCTTTTGGTTGGTTAAAACCCAAAGTTTGCTGTAAATGTAATTATTTTGGTAAAAATTTTATATAGAACTGATAAAAGACTAATGAATCTATAATTTCTAATATCTTCCTTATCACCTTTTTTAAATATTAATACTGATTTCTTTCAATCATTTGGTACATTTTTATCATTTAGTCATTTGATATATAACTTTGCCAAAAAATTTTTTATTACTTTACTTGCTTTTATTAAGATATTAATTATAATTCCATTATTACCTAGAACTTTTCCCTTCTTCATATATTTAATTGCATGTCTCATTTCTTCATTTAAAATTCTGAGCAGTTCAGAAGATATAGTAATTGTAGTAGGTATTTTTTCTTGTTCTTCATTGCTATAATAATGCTTGTTAAAACTCTTCTATACATTTCATGATGTCATCTCTCTTTTTAGTAATAGTTCCACCTTTTTTTTCTTATTGCAAAAATAAGTTTCCTACCAATACCAAGATGTTATTTTACATTCTTGATACTTTTATTCTCTTCTCTAGCTTTCCTTGCTAGTTCACAATTATACTTTCTTATATCATTATCAACTTTTTTACACATCATTTTATAAAATTTGAGATATTGAATCCTTATTAATGCATCATCTTTATATATTTTCATATTCCTTCTTTTTTTCATAAATTGTCTTGTCTCAGTAGAAATTTTACTGATTAACTGCTGCTTTTTTTAACCAGTGATCTTTGTTGCAGTTTTTAAAAGTTTATCAATTATCTTCCTATTAATTTTGTTCAAATCTGAATCATATTTAAAATCTTGAAAATGATTTGAAAGTTCTAATTTAAATTCATTGGAATGTTCCTGAAGATTAAGAATACCAATTGTGAGTATTGTTTTTCTTAATAATTTTTAACTCTCTAGCTTTGCATTAACATGTATATTACATCTTACAAATCGATGATCATTTCGTGTGTTGAATTTATTACGAACTACAATTTTGAAACATATATCTTCTCTTAGGCAAAATAAAATCCAATTCTGCTGTACCTTCATTTGGATACTTCCATGCCCATTTCTATTTTTCTCAAAAAAAAATAATTCATAATATAAAGTTTTTATTTTTCTGCAACTCCACAAGTCTATAATCTCTCTCATTTTTATCACCATAACCAAATTTATCTACAACATGTTCATCTTTCAATTGTTTATCAATTCTAGCATTAATGTCTTCCATGACAATTTTAAAATGTTGTTTAGTCTGAACAAAAGTCTTTTGTATATTCATATAAATATCATCTATTTCTTCATCGTAATGAAAACTTGTTGGGGTATAAACTGAATTATCTGTATTTGATATTTGTTAAGTTGAATAACTAATCTTGCCACTCTGTCCAGTACACCATCAATCTCCACAATATTGTTCTTCTATTTTTAATTTATAATGAATCATATTCCATTAGTACTTCCAATGTTTAGATCTTTATAATGCAGTACATGTCTACTTTTAAATCAATTGTCTCTTCACCTTTACTTCTAACTTCACAAAGTCCAACAATGTCCCATTTAATATTAGACAATTCTTCCAATTCTTGCAATCTTATTTCACTTGAAAGTATTCTGCAGTTGTAAGTACTTAAATAAAAGACTGTCATCAAATGGCAGTCTGGATTCACAATCAGGAGATTCTTAGCACCCTCTGCCTTTGGTTGTCAATCGCTGCCTTGGCTGGCAACTTTACAGCCTTCTGGGAATAAGGGCAATGATTTATTTTTGTATGTCATGATTCTAAATATCTATTAAAAAAAAAAAAAATTCATTCATGCATATTCATTCTGCCTAAGAAAGCTCAACTGATTTCAGTTAAAAGCTATCAGGCAACAGAGAAGAAAGACCATAGTATTTCTTGATCTTAAACTCAGGAGTAAAAAGCCAATAAACTCATCATGCTGGCTAATGTGTGTTGGTGAGCAGCCTACCCATGTTCATATATTATATGAATAACCACAAAGCAATGACATAAATGTATGGAGTGGACATTAAAAATTTGCCTTGTTCAGTTACTTTAAAACTCTCAAGAAAAAGTAAAATCCTATTCATAAAAAAATGGCTTGTTTAGGGTAATGAATTAGATCAATGCTTGATTGAAGAAATAAGAATTGGATGGAGAGGATCTTAGTCGACTTAAATGAGTGCATCTGTTATGCTTTATCACTTTATTGTTCAAATGTCAATTGATATTTTAAGGTAGTTTGGTCATACCAATGATAATTGTTTTTTATAAATATATATATATATGCACATATATATATATAAACAATAGACAAAATTAATTAACACTTATTTGCATGATGTTACGGTGCCATTTCTTTTGGAAAAAGTTCTCAATTTGTCTGAAAAATGTCCACAAATAATATCAACTTCTCACTCATTGTTCAAGGATAGCCAACAAAGATGTATTGAAATTGAAATTAGATAATTAGAAAAGGCATTTGTAACATTATTCTCATGTTTTTCAAAGTAATATTTTGACTACATAAATTGCATGCATTGGAGAATTATTTTTAAAGATGATGATTGTCAGAAAAGAATGTTTGCACCATAATATGAATTTGATCTTCCAGAATGATCTAACAAATTTATACTGTGATGTGCTTATGCATTGTAATTCTTGGACCAGAGATTATCATGCTCCTGTCCAAATCATAGTAATTTTCCCAGAATGTTCACAGTTGATAGAAGACTGTCTATGAGAGACTTTTTTTTACATAAACTCCAAAAAAAAAAATTCCCACTTTTTGTGAGATATGTGGCTCTGTTTGTGTTTTATGGATTGATTTGTATTATCAAACTTCTTTTTTTTCCATGTCTCTGTATCTCATTCTTTTTTTTTCCTTTCAAATTAAAAAGGTTTAACTTTCTCAATTACTTATTAATGAAATTGTATTTTAAAATTGTAATTTAATTTCTGCATGGTAGTATGAATATAAGAGGATGCATTACAATTTATGGAAAAAAATCTAAAGCATTTGAAATGGAAAAATAATGTTAAACAGAGCTGTGTACTTATTATATTAGCTTCAACTCTATTTACCAATTTATGACAGTGAAATTTGCAATAGGCAGATTTATGTAGTATTCAGATATAGGTTTGATAGAGAGCTTTTTAATTTGATGATAAATAACTAAAACTTTTATCTTCTTGGCTCTTAGATGTGCAATATGCGGATGACAGAGTTATTCTTGCCAATTCAAAGAATAATCTATATAATGTTTTGAATGCAATCTATAAAAACTTTCACTTAGTAATTAATGTTAAGAAAATTCAGATACATTTCAGCCAATAGATGAAAACTTGTCTGAATGTTTTATCTTTGATGGTTATCAACTTTTTAAAAAGAAAGATGAAACTTGGATGTTTAGTTATATCACAGATCCCAATGTGTAGCTGCCGCATTACTAAGTTAATTTGCCAAATTTACTGTACGGTATTGAAATAGGAAATTCTTATCAATGGAATATAAAGGCACTAAAAACAAAAATTAAAGAAGCTTTCTAATATCTTAAAAATATGATGGTAAGATCATAAAACCAATTGATGTGTTCTTCAGCTTACTGAATGTAAATAATGCTGAATCAATATTGTGAGAATCTATTTTTAAAGATTAAAACATATAAAATGAATAATAAAAGATTTCCTAGAAAGTATTTTACAAACGAATTTGATATTTTAAATAGTTGTTAATGAAATGAATTATAAAATTTTAATGCTTATTTAATAATTCTCAAACTGTATGTTGTATTCTTATTTTAATTTTTTTTTTTTACACTAAAATCATTATATAGTAGTGACATCTATCTTCATTTGCATCAACAATGTTTTCACATCTTTTGCCATGTTGTACTGTACTTGTACTATATTTTTAAGATAATAGTTAAAACAAATAAATAATAATAATAATTTAATATTTAGTTATAGTATGGAAATATTAATAATCAATTTTCTTGAATGTCTTCTTAAATATTTGTTGGAAAATAAATATGTTTAGAGGAGTCATTAATTAAATTTTTGCATAAAATCAAAAACTAGCTTATACAATATAATCTATGATTTTTAAATAAAAATGTGTTATATCCTAGTCTTATTCAAGCTTATTTTCATCCCTGGATTTTTTTTTTTGTAAATTCTCAAAATATATACAATCAAATCCATCAAACATTGTTTTATTAGCTAAATTCTTTTCAGATATTAATTCATCAACACTTTTAATATATAAAATAAAAATCACCAACATGCAAAGACTTCTCCAACATCATCTCTTAGGGGAATAGTACTGGAGAAAGTATTATTCATTAGGCACATAACTGTAGAATATATGTTTTATTGTGTAATTAAGAAACATTAGATAATAGTTTAACAATAAATATTTGATAGTTGAGGAGATTGGACTCTAAAAAGTATTTCAAATTTTACTAGCTGGAACTCAAATTCACATCACGAGTATAGTATGTCGAGGGGCTATCACTATACCATGAAGCCCTTATTAAATAAAATTTGTGATAACTAACCATTTTGACTTATAACAATTTAAGCAACTGATCTGTTTCAAAGTAAGCCTTTTTCAAAATATTCAACAAAATAGCCCAATTTAGTCTAACAATCAAACTGCAATCTGTTATTATCTATTGCTTTTTAATAAAAAAATTCTACACAATTCTTCAACTACAAAAGATTGTAAAAATTTCATACTTATTTTTTTTGAATAGTGTGTTTATTGAAACTTTCCTTACATATTGTGTAAAATGAGTGTACAGGTATTTTGTAAAAGTATCACTGCATGTATATATGTATATACAACATTAGCATTATACTTTTAAATTCATGTAAATGTAGAAATAAAGGTACATAATAATGCATATAAGATGTACCAGGCACATGATATGAAAACTAGTTTCATAAGTGGACTTATCTTGAGTTTAAAAAAGAAACATTGAACTAATTATCTGGGAACTCTAGAGCCCAAAACTGCTAAATTGTTTAAGAATTTAAGATTGTCAGAGTGAAAAGTGATGATTGTATTAACTAAAAAAAATACTGAAATCTGAAAAATGAATGAGCCAAAACCAATGTTTACTGAAGGAATGATAGACATTATGACAAATTGTAACTAAAAAATTGCAAAACTCAACAGAATAAATCCCTATAGAAATCAGCAGACATTTTAATATTTACTTTTATGAAAATAATCAGTCTCATAGCATTTATACACGGAATATTTATGACTGCGCTACAAACTATTAGTTTCTAGTGTGGATACTATGATGAGAAAATGGTGATATCAATAGCACAAAAAATGGAACACTTTTTTTTTTATATATTGCTAAAAAGAAAAGTCAAATAGATAGTCTTCTATCAGTTGTGAAAAAACATTGATAAAACTATTATGACTTGGACAGCCATAGGAAAAATTATTCACAATATATATTGCTAAATCTTTTTGGAAGATTAAATTCATAATATGGTGCAACCATTCTTTTCTGATAATCGGCTTTTTTAAAAATAATTCTCCAATTCTTACAACTTATGTAGTCAAAATATTGGTTTTCTAATTATCCAATTTAAATTTTAATGCATCTCTGTTAGCTATCCTTGAACAATGAGCGAGAAATTGATATTATTTGTGGACATTTTTCAGACAACTTGAAAACATTTTTCAAAAGATATGGCACTGCAACACCATACAAATAAGTGTTTATTAATTGTGTCTCCTGCTTATATAAACACTGTATGTAATCAACATACACAACTGTGCATACACATAGTTATAAAATGTTTAGAAGAAAGTTGGATTTTAGAAGGAATTTTAATTATTCTGTTTTAAATTCTTTTTTAAAGTGGTTTAGGAGTAAGTGTGAAATCACTTATAATAATAAGTATTTCAAGAAATTTAAATGGTTGATTGGAAAGGCTGAAAATAAAAGTTTTGTGAAAGGAAAAGAGTTTAGATTTGGGTTTTATAAAAATAGGCCTGATGCTTCATCTGTTTTAAATTTGTCAAATTATGTTTTGAATGTATCTGATTTGGCTATTTTAGCTAAGGGTCCTGGCTTTGTTCCATTTGCTAATAAAAATTTAGTTTTGATTTTGTTTCTGCCATTGAAAGTAATAGTAATTTTTCTGATGAAAATAAAATGTCTTTACAGGTTATTTTGAATAATCAATTACTTAAAAGAGAAAAATTTGTTTTTGCCCCTAAGGAAATTAGTTTTGTTAAAAAAAGATTGAAAGCCAATGATGTAGTATTGTTAAAAGAAGATAAAGGTGGCCGGTTTGTATTGTTAAATAATATTGATTTTAAAAGTAAAGTTTCTTTAGAATTAAATAATGGAAAATATGCTATTTTAGATTCTGATCCTGGTAAAAAAATAAAATCTAAATTAATTAAGATTATGAAAGTTATGGAAAATAAAAAGATTTTTGATAGAGCTACTTATTTAAATTGTTACCCTAGTGATTTTGTGGCTCCAAAGGTTTTCTTTAATTTGAAGTCTCATAAAGATAATTTTCCTTTGAGGTGTATTTTTGATTTTACAGGAGGAATTGTTGATAAAATATCAAAATTTATTATAAGATATTTTAAGGATTATATAAAATTGGGTCAATTTTGTGTTTCTTCTTCTTTTGAGGCTTTTAATAAAATAAATGGTTTTGTTTTGGATGATGATTGTGTTTTTGGTAGTTTAGACATTGAAAATATGTATCAATCGGTTAATAGATTAAAAAGTATTGATGTTTTTCTTTCAATTTTAAAAAAATTAGAATGTTTTTCTGCAGATGAGATTAAGGTTTTTCATGATTTGCTTTTGCTGTTAGAGGATTCAATGTATTTTATGTCTAATGATGTGTTTTATAAGATTAGAGAAGGTTGGGTTATTGGTTATGTCATTTCTCCATTGATGTGTGCTGTCTATATTGATTATTTGGAGTGTAGTATTATTAATATGTTTTCATGTTCTATTAAATTATTTGTTAGGTATGTTGATGATTGTTTGTTTGTTATTCAGAAAGAGAAATTAGAAGAGTTTTTATGTGCATTGAATGGTTTTGATTCTAGTATTAAGTTTACAATTGAGGGGGGTGGTTTTGATTTTGTAAAATTAAAGTTTTTTAGATTTAAATGTTGAGAAGGTTAATGATGTTTTGTTTTGTAGTCATTTTATAAAACCTAAAAATTTGAGAAATATGATTAGGCCTGATAGTTATCAGCCTTTTATACATAAAAAAATGTCTTTGTTGAATTTTTGTTGTCGGAATAGAAGGCTTAATAATTTTAATAATGATGCTGATATTCAAAGAAGTCAATTTGCTGCTGAATATGTAGAATTGGGTTATAATCATGATTTTATTAAAAAAGTGGTATTTAATAATAATGTTTATAGTCGTGATTTTGATAAGAATTTTGTTGGTAAGGATGATGATTATATGTCTTTACCATTTAAAGCATCAATTTATAATTTGGTTTATAGGAATAGTCATTTGTTAGGTGGAATGAAGGTTGCATGGAGGAAAGGTTCTGATTTGAATTCATTACTTAATGGTTCTAAGCAGTCTATTGATAGTAGGTCTATTCCTGGTATTGTTTATAAAATTCCATGTAGTTGTGGTAAATTTTATGTAGGTCAGAGTAAATTTAGCCTTAATGAAAGGGTTATGGTTCATATAAGTAGGGTTAAACATAGGTATCTTAACTCAGCTTTATATATTCATGAATTGAATACAGGTCATAGAATATTGTTTAACAATGCTTCGGTTATTTTTATGAAAAGAATGAGTTAAAAAGAAGAATAAAGGAGACTTTGATGATAAAACTCCTTGATTCTGAGGCTATCAATCTCATGAAGACTTCTTTTGATATTAAGGGAGGGTGAAATTTGTAGTGAGTTATGGGAAGGTTTGTTTGTATATATATATATATGTTTTTCTTTAGATTGATTTTCACTTGAGAAGGTCTATTTGTAGTAGATGAAACCATGGTTGTGTATGGATTTTGGTAAAAATTTTAAAATTTAATCTAGTATTGTATTGTTTTATGGTTTTACATACATATATATATATTTATAAAACACAATTACCTTGAAATATCAATTGACATTTGAACACTAAAGTGGCAAATCATAACAATTGCACTCATTCGTTTAGATTAAAATCCCCTCAACCCACCTTCATTTCTTCACTCAAACATTAATCTATGTATTCATTATCCATTATCAAACCATTTTTATGAATAAGCTTTTATTCCTACTGCTATGTCTTATGTTACTTAAACTATTTTACTTTTAATTTTTATCACATCTTATATATACATTACTTAATTTTGATTTACTCAATGTTCTCATAATTTCCTATATAACAAATTCCAATTTCTAAAAAAAAATGTTTAAATCATGTCAAAAATCATAATCTAAAACAACACTAAATCTTGAATCAGTTTTCTCATTTCACTTCTAAATATTTTTTTTTTTATTGTTAAAAGTTTACTTAGCCATTCACTACTTACACAACTTCCTACATAATTAAACCCACTAATTTTCAACTATTAGCAAATAAATACTTTCCAGATCTATTCTCATCTTCATATCAACAGATAGTAAAAATTATACAATTTCAACAAGGAAAGAAATGAGTTCATATAAACCAAAGCTCTGAATGAAGCCGCAATGACTACAAGGTTGGAAAGAAATAGTCTTAAATAAGAAGCTCATTACAATAATTTACAAATTTAACATGAATTAATAAAAAATAGCAAATAGCAAATATTAGATATTAGAAAATCTATAAAAATTATATATAATTATATAAAAGATAATCTTCCCTCCTCATTAGTGCCATTAAACACTGATGTTAAACTGCAAGGATACCTTTCGCCCCAGCCATAAGATAGAGACTTTGAAAAAATATGAACAATTGTCTTATTTTCAAACTCAAATGCACTTATATGAGACAATCTTAAATGTTTAGAAGTTAGAGTGTAAATATATAAATCATTCACTTTAAATTCATTTCTTTTTAAAATAATCTTTCTGACTGTTTAACGACACTAATGAGGAGAGATGATTACCTTCTATATAATTATAATCTGAACAATGTGCTTGTAAAATGTATTGATTATTACAAAAACTATATATAAAATAATTATTTATCAATATAAATTGAATGGTTAATGTTCAGCAAGTTATATACATTTCAGTGCTTATAAATATAAATAACAGACTTTATAAAATATTAATAATGTAAATATGCGTTCATCAAAGTTTCCAAATTTCATATATTTTACCTCAGAATATTAATAAAATGTTACGATTACTATTTTAGGACTTCCACAAATGGCAAACTTTTTAAAATACTAACAATTATATAAACTCAATTTCAAAATCTCCAAATTGAGCATATTTTACCTGGAAAATTAAATTTGAATCCTGCTTGTGCTGCAATTTGCCACTCAGCACGAGTTTCAGCAAAGATTACGAAAACTTGCCTAGGTTTAAGGCCCAATGCTTGAAGACCGCTTCCAAAATGATGAATTCGGCGATTAACTTCCTCAAATGTTTCCCAATGATAATCACCTAATACTAGCTATAAATTAAAAATGGTATACGCAAATTTTACTTACTTAAGAATATTTTTAATGTACTACTTTTTCTGTGCACACACACACACACAATTTCAATAAAGCCAAACTATATTAAATGAGAATTTATTTTCAATAATTTTAATAGAATGTTATAATGTTTATCAGAAATAAGAATTAAATTATTTAACATAAAAAGTAACTTTCTAATTTCTATGTAAATTGCTTTGTACAAATGCATAAAAGTCAAGTTTTTTAAAAAAAGATAGACAATAAAAAAGACGACTACTATTACAACCATTTAAATTTCTTTTAATTCTTAATTCATTAAGTAATTTAGTGTAAGATTTGTGAAATGCTTAACTATTACTGAATCTTTATAACTTATAAGAAATGATAATAATAATTATTTATTTATAATAATAATAAAAGTTCTGGGACTGAAAATAGTCAAATTAATTATACTTTCAATTTTAAAAATACACATAATATTAATTATATTATACTAAGGCAAAAAGGGCACTTTTTTAATTATTACATGCAAAACAAAAAAAGCAAGGCTAAGTATATAACCCAAGTAAGCTATAGTTGTTGAGTTTTCATGTTTTAGGGACATAAGTGGGCTCAATATCTTTTGTAGAAATTAATGAAAATATAAAACATTTTTATCAATAAAAATTTATCTCACATATGTACACTATTTTAAATATATTAATTATATAAACTTAATATCAGTTCTTTAAATATAAGTTTACATTAAAATATATAGAATGATTTAAGTTTGCTCTTTGCCTGTTATTGTTCTGGATAACTCTAAATAAAATCTCAAATACAGTAAGAAGTCTTCATTTTCTTACTGGAAAAAGTTATTGAAATTGGCAGTTAGATGGCAGTTCAATTATTGTTTAAAATCGACTTAGTAAATTTCACATATTATATGTATTCAGTATTGAAATATTATTTAACATCATATATAAAGGAATCTTTAAATAACCTACTATAGGAAGACATTTCTTTAGAAACTTTATAAAGAGATATGATGACAGAGGATATTCTATAGGCTTGTTAGTTATCAGTAATGAGAATTAATGGGTTTTTTATTTTATTATTGGCTAATAGTAACTGAATGCCCATTGGATTACCAATAACTGGGTGGTTGGCTCCTTGAGAGAGGTATTATGTCTGCTTAAGCCTCAAAAATGTATATCCATGTCTCACATAATTGAATTTGTCCACAATGGATCTTGTTTATGGAAACAAGTGTGCTAACCATTATTACAAGAGATCATTTATATATTAATATATATGCCAGGATACTTTTGGCTCAGCTGTTAACAAGAAAAACATTAAAAGCTGAAAAATAACTAAAGCTCCAACAACAACAAAAAAACCTAAAAGTGTAATGTTTTTATATTATTTAAATACTGAAGATTTTAGATGTTAGTATACCATCTACATAATTTATTAAAAACAAAAAGTTGGAAAACTTTTATTTTAAATAATTTCAGAAATCAGGATTTTCCCACCTAAAGCAAGTAAGCTAGTACATGTGCATTTTAACAATTAGCAATAATTTTACAATTTATCACAGTACAGGAAGAATACTATTAACCTGGCACCTAATATTTCATAGATTTCTAATAACTAGTTACTTTTATGTCAACTATCATGATATAACAAAATATACACAAGACTATAATTTACATAATATGCGCAAGTGCTAGATGAAAATGAACCAATTGCACAAATGTATTTTCTAACATGAGTACCACAGTTCAACATGTGTGCAAAAATAAAATCTTAGTACAGAATCAGTAGTGTGTTATTCTTTTTATTTTAAATATAGCTGCGGACAATAATTTGAATATAGTACAGTTGGACATAAGTCTAAATTGGATTAAGACATACTACAAGCTTTGTCGACCATAAAAAGTAAAAAAATTATTATTGATAAATTAATTGGCTTGATGGACGATTTAATCAAAAGATTATAGAGATGAATATTTGTCAATAAACAGGAATTAGCATATTGTTTAATACAATAAAAATTGCATGGTAAAGAATGAAACTTATAATTAATTTCACTTTAGTAAAGTATTTGTAAAAATGATGAAGAAGCAGTGCTATTCATAAGGAAATGTGAGTAATAAATCTTAATATTTTTTTTTTTCATTAATAATCATTTTAATGCAATATTTATTTATAAATTAGTTTGTTTTTATTGATACCATATAAAACTGAATGATAGCTACATTAATCATAAGCAAATAGATAAATAACTAATTTTTATCTGGTGAATCTATGATTATGAAATATTTATAAAAAATATGAAGACACAACATTCTTCATAAACTAATTTTACCAATAAACTGAAATTTCTTTTTTATTTTATTAATAAATTTTTTTATGCAATGTCTATCAATAGATTATCACTTATTTTTTATTTAATTCATTTTATAATTTGTTATGGAATAAAGCTTTTGAAGCTGCAAAAGTTCAGAAATCTAGAATCTAATCAATAGCATTCTACTTGCATTAAATCATATTAATCATATACAGCATTAGAGATTATATAATGTTTTAAGTTAGTGTGTAAAATTAAACTTGTCTTACTATATAAATCAAAATTAATTGATATATAAGACTGATATTTATCAATAGTCAAAACATATGAAACGTTTGTTAAAAAGATTTATTCAAAACTTCATGCATAAATTTCAGCCAAACAGTCAAAAATCTTTACAGCTAAAGAATTAATCAATAAATTCAACAATAAATATGAAAGCTTTTAAGAAATAAAAATGCAGTTACAATTAAAATCAAACACACACATATAATTCAATGAAAAAAAAACCTTTTTAAAAACTTTTCCATTTGATTGAGGCTCGTCCTCTTCAGCAAATACTTCTCGAGTTCCATAACATTTTCTTGTTGGATATAAACCAACTACAATTCTGAAGACATCATCCAAGGTATTACAGTCATTAAATAATGGGGATTTGAGATCATTAAATGACTCTACAGTACGATATGCTGAATCTGGATCACTATTTAATCGTTTAGCCTAAACAGAATTAAAATAAAATTAACAAAGTTTCACACACACACACACACACATATGTAATTAGAGGGGTGTATATACTATACTTGTATTTAAACATTATATATAATTTTTAACAGATACTATTGTTGAAATACTTTTAATATGTAGAAATATCTGTTATATTTTCATTTGTAAAAATTGCAGTCAATAGACAGGAATTAATGAAAATAGCAAACTAAACACTTTTAAGCATTCAAAAGGGATACCACTTTTCCAAATGTAATCACTTGATCTTATATAAACTAAGATACCATAGTTTATACTTTTGACTTTTTAAGGCAAACTAGATTAAGACCAGGAAAAAATAATATTATATACTTATTTGTCGATGTAAATGATATTATATAAGATTAGGAGAGATATGGTTGCTATGATTATAGTGATATAGGTAAAATAGCCATTTAATAGTCTAATGCAGAACAAAAACCTCTTCAATGGTCCCCCCCCCCCAGCAACGAAGGTCTTGTCATTATTTAACAAGCTTTCTAACAGCAAGGCAGTAAGACTTTTTAGTACTTTTCCATACTTGTTGAATATTCAGCTATAAATAATTAGACATTCATTTACTGAGCAATAAATGCAAAGCTAACTAATTTGTCTAAATCACTAGTGCTATTATAATAATAAGCAACTTTGCATGATGTGTCCAAAAACTATATTATACATATTCTTTTGAATAAATTTTTTAGTTATAATTTAACTGCCTTTGCCAAGAACAGCAAGTTAAAAGCACTTTATAGTTAAGCAAATAATTTGAAAGTGCCTATGAAATCAGCAATATAATTTGTCACCATAATAGCTCAGATATGAAAATACACACACTTTTTTCTTTCTTTCTTGATAGCACCTTAATGAATGCTAAGAAGAATCACATCTGGTAAAAAATTGATATTCATTAAATAATCTGTGAGAGGAAATTACACCCGTCATAAGAGTTTAAAATTTTGAATTAAATTATTAGTGCCTGAATATTTGGAGAATAAGCTTCCAAAATTAATGAGTGAGCAATCTTTAAAAATCAAACTTTAAGACAGACAAATATACTCAATAAAAATAGAATTAATAAGCTAGAGTCAATCAAAAATCAATGCATATTTAAAGGAATCAATGAATATTAAGAAAAATTGCAGCCAAAAACACATTCATAAATCACATTTATAATAATCAACATTCAACTAAATATTCTAAAAAAAATGTCACAAGTTTTACAAAGAGAACATATTTATGATATAACTTCATTTAAAAATCTCTGTTTCTTGGTACCACATGATAGAAACTGAATAATGAATGATTGGAAGCACAATAAATGATCAGACAAATCATTATTTGTACTTTTTCCAATTCCAATAAAAATTTGTCTGGTAATCTCAAAAAGAAGCTTATTAGCCAGAAGACTTCATCTCAACATTAAAATTATATTGGAATTCTCACAATTTGAATAGTTAGTTATATCACAGAATTCTTAACTTGAACATAAATTCTTTACAAATATTGATTATTTAAACATTTTGGGAAACAGGTTCATTCTACAGTGCAAACATTATTTCCAGATAACACTGACATATCTAAAAATGTCGATGGTCTATAGAGTTCAAAATTTGGGTTAAAAAAATATGAGAATAATGTTCAACATTTTTTAAATTTCCCCAATCACATACTATAATAAAAAAAAAAGTTCTAATAAATATTTTATCCATATTAAAATATATTTATTCATTAATATGACATAATCTTATATTACCAATAGAAGCTAAAGTTCTTAGATAAAAATTCAATGAGGACTTGCATTGAAATGTTATGTGGCCTAGGTATAACTAACTATAAAATGAACAATAACATAAAATATTAACTTCTTTTTTTTAGTTTTCATAAAAATTAATTAATTTTTCAAATGTTGCTTTTAACTGATATTAGAAAAATGTTATATAATAACTATCTCTACCCAAAAAACAAACCTTTTTTGTTTTTTGATATGACTAATTAAATTATAAATTGTTTGTACATCATTTGTCATTGCTTGATGATGCACTAACTACCAGATGTTTTTATTTATTATTGTAAAAAATCATTATTTTCAATTTGTTAAAATTTTTGTTATATCTATAACTACTTTATATAATAAACTGCTTCTTAATAACTAAACAATCTAGACAATCAATTTGCAAATTAAATCAAACTTTCAAATTACTATACAAAAAAAAATTAACTCACCACCACACAAAACATATATTTCTGAACCAATAATACTAATCTTCAAGTGCCTCTGAGTAATCATCAAATTTTTACATTATTACAGTAATATGTGTAAAATAAATTATGACAGACATTAATTATTAAACTTATTAAATTATGAGGGAGTTTGGTGACTGTTTACAGATAACTGAAGACAAGTGCTATAGACTCAGAAACACATCTTTAAAAAAAATTAAATGATTTTTTTTTTTATATATTATGTAATAATTTGAAAATGTAATCTAACCAGAAAATTAATTGGCTATAAAGTTATTAATTAAAGTTAACATTAGGCATAGTGAGTATAGAATTATATTTGTATCAGAAATTTTGTTCTATAAGATCACATAACTCAAATTGATATTTCATGCAAATGATCTCCTGGCAAGTTGATTTTTCAAAGTTTATTTTAAATACCATACCAGTGATTAGGTGGCGATGAAAGAAAAATTCTTGAAATGAAAAAATCCCAACATTCATCTCTTAGTAATATGTACTTCGACCTATGAAAGATTTGATGTTATCTATACATGTATGTAAATCTAATTTTCTTTCAAAATTTGTATATATTTCAATGTAAATTCTTTAATATTATTGTATGCTTAACTTAAAATATTACTATGTAAAAATATATTCAGGAAATAAAATTGTTTTTCTAACTCAAAGGAAGTACAACTTTAAAATATTACAAGATATCAAAAATTTAAATATATATATATTTTACCAATAAATCTATTTACTGATTAGCCATTTCAAAGAATTCGTGCAATTCAAGTATTCTGTTAAATATTGCTAGTCTGTTAGCAGAACAAATCTTTATCATTCTTTATATAGATTCTAAACATTTGACAGATGTATTTATAGATAGTAGACTAATTGTTTTTAAATTATAAATAAATTTTGTGAGCATTTAAAATCAAGTAGATGCCACCTATAAAAATCAAATATTACCCTACTGTAATATATTTTAGTAGAATAATACACTTTTTTGAGTAAATAACCCATGTTTCTCCACAGGATGATAAATTTGGGCTAATCATATCTCTAAAATTTACTATCTATAAATCATGAATAAGCTTTATACTCTTTTCATATGTGAATAGTAAAAATAAAGTTTAAATATAATAATAATGTTTTATTCAAATGTATATGGATTTATAATGAAGCATATATTGTACAATGAAAGATAATAAGGTTACCTTTATTTTTTCACTTTCCCTGACTTTGTTGTAGGGATTTGCAAAAATTAGATATGGTATATAAGCCAAAATTTCATAAATAAAAACTATACTCTTTAAAAATCCAAGTAGCACCGGGTTCATGATCAATTACTAGATAAAAAAAAAAAAAGCAATTAGAATAAATGGAATTTTAAAAAAATTAACACTAAATCTTATATTAACTAAAAAGCTATACAAATAAAAAATATTAAAAAATAAAAATAATTCAAATGTTTTATTTTTTGGGAGGATATAAAATGTTGGTTCAAACATTAAGTAATAGAATTGAGAATTATGATCCTTCAACAATAGAAGAGCAATAAAAATAGTTTATATTTAAAAAATATAATCTATTTATTTTAAAATGCAATTTAAAATGAAAGAGAGATGGCAGAATGTGGAAATTAATTTTGACTTCACATTCTCTCAAAATTAAAACAATTTTACGAATATGTAATTGATCTAATAGGCTATATTAAGAAATATACATTAAACACTATTAGTATTTTGAAAAGTCTACATAAAAAGATTTGAAAATTAATTAGATCCCAAAAAAATAATGACTAGGATTCAGAATTGAATCTCTAGATTTACTAATTTTATCATGACACAAATAAAAAATGACAGAATTGTAGAAAAACTTTTTTAAAAAAAGGAAAAAACTATAGAAAATACACCAAGCTTCTATGTCCAGAAATAAAAATGAAAAACCAATAAATCATATAAAAATGATTACTAAACAAAATCATGAAATACTGATCAGATTTATATGTTAAAAAGTAAATATAAAATAGTAATAGCTTTCTTCTCACCTTAGTCATCTTTGTAAATTAAATAATCAATGACATCAAATGTTAAACAAATTGACTAGCTTCTAATAGGATGAACTGTTTTTTCATAATATGCATCACTAACCCAATTAAATTAAAATTA